>CM076578.1:1004564594-1005164594 GCA_034641835.2 Pinus albicaulis | reverse complement strand
TGAATGTGTTGAAAGATTCTTAATTGCCTTTCATCCATTTTAAATCCATTACATTCACTTTAAATCTAAAATTGTTCTCTGTTTGATTATCTTTCCCTGTAAAACCATCTTTTGTCTAGAAACTAAATCCAGTGAAGCCATCTTTTTGACTCCATAGCCCAATGGCCTGAACTAATCAATCTTGCCCTCAGCTATTGAATTCCAGCACCCAAATTCAAACAAAACCCCTAGAATTTATAACTAGCCTAATATCTTCTAAAAAAAAGCTAAATTTTACAGAGAGAGCCCTCTCTGGGTACAGATTGGCTAGATTCTGTACCTAAAAGATTGGTTTGTGGTTACCTCAGACTCCTTTCCTCTTTTAACAACTTCAAGGAAAAGCTGAGTGATAACAGGTACCACCTCCTGTTATTCCTGAATTGACGATTAAGCCACCGAAGGGAGTAATTCATAAATCGACATATAATCCTCAAGCAAGAGATGCATAAAATTATAATATAGTTGAAGATTTGGCTCAATCCCCTTCAGTTATGTCTTCTATTGAGGTATTACGAAATTTTCCCTCCCAGAAGCAAGCTTTATTGTCGGCCATTGGTGGAATTGATCCGATAGATTCTAATCTTGTCGTCTTTAATCATATGGGATATGTGCCACAATTACCAGTAGAATTGGCATTCTCCATCCAAGTAAATGTTCTCAATCACCTTGTTCATCACACTATTATTAATGAGGGAGCATATATGTGCATTATGTCTCTAAACTATTGGAAGTCACTTGGCTCGCCGTGATTATCGCAATCATCAACGATGTTGAAGGATTTTTATGGAAGAACATATAAACCTTGTGGTATTATTAATAACTTGCAAGTTGAATTAGGAGGCAAAATAGTAAGTATTGATGTTGAGGTTGTTGACGGACCCCTTGACTATAATATTTTACTCAGAAGACCATGGGTATATGCGATGACTACCATTGTTTCTACATATTTTAGAATGGTTGACTTTCCTCATAAAGGTACAATCACAGTCATTAATCAATTATCCTTTTTTGTCTCCACTTCACGGGTAACTGGAAGCATTCTGTATATTCACTTACCCCAAATAGAAATCCAGAACATTGGTGTAGAACTCTTAAAGGATTCCAATCTTATAGGAACCTTTGAATTACTGCCACTCACGACATCGGAAGAAATCGCAAGCATAGAGACCTGATACATGATCTCTTCCACTCTATCTGGCTAAAGGAAGAGTACGGGTGATTTTGATATTTCTACGTTGGATGATTTTTTACCACTTAGATCTATTGAGCTACAATAGCAATCAATCTATTTGGCTTGGGCGGAAAAATCAGAAATCAGCGTCACCGAGTGTTTGGATTGATAATTCATTAGATTTTGGTACTCCATCTGATCCTTTTTCCTCAAAATTTTTGACAGATGAAAATATTTTAGAAGCAATGATGGCAGAAGGAGAACCATGGGAAGATTATCATCATCATTCCCATCTTCCTGATTATGAAGAAAATAATATTAGTGAACTATATCACCCATCCATTCAAAATTTCTTTTTGAATTATTTTCTAATTAATGCAATTGAATCTGAGTGAAATTTATCAAATATTGAAGAAACGATTTCTATAGATATTTCGACTAAACCTGACATTGTAGAAAATATTCATGTTGGTGTATCTTGTTCTCCATTAGAACTTGATTCATATCACTCTCTTTTTCATGAATTTTGTGACGTATTTGCTTGGTATTATGAGGAAATGCTAGGCATATATACTAGTATAGTTGAACACACTATTAATATGTATCCTGATGTCAAACCAGTGCGTCAACAGCTTCGTCCTGTTCATCCGAAGAAAGCCACTACCATCAAAGCAGAAGTTGAAAAAATTTTACATGCTGGTTTCATTTACCCTGTTCCGTTAACTGAGTGGGTTTCAAATATCATTCTTGTTATGAAAAAACAAGGAACCATTAGAGTGTGCATCGATTATCGGGATGTTAATCATGCTTGTCCAAAAGCAACTATCCTACTCCCTTCATCAACTAGATTATTAACGATTGTGCTGGATGTGAAATATTTTCTTTCATGGATGGATTTTCTGGCTACAATCAAATCAATATCTGCCCAGATGACCAACATAAGATAGCATTCATCTGTCCTTGGGGCACATTCGCATATCGAAAACTTCCTTTTGGTTTAAAGAATGCTGGGGAAACTTTTCAGAGAGAAATGGATTATGCTTTCAAAGACATCAAGCACATTTTTCAACCATATCTAGATTATTTACCAGCGCATTCACGAAAGCGGATTGATCACCTGATGCATTTGAGAGCCATTTTCTTACGCTACCAACACTACAAGATATGCCTCAATCCGCACAAATGTGTGTTTTGTGTTGGTTCTGGTCGATTGCTCGGATTCGTAGTTTCAAAAGAAGGAATTCGAATAAACCCATTGAAGGTACATGCAATTCTTGATTTGCCTGCACCATCAAAATTACTTCAGATACAGAAACTTCAAGGAAAGGCTAACTTCCTGAGAAGGTTCATTCCAAACTACACCGAAATGGCTAAAGGATTTACTCGATTATTGAAAAAGGGGGTTCCCTTCCATTGGGACCAAGTTGCACAAGCTTCTTTTGATGCTTTCAAGGACCTTCTTGTCCAAGCGTCATTAATGTATCTTCCAAATTATCAAAATGATTATTTCCTATATATCGCCACGACTAAAATGACAATTGCTATGGTTTTGTTCCAAGTATAAGATGGAATTGAATATCCGATATATTATTTGAGTCGTAATCTCAATGATACTGAAGTTAAGTACGTGTATGTGGAAAAGCTTGCCTTAGAAGTTGTTCAAGCTGTCCAAAGATTTCACCATTATATCCTACTTCGAAAAACAACAATAGTTTTGAATTGAAGCCCCATGACTTACATCTTATCACGTCAATTTCTGGGGGGAAATTATTCAAAATGGATTGTCATTTTGCAGGAATTTGATTTGGAATTCATCAAATCCAAGTCAAAGAAGTCTTTAGTTTTGGCTGAGCTTCTCTGTGACCTTCCCTCTGATATTAATGTAACTACGTTGGAACCATCTATTCTAGTTGAGTCTCTGTTTCTGATCAGATAATCTGATCCCTGGTATGGAGATTTCATCATTTATCTCCAAACCCAAACTTTTTGACCTAATACCTCTCGCTTTGATCATCGACGTATTCAATACCAAGCCAAAGATTATCTGATTGTTGGTGATACACTTTATTTTCATGGTGTCAATACCATTTTAAGGAGGTGCCTCACTCATGAGGAGGTCGAAAAAGTGTTAAATGATTTCCATGTTGGGGCTTGTGGTGGACATTTATTTGGTTATGCTACTGCGCAGAAGATACTTCGCACCGGTTACTTTTGGCCTACTATTTTTCAAGATTGTATCCTCGCAGTCAGAAGTTTTCATGCATGCCATATTTATGACCATAAAATCTGCAAACCGCCAACGCCAATGCATCCTGTTGTCTCTGCTAGACCATTTACAAAATGGGGTATTGATTTCATGACCTGTAACCCTCCTTCGTCCAGGGGGACATGGTTATATTATTGTTGCAGTCGACTATTTTACCAAATGGGCTGAAGCAATGCCTACATTCAATAACACAGGACAAATAGCTGCATTGTTTTTCTTCAATCATGTCATTGCACAGTTTGGGGTCCCACAGGCTATAGTAATAGATCATGGGAAGAATTTTCGCAACCATATGATGTCTGAATTGACAACCAGGTTAGGATTGTCACATGATAATTCTACTACTTATTATCCACAATCAAATGGAAAAGTTGAGGCTATTAAAAAAATTCTTAAACGAATGCTTCAACGAATGATAGGAGTCTGTAAAAGGAACTGGCACTTGATCCTGTACTCTGCCTTGTGGGTGTTCGAACCTTGGTGAGAAACACAACCGGATTTACCCCTTTTCAATTGGTGTATGGTATGGAAGCTATCTTACCAATCCAATGTGAAATATCATCGTTAAAACTCACGATAGACTTGTTACTTGACACCTCAGAAGAAGAAGTGCATATCCTTAACCTCATCCATCTAGATGAAACGCGTCATGAAGCCTAATTAGCCAAAGAAGCACATAAGAGACATATCAAGGCACAATACGAAAAAAATTTCCAGCCTCACATCTACTCAGAGAGCGACTTGGTCCTTCTTTATGACCAAGAAGCTAATGTAATAGGTCCATGGAAATTCGAGCCATTATGGCATGGCCCCTGTATTGTCAGAAGAGTTCTTGCTAAGGGTGCCTACGAGTTAGTTGATTACGATGGAATTCCATTGGCACAACCTAGATATGGGTTGTATTTGAAACGTTACTATGCTTAATCATGAGCGTAGTAATTTTTTGTATTATATTTTTTATATGCTGTTGATTTTCATTCACTATCTTAATTTTTTTTTTAGAGTTTTCTTGACATTAGTAATCCGCTTTACATTTCATCAAAGATGACTGAATCTTCGGAACCATTTTTTGGATATGATGATGGTGCTAGTTGTAATACGCAGAATCTATCGTCTGCAGCGTGGGCCATTTTCGCTCCGAATGACAAGTTAGTGAGTTTTCAAGGGATTTGTATCAGTAGATCGACGGATAATATCGCTGAGTATAGCGCGTTGATTGAAATTCTCTCTGATTCCATTTCATTTGGTATTAACTGCATAATCATAAGTTTAGACTCACAAATTGTGGTACTACAACTTACTATTATTTATACTGTTAGAAATCCGACACTTCTTAGATTGTTCCTAAGAGTTCGAATTTTGGAGAGAAATTTTGATTTCATTCAATATCAACACATTTCCAGAATTCTGAACACTTTAACTGATTCATTAGCTAATCAGGTTTTAGATAGACATTTGTGACATAGGTAAAGAAATCATTCACGTCATTGAATAGGATTGCGCATTAAACATAGGAAAAACTTTGAAAACACATAGATAGATAGTTATAGGTTATAGTAAAAGGAATTGGAACTTGATCCTGTACTCCGCCTTGTGGGCGTATCGAACCTCGGTGAGAAACGCGACCGGACTTACCCCTTTTCAATTGGTGTATGGTCTGGAAGCTATCTTACCAATCCAATGTGAAATATCATCGTTAAAACTCACGATATACTTGTTACTTGACACCTCAAAAGAAGAAGTGTGTCTCCTTAACCTCATCCAGATAGATGAAATGCATCGTGACGCCCGATTGGCCAACGAAATTCATAAGAGACATATAAAGGTGCAATATGACAAAAATGTCCAGCCTCGCATCTACTCACAGGGCGACTTGGTCCTTCTTTATGACCAGGAAGCTGATGTAATAGGTACAAGGAAATTCAAGCCATTATGGCATGGCCCCTATATTTTCAGAAGATTTCTTTCTAAGGGTGCCTACGAGTTAGTTGATTACGATGGAATTCCATTGGCACAGCCTAGAAATGGGTTGTATTTGAAATGTTACTATGCTTAATCATGAGAGTAGTAATTTTTTGTATTATATTATTTATATGCTGTTGATTTTCATTCACTATCTTAATTTGTTTTTTAGATTTTTCTTGATGTTAGTAATCTGCTTTACATTTCATTGCAGATGACTGAATCTTCAGAAGCATTTGTTGGATATGCTGATGGTGCTAGTCATAGTACGCAGAATCTATCCTCTACAGCATGGGCCATTTTTTCTCTGAACAACGAGTTAGTGAGTTTTCAAGGGATTTGTATCAGTAGATCGACAAATAATATTGTTGAGTATAGCGCGTTGATCGAACTTCTCTCTAGTGCCATTTCATTTGGTATTAATCGAATAATCATAAGGTTAGACTCACAACTTGTGGTACTACAACTTACTAGTATTTATATTGTTATAAATCCGACACTTCTTATATTGTTCCTAAGAGTTCGACTTTTGGAGAGACATTTTTATTTCATTCAATATCAACACATCTCCAGAAATCTGAACAGTTTAACTAATTCATTAGCTAATCAAGTTTTAGATGGAAATTTGAGACATAGGTAAAGAAAACATTCACATCATTAAATAGGATTGCGCATTAAACATAGGAAAAACTTTGAAAAAAAATAAATAGATAGTTATAGGTTTTTACAAAATTTGTGCCCAAGACACGTTGGTCATCTGACCTCAAAATGTATGCAAAAATCACAAATAAACTAGTGGTGCTCATGATAGCACACTATAGATATAGCAATCCAATGGAGCAACTGCATCTAACGTATAAGAACCCCAATTTTGTGTCGCTATAGTCGCATGGGAAGCTATTCCATCCAGAAATCTATAATTCCGAAGGTCAACCCCTCTATGTGTTGCTGGAGCTCAACAAGAGTCTCAGCCATATCAGGGTCCTAAAGGACTGCTCTCCCAACAACCCTCTCTGCTGGCGCATTCGCTTCGCGCTCTGGTTCCTCTACTGGTTGAATGTGACCAATATCTACATTACATTAAACATTTAGTTTAGTCTTGGAAAGAAATCAAAAAAAAAAAATTGTATAAACCTTATAAAAATAAAAAAACATGGTCAAATCATTCTTACCTATTGCACCCCACTGAGCGCCTTCTAGTAAAACTAGACCTGGATATGCTCGGAAGTCGACGCCTGCGTATGCATACTCATCGATGGCGAAAATCTGTCGCCGGAACTAGGCGAAGAATGCAGTTGAGAACACAACGGTCGATTGGCCTGAATTCTGACCCATGAGTTCTACCCATATCTACATTCGAGGATCTCTAGGACTAGATATATCCAATGTTACATGTTGTGGCTGCATTAGTGGAATACGTTCTAAAGAAAAAGAGATAAGGATGGAACCAT
This sequence comes from Pinus albicaulis, assembly GCA_034641835.2. Taxonomy (NCBI): domain Eukaryota; kingdom Viridiplantae; phylum Streptophyta; class Pinopsida; order Pinales; family Pinaceae; genus Pinus; species Pinus albicaulis. The sequence goes on along the minus strand of CM076578.1, from coordinate 1,005,157,705 downwards.
AACTAAATTTTTTCTTCCTTCCTCTCTTTGCTTTATTAATTTTTTCCTTTATTTGAGATAGAGCAGCTTCAGATCAGTTGAAGACTGTTGGCCTTAAGCACTCTAGCGCATACTGCATATATGATCTGTTCGCTACATGAAGTGTAACGGTGCCAGCTAGTTTAGAGATTGTGAATAGGATGGTCCTTAAAGGTAAATCCCTGAAATTCTAGATGTTTATTTTTCCATCTTTTCTAGGTTCTGACCCAGGATATAAATACTGCATAACATAATCCCTCACTGTTTCTCCTCCAACGACAGATTCTATGAGTGAAATGGGAAAACCTCTCCTCAACAATCCTGTGAGAAAATACACATCCTCAACTGTTATGGACAACACTTGATTTTTTATGTGAAATTCCTCTATCGTCGGATCCCATTCTCGAAGAAGGAATTCTAGGAGTTCTATTTGTTGCCTCACTCCCGACAATTTGAAGTACTTAAGTAGCCTGCAATCTCTTAAGAATCTTACTGTACCCGGATCATTCAAGGAAATCATATCTTGTTCTTCATGTTCTCTTTCTCTCCATGTAATCATCATTATAATCCAATGGAAACCTGAAAATCAACCATAAGATCCATTAGATACCATTCATTGCAAAAAACTAGGCAAATTTTGGACACAACATGAAAAATAAAAACTTTAAATGCGCCGAACACACTCCCTGGGCTAAGACAGTGCATTGCACATGCAGGTACACTTCACTGTACCTGCTATGCAATGCAGGTTTCAACATTCAGGGGTGTGTTGCCCTCAATTTAGGCATAATCTACCCTATAGGTCTCAAAACCCTAGAAAAATACAAGGAATGGTAATGAAATGAATACTGAAAGAAAGATGAGGTTCATGCTACTAACCTGGATCAAATGGCAATGAAATCTGTCTACAGAAATGACAGCAATCAACAAATGAAGTTTGGGGGAAAAATCAGGTTCAAATCTCCAAAATACAAATGGTAACTACAGAATGGTAAAAATGAATAGTGAAACTGCTTTATATAGTCATTTAATTACTTGCAAGCTAAATTTATTTCTATGACTATGGTTTTATTATATTTTTTATCATGAAACAGGTATTTTTAATCCATTTGATGTTGTTCTGAATAGGAAATACAACTAACGAACAGGTTATTCATGCATATTTATTTCAAAGAAAGACTTAACCACAAAGAATACTTTTTCTCCTTATTTTTTGAGCTTTGATAAAAACGAAAAATTATTTTAAGCGCACTTTATCTCTTTTTCGAGCTTCGATAACAATGAAAAAGGAACCCCTAGAGTCTTCTTTTAGCTCTTTTCAGAGTCCGATAATGTGAAAATATTGTCGATCACTTGTCATTTCGAGCTCGTTAAAGTAAATGAATTGATATCTACTCAGTATAACTTTAACCCTTTTCCGGACTGAGATGGATTATTTACGAAAAAGGAATACCTTGGTTAAACATGACCAAAGAGGTTCTCTCAGATATCATTTTACACTTTTTCGGATCTGAGTGAAAGATTTACGAAAAATTACTTTTGGAGTTCTCTTTTGTCCTCTTTTTCAGACTCTCTAAATATGAAAAAGGACCAAGCTATCACTGTCGTTAAGCTCATTAAAACATAAAATAGCGGCAGGCTTGTCAATCATGGCAAGAATCGAGTTTCATTCATCGCTAGAATTGTTAAATTATTAAATAGTGATACTTTATTTTCCCTAAAGGTTGAATTATAGATCAAGAAAATGTTATCCTCAATCTTGTTAAAAAATAAAGTGGTACTGGTCGACAAATGACGGGGGAAAATTTTGGAAAAGCAAGTAAAGTTTCTTTTTGGTAGCAAGTCGCTTTTGAACATGAAACTTCTTTCACTCCATGTTCGTGACTGTTTGGGTTGGGTAATCATCTTGACCGTTCATTCACACTTATGGTTCATCATACCTTCACTTAGGTTTTGGGTCAATGCTGCCAACTCATCACAGTGTCGCCGATATGTTCAAGAGAAGTCATCCAGTGATTAAGAACTCATCCATTTTCAATACTCATAAACCTTCATTTTCATGACCGTCATCCTTGAAAATTGCTATATCAAGTCATACCCTTGTCTCCGAAATTAGTAACTCCAGTTTTGCAATAATGTGACTTCTTGTCGACGACAAATCAATATCCAGGAATTTCACTTAGAAAAAATAGATTCCAGTACCATGAGACTTGTTACAGCATCAAAAAGATCCTCACTTCCGGACTTTTGACTAAAATATTTTGTTTCGAGTTCGATATCAAATCATCTATTCACGCCTTACGAAATGTACTGCAGTAACTTGAAGGCCATTAAAATCAATGGTGGTTCTCTCGCGTTTGTTAACAACTCAAATTATTGGTTGGTAATCAAACGATGTCTTTCCATGTTCGATGAAAAATCATATATTCACATGGCTAGACTTGTACCCGAATGATCGAGGTAATGAGATAAGAAGACCCTAGATCTAGTTTCACCCATTCGGGCTACGATTTTAGGATTCTTGTACACATCATCTGTACGGTGAACTTACATACAGATTGTCATCCAAACATGGGCCTATATCTGTAGGCATGTCTGCATCCGGGCAACATTCCAATGTAGACGACTTTCTAAATTATGTACATGTTATTAGATTGTTTTATGTGCTGACTATGGGAATGCCTACCCTCAGCAATTATGATCAATAGAGGATATATCATGATGAAATTTATTCTAATATTGATGCAGGTGACCAATCCACTTTGTTTCCAGGCTCATCACAGTGTAAAGCATCTCAATCAAATGTTCTTATTATTTGGATCTCATGATTTTAGGGGCAATTGTTATAGGTCAATTTGAGCGCCATTCCCAATGACCTGGTTAACTGGGCATCATCTTTGGGACCAATGATTAAGGGTCTATCATTCCCTATCATCTCAATTTCTATATGCCCTAAGAAAGGAAACAACATAAATCAAACAAGACTTTCATCAAGCAAGGGTTTCCATGGTTTGAAGCTTATTATTTAACATATGAGAGCTCACCAACGCAGGCTCTAAGGGGCCTAAGTGCATCGCATATGCAGGTAGTCCCATTTAAGGCTGCTCTGCAGAGCACTTCCTGAAATTCAAAGGTGTGTTGGTCACATTGGGAGCGAAATTCTCATTGTTCCGAAATCTCCACTTAGCCAATGTCTTCTAGAAGGGTTCACATGTGTCAAGCTTCGGATCCAAGTGTCAATTTGACATATACATGAATGGAAACATGTCTTTCCTATTTTTGTAATGATATTAATTTCAAAACAACCTACAGTTCATCTATAAATTGAACACGGATCTAAGTGTTTGAAGAGGAAGAATTTGAGTAGAGAAATGCTGCAGAATTTTCAATTGAGACTTTGATTTGTGGAGCTGCTTCTAGAGAGATTTATGTTGTGATGAGACTTGGGAAATCTACTGGAAGGTCACTTCAAATCATTCATTAGGTTGTAACCTCTCCTTCTATCATCAATAAAGAGTACTTCTTGTTTTTCCCTACATGCATCTATGCTTACTTTGATTTTCCATACTGTAAGATCTTGGTTGATGAATGTAGTTTATGCTTAACTGATTTAGCTAAATAGCTTGAATAGATATCTATACTATTGAATATTTTTCTATTTTAGTGTTCTTTCTTTCAAGAAGCATTCAACCAACAAAATCGCTTGAATTTGAAGCTGTAGTGGAAGCGACAGAAAGGAGCCATTTGGAAGCAATTGAAACAAGTAAGCATCCAATCCTCTCCGTGTATCTATTCTAAGTTAGGAGAAATGGTAGTATAGTATTTCAATTATTTTTCTAGGCTAACACCTGCCTAGGGAAGTGTAATTTATCTGTAGATTACAATTCTGGCCCAACACCTCCGTACAAAATGAGTTGCCTCCAAACATGGCGACTCCTGAAAATCCTCCTCCACCTTGAGTTCCTGCAAAGTAGGTGGGCTGAAATTCTGAAAATGATAGACAAAGTGGCCTACCCCACGCTGTCCTCCCCTCCACTTAAGATAAGTGCAGATAATTTTCTGACCTTGGGCTGCAATAATATTTCTCTCAAATGGCAAGAAGGAAACTATATCTCCAAAGATCCATTTCCCAGTGTTGTGAATCAAGCTGGCCCAAGCGATCTAATACATGATGGGTAATAAATCACCATTTTATGGAATCCCATCCATCTCATGGCCCTCCTCATAAAGAAGAAAATATTTTTCTGTAGAGGCCATGTCTCTTCCCATGCTCCCCTTAGAACATGTAGTGCAGAAAGTGTGGGGATGCTCCTCCCCCAAGAACACATCCACCCAATGTGTCCCTCCCCCAATCATGCTCCCCATAAATACAAGAAAAATATCAGAAAATGGGCTCATGATAAACATCGAAATGAAAGAAATACTTAAGGTTTCATGTGGTGCTGGAAGGTACCAATAGTCTCCCAAGTGGTCACAGCATAGTCTTCCCCACTGCAACTTTAGAAAATAGCCTGGCAAGTTGTTTTTTGACAAATGGCTTGTCATGTAAGTCATCACATCCACTAGTAAATAGTATATGGCTAAATGTATCAACTGAGCATACAAGGAGTAACCAAACACTTGCCCCAGATTATGTGATAGATGGTTGTCTCAATCATAATAGCTAGCCAAAATTGGTCCATGGAACCTAAATAAAAACTTGCCCCTTTGTAGAGAAATGCACTGCAAATAAATGGTAGGAGCATGAAAATATTATGTTGAACAATCAATAAATGCAAAAAAATAATTCTTACCATGTAATGAAAGTAATATGGTGATAAGATCCATAAATGAGTCCTCCATAGTGGTATGAGACACTCCTATGAAGAGGAATAAACAATATGTTGCTTGAAGATCCCCCTCTCCATGCTTGGAAGTCCAAGTCAAGAAGAACATACTATAGTAACATATGAATTAATCCACTACTCTATCAGTCTCATCTCCTCCATGTCCACCCAGTGCATCAAATATGAAGCGATCTTGGGAACACTCCATCAAAAAGTTCCTGCTCCAAAGTGACAGCGTTGTTGGTCTATGCAAATAGGTTCCTGCCATCTCATAAATCCATTCTCTGACATGTTCAATGCCAAAGACTCCTCCCATAATGTTTCCATCTCCTCCTATTTCACCATCATACAAAATGTGAGAGCAAATCTACCCTTGCTCTCTCTCAACCCTCCAAAGCAAAAAAAGTATTTTCTACCTCCTCATACTTCCATCACACAAATCATAGGGTGAAAAAAAATGATCACCTCATCATAGTGCACCCACACTCCTTGCTGCTCCATGATGCAAGTACCCTGCCAAGTTCCTTCCATCCTCATACCCTTGGAAAAAGGATATGTCCCATGGTGGCCAAACTCTTCCAAGAGAATCCAACGTAGCCAAGCCTCCTGCTGCCCGGTGTCATATATGTGCAAGTAGCCTACTAGCTTCTTGCTTTCCATCCATTCCCATTCATCCCGATGTGAGTGCCTCCCATCATGATCAACCTTGGTACCCTTCGAAAGAAGACTACCCTCTTCCCAAATCAGATTTTGCTTCTTGCATTCCAAGGGATTCTGAAATGCCACTCCTTGGAGATCCCTGTTGAGGAGGTAAATCCCCTCTATGGACAGAGGTGATCCCATTAGCCCTATATTGGGTCTAGCAACAATCGAATCATGCAATGATGTTGGTTCCTAGTTATAAGAAAGACAAAGATCGTGACGAGTAGCCTACCTTAAATCCCATGTTGTTGTTGTTGAGGAAGAAGCGGAGCTCCTTGTCCTAAGCCTGATAGATCACAATCCTTTTGTTTGAAACATCCAGAGAAATGATGACATACAATGTAATATTCAAAGAATATAACTATATATCAGTGAGAGAATATATAATTCGTTGCATTACATAAAAGAGTAAACACACGAATGGAACCAAAATCAAAGTCGCTTATATTATAGATGATAAAAAGGGAGATTACAACCAAGTGCTCTGATGCCATGATCTTCCTTCAGCGGGGCTTGCAGCGGAGTGCATCTCAACAAAGCATGTCGGGGATTTGGACAAAGCTCTCTCCCTTACGAGGTTCTCCTTACCTATAGTTTCCTTCTCAATGTTCAGCTTCCAAGCATTCAACTATCTTGTTAATGTAGAGGGCAAGTTTTTATAGATGGAGGAAGGGAAGTTGGGATCCCTATAATCATGGGATAGGTCCCATCTCTTAGGAAGCTTCCATGAGAGGTGGAAAACCACTTCCTATGCATGGAGATCCAGAGCCAAACCAATCAAATTATTTTGATGATTCATTTTGGAGTTTGTTAGAATCAAACTTCCGCCATTTATTTTTTAAAAACATCCCTTAATAATCTTGGCGCCAGTGAAACACAGGGACAGAGTGCTAGTTGGCGCACCCTCTAGTGTGGATTTCTCTCATTGGCACGAGGGATGAACTGGCTAGTCACGCCAAGGCAAAAACATCTGTTTTAAGGGTTTTTCAGAGAAATGTTCTTCAGGAGAATGATTTTCCTTATGCAGGAGGATTCCATGAAGGTGTTTTAAGGACATTTTACTATTCACAGGTCATAGAAATAGTCCTCCAATATACGGGATGAGGGATTGCAGGGACAGTGACAAAATTTTGTGTAACAGATGCCTCCTAAAGCATGAGGTCCAAGAGAGAGGGAGGGGTCAAATGCTTTATGAGAATGCGTCCAACTGAAAACACTACCGTCAGTAGACCTACAAATACAAATACAACTGATATCTCTAATACATGATATGTGGTATGGGCACAGCCATCCATAATAGAGTGTACAATAACCAGGATCCAAGGTATGGACGTAGCCATCCAGAAAAGAAGGATCAACAAGTAGACTTAGGTATGGTCGCATCCGTCCAATAAAATGATTCATGTAATAAATCATAATAATCCACAAAGAATCCACAGCCTGGATGTTCATCAGACAAAATCCAAGGTCTTGAGCTCCATCTCGACCCAAACAGTGTACAAGTTCGAGCATAATAACATGTGAGTTGAAGTCGAACATGCAAGAACATCGTCTGATTACTAGCCAATAATGAAAGCCGTTAACAGATGTGATAGAAACTAGCAATAATGATAATGGCTCTCAAGGTACAAAGGTACAATCTACAGAATGTGAATAGTGAGTTGGCATCGAACACCCGTAGAATCATTCGATCGAAGGTTAATAATAAAAACCTTACATCAAATGTGAAGATCCTGCCATTGAGGCATGCAGGCTCCAAGGTATCTGAAGGGAGTCTCTAGATTAGCTTCCTGGATAATGAGTTGAAGTCGACATGAAGTGACCTTGATCGAAGGTGGGACATAGTGTTTCCCACTTCATCGACATGAGACATAGGAACATAATTTTTTTGAATCAAGACCAACAGAGAATCAGAGGGAGGTTGAAAACTGCAGAGGCCAACTTCTCTTGAACATATCGGCAGCATGACACTGGATTTGGCAGTATTTGACATCAAGGGATCTGAGGTCATGGTGACATGGAAAAAATTATATGAGTGGTAAGAAAATATTACCCAAACCCATGGAGGCAAGCAGATAATGAGATGAGATGTCCCCAACCCGACACGAATGCAGACAAGTGCCATGTTCAAGAGCGACATACTGCCGAAACGACTATAATACTGGTTCCATTTTCCCCCACCATTTCTGGCAAGTACCCCAATTATTTTTGAAAACAAGCTTGAAGGGGATAGCATATGCTTGCGATATAAGTTTTTCCTTCGGAAAAATCCAACCTAGTACATTTAACGAGCCCTAGGAAGGAGGAACTTGAGTAACGTCATTACGACGGAGTACGATGTCATCAGTTTTTAATGAGTCTGACAAAGGAAGAACTTAGCGTCTTTTCATATTTAGAGAGTTTGAAAAGACAATGGAAAAGAAAAATCCAGCAGTCCATTTTTGTAGATAGTCCCTCAGAGTCGAAAAGGTAGAAAACTATGTCTAAGAGAGCCTCCTAGTTGTGATAGGCTAGGGTATTCCTTTTTCGTAAATAATCTATCCCAGCCCGAAAAAGGGGTAAACATATACTGGGTAGATGTCGTTTCACAACCAATTTAACGAGCTCAAAACAACAAGCAACTCAGAAATATTTTCATGTTTAGAGAGTCAAAAAAGAGCTGAAAGATGACTCTAGTAGTGACTTTTTCTTGTTTTTACCGAATCCGAAAAAGTATAAAATACAACTCGTGTCGTCGTCCTAGTCGCGTGAAAACTTGTCACTGCACAAAAAGCAAGTGTAAAACCCATTTTTCGACAAAACATAGTGAAATATTAGAAAAAAAAGTCTCAAAACATAAATTTGATTTCGAAAAGTTATAAATATGACCAATATTAAAAAAAGATTTACTTTTTACCTTTTACCTCTGTGCAGAGCGATAGTGAGCTATTTCCTTGCGATCTTACAGTGATGATTGTGGACGATCTAGTGCACTATTCTAGGTTCCATATTTTCCAGGTAATATTCACTTCCATTATCCATTTTTTAAGCCATATTTCATAGTTTTCCATTGTCATTCGGCATCCCTAAGGGAAGTATTTGAAAAACTAGGGCTTCCGCAGTTAGCGCGGGTATCAGGCACGGACCCAGGCCAACCGACCTGTTTTTGCAAAGGGGTCGTGCCAGGTGGTGTGACTGTCATAAAAACAGCCGTGCCAACCATGCAACCCAATATTCCACTCAAATTTAACAAAAAATGAGCCAATCAATTGATATTTTAAATGCTCAAGGGATATTACAATGTGTTTATGACCAAATTGATGCAGGCATAAAGCAAAATGGTGATTGAATGGAAGGAAAGAGAGCATAGTGAGGAAGAAAAAATGGCAATGGAGAATGAGCAATTTATGAATGCTCTCTGAAATCATGGTTTGAAGAAATTCTTCCTAACACCATGTCTCCGGGCTCAGCCCGAACTATTGCAATATTTTATTAGTATCTAGGATGAGGACGAGGAGAAGTTTAAACTCCAAGATCAACTACTTGAGCTTGAAGTATCAGAAGTGTACTTTATCAGTGGATTGTCCCGTAGAGGTCCAGTTCCTATTATGACATGCACCAGGCCTTCTGGTGAAAAAATGTCGATGGTCATGGAGAGGGTGTGCCCGGGGGCACAAACGGGATCAGGTAGTGGCAAAGTTGACATTCGTACTGTTCCCGATATAGCACCCAGAGTTGTGCCACATACCATAACACAGATTTTGGGGTCGCATGCACCACACGAGGCTACCAAAACACAGCTCCTCCTAGCGTCAGAGTGCATGAACCCAAAATTATTTGATTGGGCCACAGCCGTAACTATGAACATCAAATGGTAATTTACCAAATGCAAAATGTCCAAACTGGAGTAGTTTGGGTACGGGTCAATATTGGTATCGTTCTTCCTAGAACTGCTGCCTATCTTCCAGGGCCACGGGGCGATAGTCCCAGATCCACCATTGAGAGAGCCACGGATGGCTCGATGGGCAGCATTGATGCCCAAGGCAGGGGGAGGCTAGTAGATGTCATGGCGGCCCGAGTTCTTTGGATGGCTCCGACGATAGCTGATCATCGTAGAGGACTGGTCCTATGCGGGCACTGATTTCAATTGAGACCCAGACCTTCCACTCCCGGAAGGAGAGGACTGGGATGAGGAGATGGGTAATATTCTTTTTTATTTTTATGGATTTTATGATTTTTTGGTTTACATGCATGTTCTAACAGCCGGTTCTATATGTATGCAGATGTTGGCCCAGAGAGGCCTACTAGGATGTCGCTGATAGGGAGGAGGATTGCGCTCGCTTATGACCCTCAAGGTGAGGGGGGAGAGGGGGACGCACTGGTACAGAACCTTGAGGGGATTGCTCGTGGGGTTCCAGACTATGCTCGCCTAGCTGATGTCCCCATGGCTTATCATAGGCACATCGTAGGGGTGCCAAGTCACCTCCATCGCTTACTGGGGCAGTTGGTGTGGGCAGTGACGTGCTACCATGAGCACCATTTCGATTAGTCTCCTGGGATTTTATTTGCATATTTTTGAGAGACATGTCGTCTCCAGATGTAATTAAAACAAAAATGTATATTTTTGGATTTTATATGATGCACACATTGCAAAAATTTGACATATATATATACATCTATTTCTACATGGATCTTGCTTACATATGATGATGTTTTTTATAAATTGCATAAATTTCTATCTAATACTATGTTGGCTACTGCATCTATTAGTGTATTCATTCGTTTAGGTATATGTTGATATGTGATGTAATCAAAATTTATTTCCAGTAAACGAAGACGTAGATATAGTCTTAAAATGCATGGGTTTCTAACTGAATAATGACCATTGAGCTGTAAAACCACAAGCTGAGTCTAGATATACAAGCAACGCGTGAATACCAAGGTTGACAGCCTCGTTTAATAATTCCAAAATGGCACTATATTCCATGATATTATTTTTAGTAGGCCCTAGACAAACACCTTGTAAATTAACTAACTCACCAGCAGGATTTTAAATTACCCAGGCTGCCGAAGACAGGTTTCTGGTACTGCGGGAGGCACCATCTGTGAAACTGATATAAGGAGTAATAGACATCTGCACAATCAGGAAGAACCAATAAGCAGAAAATGCTTACAAATCACACCACACCACACATGCAAAAAAATAAAAAAAATCACCTATGTACATATACTATGCAAGAATGATTCAAGCATAATACTTCTTCAGGTATAGCCCATTCCTGGGCTGAGCCAAAGGAAGACCTTCATAATCGATCAATTCATAAGCCCCGTTCTTCAATACACGATAGAGGGCCCATGCCACATAGGTTGGAATTTGCCTGCCCCAAGTTTTTCGTGAGCTTGATCATACAAGAGGACAAGGTCCCCTTCGATAAAAGAGTGTGGAGAAACTGTTTGATCGAAATGATCTTTAACCCGCTTTTTATGTGCCTTAATGACTAAGGCAGCCAAGCGGCGATTTTCATCCAACCTCTCAAGATATAGGAGACGTTATTCCTCCGAGGAAGTATCGGGCAGTAATTCCACAACCAATTTTAGTGAAGGGATCTCACATTCAACCAGAAGAGTAGCTTCTAGACCATACACCAACTGGAAAGGTGTGAATCTGGTCGCACTCTTCACTGATGTTTGGTAGGCCTAAAGAGCTGAAAACAATTGGAGATGCCAATTCAATTTGTGTATACCAATTGTTCATTGAAGCATCGTGACAATAACTTTGTTCACGGCTTCAACCTAACCATTTTCCTGTAGGTAATATGGCATCGAGCTATCGTGACGCAAGCCCAACTTTGATGTCAGCTCTACCATCATGTAGTCCCAAAAATGAGAGCCATGATTGGTGATGATGGCTTGAGGAACGCTGAAACGAGTGATCACGTGGTTGAAAATGAACTATGTATCTATCTTACTGTCTGCGGCCAATGTAGGCATCGCTTCGGCCCACTTGGTGAAATAATCTATGGCAACGATGATATATGCATGCCCCCCAGTGATTGAGGATTACATGTCATAAAATCAATGCCCCATTTGGGAAAATGGCCCACGGTAATGACAATATGTAATGGGAGAGGTGGCGCACGCATCTTGCACACGCATGACACTTTCGTACTGCAAAAATACAGTCTTTAAATATAGACAGCCAGAAATAGCCTGCACGAAGGATCTTCTGTGCGGTAGCATAACAGGACATGTGACCGCCACAGGTGCCACTGCGACAGTCATTCAAAACTTTCTCAGCCTCTTCTAAGGTCAAACATTGGCAGAGTACAAAATTGAATCTGACCTAATATAGGGTATCTCCGACAATGCGATAGGGTTGCAACTAGTGTCGAAAACGACGTCGAGCATCCTTCATTAACTCGAACCGGAAGGTAGATGTATGGAGGTAAAAAATGATATCGCCATACCATGGATCAAGAGTGCTGATTAAGAAGAGAGTTCCTTCCAGGATATGATCCTCGGATTGATACGGAACAGATTCGGTAGGGAGAGACCAAATGAGATCAGTAAAAACTAGTGACTTCTTCGATTTGGCAGTAGTGAACACAAAATCGAACTCTTGAAGGATCACAATCCATTTTGAGTACTTTCCCCCAGAAATTGTCGAGTCAAAATGTAAGTCATGGGGTTGTAGTTAGAAATCACAGTTACTCTGCGCAACATGATGTAATGGAAAAATCACTGAATGGCCTAGATTGCAGCTAGCGCCAACTTCTCTACATGGGAATAATGCGTTTCAGTGTCGAAGAGATTCCAAGATAGATAGTAAACCACGTGTTTTTTACCATCATCGTTATCTTTTACTAGAACCATGGAAATTGTGCTGAATGCGGTAGCCAAATAGAGGGTAAAGTCGCGATGATAGTTGGGAGGATGTATTAATGGAGCGTTGACGAGCAACGTTTTAAGGTTATCAAAATATTGTTGAGCAATCTCTTCCCAACAAAAATGGATGTCCTATTTTAGAAGTTGCGTAAACCCTTTAGCTACCTCTACATAGTTCAGGATAAAGCGACGTAAGAAATTTTCCCTAGTGTTTTTAAAGCCAAAATGGAGCTTTTTGTAGGCGAATGTTCCCCACAAACAGATGAAAGTTGTCTTATGTTGATTGGATGGAAGGATACTGATTTGATTATAACCTGAAAAGCCTTCCATAAGGGAAAAGATCTCACTCCCCACACAATCATCAATGATATGATCTATAAAGGGGGTGGGATAGTTGTCCTTAGGGCAAGCCCGATTGATATCTCAATAGTCAACACAGATTCGAATTGTGGCCTGCTTCTTATCCATAGGGACAATATTGGAAACCAAATCTGTTAGAGGGATCAAATATATGAAGCCCGCTTTAAGAAGTTTCTCAACTTTAGCTTTTATAGCTACGGCTTTCTGAGGATGCACTAGGCACAGATGCTGGCGCACAGGCTTTGCACCAGGATAGGTGGGAATTTCATGCACGATGATACTAGGATTGATCCCAGGCATCTCTTCATAAGACCACGCGAAAACATCATGTAATTCAGAGAAAAGGCTAGTGTACACTTGAATCTCATTGGGAGAACAAGTGACTCCCACATGGATGTTCTCGACAACCCCTGGTTTAATGGAGATGTCGATAGGCATCGTTTGGGTGATATTACTCAGATTTCCTTCCAACAATACTTCATCAGTCAATATTGGCATTTGGAGAGGCGGAGAGGGAACCAGAGATGCAAAACGCTCGATACAATTAGACATTGCCCCTAGGCCGGGTATAAACGAGGAATGTTGATGTCCATCGCTCCAAGGAAGATCTTCAAGAGACATAGTCTCTATGATAGCTTCGTCAGACGGAAAAATTTCTCTCAAAGGATCAGGTGAATCTATATCGTCGAGCCAAGGGGATTGAGAATAAACATCAAGAGCCATGCTCAAAGGAGAATTATCAGTAGGATGAGGATCTGATGCAGCAATGATCTCGCAATAATTGATTTAAACTAGGGTCAGAGGCATCGATTCTCCAAAAGAGGCAACCTTTTCAGGATAAGGGACGATTCACGGGTCATCTGACCTAGAGATCATATTGACTTGAATGGTGTTCGGTGGTGGAATGGGAAAAATACCCATGAGAACGAGGTCCTTGCAAAGACTGGGTCCTATATTGTCGAGGGGATTAGGAATTTGATCCATGTATGGTACATTTTTCTCGGAGGATGAGGTGAAGAAAGACAACTGATCGATAGTAATAATCTTTCCCTCATGTGGAAACTTCAAAATCCGAAAGAGGGTGGATGGAATGCACAACATGGCATGGGTCCAACTGCGACCGAGCAGAAGATTTTAGTTGAGTTTGGCATCAACCACTTCCACTTTGACGTTGGCTGTCTTACCTTGTAAAGTAATCGGGAGACTCGCGAGAATACCCAAGGGTTTTGATTCCCTTCCATCAAATACATCAATGGAATTGGGAGAAGAAGTGAGGGCCGGAGAGCTAATGGCCTTCTAGCAAGAAGATGACATAACACTAGTAAAGGCACCTTCATCCACAACGGCTCTGTGAATATTGAGGCCGTTAATGCCAACTTGTATAATGAGCACGATTTGGTGCGGAAGTCAGGGGACGCGATTCTCTAGATCGAAGGTGAGAAGGCTAGAATCGGCAAGATCAATTCCACCGATTGCAGATAAAAAATCTTTCTGTTGGGATAGAAAACTCTGAAGTACTTCCAACGCGGACATCATAAAAGGCGCCTGTGCTAAATCCTCAAAAATGCTATAATGCTGACCAGCATGGGCGTTCAGATTATAGGAAGACTTTCGGAGAACACCTTTGGAAAGTAGCCATACAACAGGTTCAGCACCGGGCCTTTCAATTTCTAGGGAGCTAGAGGCAGGCGGGGGAGGAGGGCCATCAATGACTTCCTTCACAGCTGCTTGGTGTGATCCGGCATAATCCTTCAACCGAGTGGCAATAGAAATAGGTGCATCACCATTCATCATGAAAACCTGAGACCCAAACGGTGCAGATGGTGACGGCTGCTCGACCATTTGGGTCTGCTGAGATGGAAAAGGTTCTTTAAGAACTGCCAGAGTTCCCTTAGAGTCCTTAAGAATTTGACTAACCTCGAATCGTCTAGGAAAATCTTTGGTATAGTGGTCTTCATCACAGATCAGGCAAGGGTAATTCGGTTTCCGTTGTGAACCATCATCAGCATGTGGTTTGGACGATTATGGTTTTGGGGCATTGGATTTGGCTTTGGCTTTGCCTTTCTTCTTACATTTGGAAGTTTTTTCCACAGGATTAGCCTAGACGACATTGACCTCTACGGTTTTACCATAATCGAGAGTAGCTGGAGGAGCAGAATTGTTGGAAGAATTTGATATCTGCTTCCCATTAGAAGACTTGCGAGAAGTCTGAGAAACAGAACCAATAACACCATATATTGATGGAGTAGCTAGTGCTTTAGAGGTCCCTGGACGTGGATCATCACTCAAGATATCGTATAACGTGTTGGACTGGGAGTACACTAAATCGAGGTACTGGGCATGAGTAATGGCTTGTTCCTCGGTTACACATGCCCCCATAGCAATATCTTGTGCAATATTATTGACAAAGGAGGTAGTGAACCAGTGAGTTAGCAGCTGATTAGGAATGTCAAAATTGATCAAATGACGACTGTCTCCATTCGTGAATATAATTTGAAATATGAGTGGCTTTATCTTATTTCAGAGATGTCAGGAGATGCATCCCGGCTTCGTAATGAACCAGTAATTGGAAATGCGTCAGGAATGCCATGGCTAAAGTATTAAAATATTGAAAAATACCATGGGGTAGTTCTATGTACCACTTAGTAGCAGCACCTGTGAGAGTGCGTTGGAAAAGATGTAGACAAATCGAGTCATCTATCCAAGAGTTCGAAGAAGACCACAAATGATATGTCATGACATGTGCTTGGGGGTCTTCTCTAAATTTACCCTCAAACTTAGGACAATCACCGGACACCTTCGTCGGGACCGGAGGCCAATATGGATTATGAAGAATCGGATCATTGGTAAATTTGGGCACGTCCGGTAATTCCAACATGGTGAGAAAAGGAAATTGAGGGTTAAAGGGCATGCCCAGCCCCCGATAAGGACCTGTACCCATACTCTACCCTGGTTGAGAATAACTCTGCCCCCATTGGTTCTATCCCAGAGGATTCTGACCATAGGGGGTATAAGTCGTATAATTGGGTTAATATGGCGGCTGAAAACTAGGATACGGGGGTTGATAACCACGGTACTGATTCTGATTATATGTGGGCCCCATTTGAGCAGTGTATGGATTTTATTGTGGAGTATAAGTATAGCTTGGTTGTTGAAGGTAATAACCAAAACCTTGGGGCGGGTTGTAAACTAGTCGAGACTGACCTTGAAGGTAATAACCGCCTTGGGGTCAAATGGTCTGTTGGTAAGTGGGACCCTGTTGAGTCTGATAAGTAGGGTGCACAGGTGGATTCGGCTGTGGCATAGAATAGATTGGCTACTGATCAGGGTTAACAGGTTGTGTACATTGTCCTGGTTGAACAGGTTGACCTGGCTGTGCAGGTTGCCCTAGTTGAACAGGTTGACCTGGCTGATGAAGGACACCAGGTTGCCCTTGTTGAACAGGTTGGCCTGATGGCAGAAAAGGGCCAGGTTGTGCCTGATAACCAGTTTGACCTGTGATAGGACCATAAGATGGCCTTGGCTATGCAACATTCCGACCAGTTGGAAAATGAGGTTTCACCAAAGGTTTATAAGGATGGGTTTTCCCCCTAGAACCATATGATGGTCCAGGTTGATACCCTAGTTTCCTTGTCGGTCCTTGAGGTTTCCCTGGTTGGACCACAGGGTGAGGCTACAGAGGTTGACCTTGAGGATTGTAAGATTGCCCTTGCAGACCGTAAAACAATCCCTGTTGGACTGAAGGTTGTACCTATAAGGGTTGTCCTTGCGGGTCATATGCATAACCTGGCTAAGTCAAAGGTTGTCCCTGGAAGGGTTGTCCTTGTGGGCTTAGAGCATACCCTTGCTAAAATGAAGGTTGTCCTTGAAGGGGTTTCCCTTGTTGATTGGGAGGGCTGCCCAGGTTGGGTAGACAGAAAACCATTAATATACTGATAAGCCTCAGGAGCAGGAAAACGAAGGGGTTTTCCTTGCTCATTGTATTGATATGGAAATACATAAATCGAGGCACCATCCGCTCCATAATGGGAAAATTAAGGATGGTTAATATCTTGAGAGGACTGACCAACCTCGGATATTGAGGGCTGCAAAGACAGCCAGTACTCCTCGGGAGAAATATTCTCTGGAATAGCAGAAGCTATATAAACGTCTTCAGGAACTGACGAGGTCCTAGTTGACTAAGTAGTGACAACAAGCATAGATGCAGCCACACAGACAGTAGGTCTAACAGGTGCCAATTTAACAAAAGGAGATGTCGTGAGAGGCATGGATAGTGACATCCCTAACATGGGAATGGTCGGCCTCGTGGATGGATTCGACACTCCCATAGAGGAAATGGCGGTCATGACCTGACTTAAAGACCTATATCCAGCTGCGAGAGAAGGACCAGGTGAAGACATAACAGAAGGTTCTGGGATGTCTTCGGGAAAAAGCTGGTAATCTTCACCAGAAGTAGGAATTCCCTCACTAGGAGAAGGATCGGATGAGTCCATATCTGACCCTACCGTGAGATCTTCTAAAAGACGACAGGGACTAGGATGTATGATAGTAGCCAAAAAAGGTGATATCGATGTAAGAGGAGGGAAGTGTTCCCCTACTCCAAATCCAAACAAAGCATTGGACAAGGGCCAATTGAAATCAACTGGTCGTCCAAAGGGGAGTTCAAATATAACCAGTCCCCCGTCGGGAAACTCGGATACAATGGGCTACTGATACTCAGCAGAGGACTGGGAGACCTCTGATGAATCGTCTGTATAAGGACTACCAGTAGATGAAACTGATGGTTCCACCACTTTGACTATAACGAAAAGAGGAAGAGATTAAAAACAAAGACACACGGGCAAAAACCAAGGCAAACAACAACAGACCGAAAAATCAATCTCTAAACGGGCGTGTGATCGTAGGTGATTAATTTTACCACATTGAAACTGGAAACTTTACTATTTCATGTTTTAAGAGTCTAGAAACAAGTAAAATATGACTCTATCACTTTCAATTTGGAAACAAGTGTGAAAGGACAAGCGCTTGATGATCTTTTCAAATTTAGTGAGTCAGTAAAGATCAAAATGACTGCTCTGGTAATCTAGGTAAAAGGGTGTACCAGATATTCATGAACTTCCATATACACCTTGGTAAAAATGAAAGAGAAATCAACCAAGTGCTTAACGTATGTGCAGGTAATCTCCCTGAATGTTGTGTCCAGTGTATCACGGGTAAAAGGCAGTAGACTCGGCTTCCTATGGATAAAGGATTTGCAACCTAATGGGGTCTCCCTTTATATACGCGACGGTATGAGGAGCACAAGTCTGTACTAGTGCTATCTAAAGCCAGATGGCGAACGACATCTACTAGGTTTAAAGATGCCAGAACACATCTCTACCTTAGACTACTAGATGTTTCGTTAATGTTTCAATGTTGCCTTAGGTTTAAAGTTGATCTTCAATTTATGTTTCAATTTCAAGGCCCTATCGAATTTTGGATCTCATAAAACCTCTAAATGAAAAACTACATGGCACAAAATATCATTTTGTTCAATGAAGAGCTATCTACGGGAGAGTTGAGATATTTCAAATGACAACAAAACGAACACACAAAAACATCCACTACTGTTTCCAATGCAAGCTAATGAAACTAGAAAACTTCTCTCTAGAGTTATATAACACTAGTAATGCAAAAGAGATTTCAATTTTCACTATGCCAATAAAAATGAAAAAGATTTATTTTTGTATTTTTCAATATATTAGAGAAAATGCACTAAATGAATGAAAAAGTAATGAAAACACCAATTCGAGAAATGACAAAGAGAGAGCTGAAAAAAAACAAGTTCAGTCAATTCGCACACAATCAAGACTCAAACTGATGACAAAATCCCTTAAAGCGAAGAAGAATCTCAAAAGAGACTCAAACAAACTGTGTGATCTAGGCTTGGAGCAACACAAAGAAATATTGAACGAAAGAGAAGGAAATCACTCAATAAACACAATGATCCAATGGAATGAAGCAAGATGAATTTAAAGAAGCAAAAAAAAAATTGACCAAGCAAGCAAAGACCAAAAACTCCCATGGGAGGCTCAGCACACTGAAGCACCTAGAAGCCCTAGGGATAAAATGCGAAACTAATGGAAAAAGGCGAAAAACCGGAGGACAGGGGCTAAACATAGTAAAAAATGACTTCAAAGCACTCAAGAAATCATAGAAAATGAACTAGGACCAAAATAGAAGCTGAGAGAGCCCAAAAGCAAGCAAACCCTAACACCAAGTAGAGTTGGCGTGCCTGTTTGGCTATAATCTCCGCCAAAAAAGCATTGGCACGGGGGCCTAACTAGCAACAAGTGCCAGTTGGCATGACTGTCAGGGGAAAAACTGCGCTAATCAAGTTTACTCTAGAAAAATGATGAAAATGGAAAAACAGAGACTGGATCTAGTCTTCTAGGGGCTGAACAAGGTTTTAACACCAAGGAAGATGAAACAGAAAAGAAAATAAATCAATCAGAAACAAGAACGACCCAAAAGGAAGAAGGAATAACTCACATTGATTCCCCAGCAAAGTCGCCAAATTGTTGAGGAGGTAAATCCCCTCTATGGAAAGAGGCAATCCCACTAGTCGTAGATTTGGTCTAGCAAAAATTGAATCACGCAATGACGTTGGTTCCTAGTTATAAGAAAGACAAAGATCGCGATGAGTAGCCTACCTTAAATCCCACGCTGTTGTTGTCGAGGAAGAAGCGACGCTCCTCATCCTCATCCTGAAAGATCACAATCCTTTCATTTGACATGTCCGGATACCTATACACATGCAAAGAAATGATGAAATACAATGTAATATTCAAAGCATATAACTATATATCAGTTAGAGAAGATACAATTCGTTGCATTACATAAAAGAGTAAACACATGAATGGAACAAAAATCAGAGTCACTTATATTATAGATGAAAAAAAGGGATATTACAACCAAGTTATCTAATGCTATGATCTTCCTTCAGCGGGGCTTGCAGCGGAGTGCATCTCAACAAAGCCTGTCGGGGATTTGGACAAATCTCTCTCCCTTACGGAGTTCTCCTTGGCTACAGTTTCCTTCTCAATATTCAGCTTCCAAGCGTTCAACAATATTGTTAATGGAGAGGGAAGGTTTTTATAGATGGAGGAAGGGAAGTTGGGATCCCTATAATCATGGGATAGGTCCTATCTCTTAGGAAGCTTCCATGAGAGATGGAAAATCACTTCCTATACATGGAGATCCGGAGCCAAACCACTCAACTTATTTTGATTATTCATTCTGGATTTTTTTAGAATAAAACTTCAGCCATTTATTTTTAAAAAACATCCCTTAATAAGCTTTTTTCAAGTGAAACACAGGGACAGAGCACCAGTTGGCGCACCCTCTAGGGTGGATTTCCCCCATTGGCGCAAGGGATGACCTGGCTAGTCGCGCCAAGGCAAAAACATCTATTTTTAGGGTTTTTCAGAGAAATTTTCTTTAGGAGAATGATTGTGCTTATGCAAGAGGATTACATGAAGGTGTTTTCAGGACATTTAACTATTCACAGGTCATGGAAATAGGCCTCCAATATACGGGACGAGGGATTGTAGGGACGGTCACAAAATGTTGTGTAACAATCCCCTAGGAAATATCCCACACCAATGATCATCTTGAATCCATAAGGATCCAAGTGGGTTGAAGGCAAAGCCCCCTCACTGCTATCTCTTGACAGTGCTATAACTCTCCTCCATGGTGTCTTGGCTATCTCATGTCTCAACTCCAAGATGAACATGTGGTTCTGCATAAATTTGTTTGGAGAAAAGTTCACCCAATATTCCAAGAATTCACACACAAACCTCACATGTGGTGTGAAAGCCCTCATTGGCCCATTAGGATGGTGTTCCATTCATTCCTTGATCAAGTCAAGGTGGCACAGCGCAGTGAAATCATGTGGTTCCAAATGAGCAGTATGCAATCCTCCATATGATTTGCTGAAACAATAGGAGATGAAAATGTTGGCATACCTTGATGAAATTTGGGAATATATTGTGTTTCTATAATGGCTTCTCCCTCCAATAGGTTGGCTCCTCCAACTGAGTTTGTTGAGGATTGCTCCCCCGTAGTTGTGACAACGCTGGTACAATCCTCCTCCACTTGGGGTGAGGGCTCCTTCTCCTCTGCTCTTCCTTCACCAAATTTTCCCATCAACCTTTGAGTAAATTCAGCAAAATTGACTACCCTTGTATGGCTCAAATGGCTGATCTACCAAATCTGTGCTTCACCCTCTAGGTGCAACGCTGCAATCTCTACAGCCTCCTCCACCACCGTATGTAGTAGGAATAATGCATCAAGTCTCCTTGCCCAAACCCTTGCTGTAGATGACCCATCGTAAGTAGAAAATAGAAACATATTGCCCTTGATGCTTCCTTGGACACAAGGTATTCTTCCTTCCTCAAAATTAATGAACTGAGGAAAAGATAGAGTCTCCTTGAAGGCTCTAGGTTGGGATTTGTACCCAACAAGGTATTCACTTAGAACCATGTGATCCAAGTGTCCTCCATATTCCATAAAATTGCCCTTCCTATCAAAAGGAAATGATATGTCCCAATGCTCTGGAGCTCTCTGCAACACTGGTCTCCTCTTCTGATCACAATAAGTGCATGGCTCTTCCTCCTCTTGAAACTCTCTAAAATTTTCACTGCTCCTTCTCTCTCCTTCTTTTTCAACCTCCTCGGAGAGGTTCTCACTGGATTTGAAAAGTGATAAGAGTAAACCCATCCTCTTCATCATTCTAGCCTTCCTCTTTCCTTTATAGCACTTTGGCTTGAAGTCGACAGGCTGAGCCAAAGATCTTGCTTTGATACCACTGTAATATTCCAAATTTGGAACAGCTCAACAAGCATGCACTAAAAATGCATTTATAGCAACTTATGCTATAAAATAACAAAATTAACTCTTGGATCCTATATATCAGCCAATATACAACCTAAATCCAATAATAGAGATGAAAACAATCAAACTAGGTGGGTTAAACAGATCTCCCACACCTAGGATTGCCAAAAAGAGCTAAAACCCCAAACATTGCAACACAAGAAATACTGCATAAAGAAATTGCACAGTCTAAGATAGGTTTTATACAAATAAATGGTAGAGAAAAATATATCTGGAATTATATTAGACAATATGCTCAGAAAAAATGAGATCTAGTCTCCTTTATACAAAAGCTAGAGAACCCGGGAAGGGTTTCTAGGAATTCACTTTGAATACAGATGTGATTTTCAGAAGTAGGAATGAATAATCATTGAAAAATAAAGCACATGAGTGTACAAGGCTTTAATAATGAAGATATAATTTATATCTAAACAAAGGTCTTCCCCCATGGAAGAACTCATCGTCCAATCATAGGAAAATTCTCCGAAAGAGCCACAAGAGTCACTGCTAAAACTGCCTTGCAGAAATAACGCAATTCCTAAATGGAATAACGCTGTAGGTGATGAAAATGAGTTGGCCTACTAAAAATGATCTGATATCATCCCAATAACTCTCCAAACTGATCTCCCATAAGAAGTGAACCTCCCTCCTCTGCAAAATCAACTTAGACAGTGGGTTTCTCAACCCTCCCCAGCAACACCCTACAAATCAGCTCAAAATCCTACAGAAACTGCACTGAAACTGTAGACTAAAGCTTGGAACCAATGCTAGATATGAGGAATGATGGATCATATCTCTCCCAAGAGTTACTCCAAGGGAAGAGAAGGAATTTCCTAAACAGGAATCCCTTAGTGCTAAGCAACACCAGCAATCGCAGCTAAACAACTAAGAGAGCAGAAGTCTAAGCAGACATGAAAATGTAATACATAATCTAACCTCCAAATTGCTGCCATCCTCCTCCTTATAAACTAAGCGAGCCTTCTCACCTTGGGTCCCACTCAATAGGGTTCCCACCATCACACAAACAATCTCCCTCCAAAACTGTGTTGTGTCTTCATTAGAGCCACTCCTCTAAACTGCGTTTTTTGATTTGGTCAAAGATGACCTCTTCAACTTGCTTCAGCCCTTTTCACACCTAAGGGTCTTCAATCCAGATCACATATAGCTATCTAGGCTGAGCCTCATTCACATTGAGCTCTTTTATTTGCTGATCCACTCCTCCTCCATTTATGATGTTGACTTGGTCAAACTTGACTTTGTCCACATGCAGAAGGTCCCTGTTCACACTTGAGAGTGTAAAATCCAGCTGGCACCATGATCCCCTTCCACACCATGAGGGATTTGATCGTTATTTCTAAAAATATGGGCTTCCTTACCCAATTATTCCTCTCCCGAGTGACACTAGCAAAATTAATATTCCAATTTCATGCAAGCAAATTTTGGAATATTACATTCTAACAAAAGCATTGCGAGAATTATTAAGAAGGTCTTGTAGGAAAATAAAATATCATGGAATTTGAAGCTAAAGTATGCTCTATGGGCTGATAGAGTATGTACAAAAGGTCAATTGGTACTTCACCTTATGAGTTGGTATATGGAGCTGAAGCCATTTTTCCTACATCCTTGGAGTACTTGTTATGAAGTTTCCGCAACAATTAGAGAAGGAGCCTAATGCTATTAAGAGGAGAATAAAATATTTGATAGCTCTACAAGAAAAAAAGGGAGGAAGTATATAACAACAATCAATAGTCTCAAAACAGAATAAAAAAGACATTTGATAGGAAGGTCAAAGGGGAAAACTTTCAGATTCAATATGTGGTATTAAAGTGGGAGGCCAGAATTGAAGAAAAGGGGAAGCATGGTAAGTTTTAGAATATCTGGAAAGGTCTATTCATAGTAGCTTCATTCCATGGAAACAACACTTCCCTACTGCAGGAGATGGATGGAAAACCTTGTGCTAGAGGGCCTGTCAATGGCAGGTTTTTGAAGCACTATTCCTCTTAAGTTCTACCGATTTTTCATTCCATTGTATATATTCCATTTTATTATGCTTTTCTGCTGATAAAGACAAGTTGATCATCAAGCTTGAGCCTGAGGTGAAGGCCATTAGAGTTTGAAGAAAGCTTGGCAAATTTCAGAGTTTTTATTTTCAAAAAAGATGGATGGCACTGGAACTACAGGTTATTTGGTGTACAATAGGGGCACACCATCCCAAGTGGAGCCATTGTTATCAATCAGGAAAATGTGAAACATTACTTGACATGGTCATAAAGTTCATTTATCAAAGGTCTCCTTAAATCATTCAAGTTGGTATAGGAAACTTTCATTTTTTACATGTTTAACCTATCCTAAGGTTCAAAGCCACCTCCATTTAGGTCATGTCATGTCCCGTCAGCCATCATTAGGTGTCATTTTTTATTTCCCAAGCGTTTAAATTTGAAAATGACACTTAAGCCAATTTTACAAATTTTCGTAGCGTTTTATACTGTGAAATAGCAGTTTTTGCTACGAAATTGCCTAATAGTTTCGTAGTGAAATTCCCAAAGAATAAACTAGATACACTACGAAAAATTATTTTTCTGTCTGTATTGTCAAATCCGATGCAAAGTGTCATTTCATGATTGGAGGAGTTAGGGTGGAGGTCATTCGAGTCTGTGGCTTAATTCAAACGTACAAAGACAACTCTGAGGTCATCATTACCCTTTATAGTATGCATGTGTCATGATTAAGGGATGAGTTGTCATTGGAACCATAAAATGTTACCCAATTAGTATTTTTGTCGTGCTCTGCTTTATCTTTGCATGTTATTGAATTTATGGAGAGCTGATTCATCGAGCCAAGTAGGTTTTTGGCAGATTCAAAGGTTGTAGGCATCATCAAGCAAGCGAGGCTGAGAAGATATAAAGTCACCATGGCTGCAAGGAAGAAAACAAACAAAGGTGGTCACTGCCATAGGTATGAGCCCATGGACATGAATTTTATCAATGAAGACCCAACGGCCATGGAGATTTTTAGAAGAATAGGTTTCTTGCAATTCTGTCAAAGATTGCAAGGTTTCCATCTATAGGTTTCTAAAGATTTTTCTAACAGCTTCAATGGGACAGCTTCAAAGGTGGGAATGCTAAACCTCACAGTAACACCAAACAACATTTTAGTAGCAACATGAATCCCTATAGGAGGGGAAAAATGGTTTAAAGGCATCAAATTCACCATGCAGGATTGTAGAGAGTTCATCAAGCCATAGCATAGTGAAATTGATCTAAAAAATTCCATCCCTAGGAGTTTCATGAAGGAAAACTATTGACAGTTGTTGATGATTATTTAGAAGTACTTTACCTGTGTAGAAAGGTTTCACATGGTCTACTCCTACCACCTCAGGCTTCTTCTGCATTTTGTGGTTAAGAGGCCACTTGACTTGCCCTTTTATTTATACATAAGTCTAGGGAAAATTTCAGATAAGGTTCAAGTTAAAACAGATTGCAATGAAACTTCTCTCTTTCACAATGGTTTGATTAAGTTGTTGTTGTTAGAGGAGTTTAAGAGACTAGATAGATATTAGACATAATTTTTGTTCATGAGTGGTTTTGAAGTTGATTTTGTCACTCCTAAAAGAGTTCTCAAACCTAGAAGTACTTCATCACCAACAGTGGCAGAGGAAGCTGAAGAAGGAAATAGATCATCCCCACTAGGACCAGTGAGCATGGAGACAGAGCCTTTGTAGAAGATTGACACACCTAAAGCTACACCTGAAAAACAAAATCAAATAGTCAGCAAACATATAAATAAGAGAGTTACTAGGAGCCAAACAATGTTAAGGGTAAATTAGAGGATATCTTGCATGCAATTGACATTGAAGAAACTCCCATTGTCCAAAGCTTAAGAAAGGTAAGATAGCTAAAAAGTTAGGGTTTGCATGTGATGATGTTGGTTTCATGTTTAAACCTAGAAATCCAATGACCAGACATGCAAGAAAGGTCATGGAAAACAGCAAAGAGACTTAGAATATCTATGAAACTTTCCAGCCACCAAACATCATAGATCTCTCCTCACATGAAAAATAAGAGCTAGTTATAAAACAAAATAAGGGTAAAGAGAAAATCAATGGAAAATCATAAATTGAAACCCTTAAGGAGTAGTTGAAAGAGGCAGGTGAAGAGATATCGGTATTCAAGAAAGAGGCAAAGAATAATAGAGCTGAAAGGGTTCAGTTTGAACAAATGAGGAAGATCTGGGAAGATCAAGTCACAAATGTCTCAAAGACCTTTGACAATGCAGAAAAGATGATAAAGTGGACTCAACCACTAAGAGGAGAGGTAAAGCACATAAAAAAGGTAAAATTACACTTCCAATACAAGAAAAGACATTGAAGGGCCAAGTGAAAGATCTTCAAGAGCAATTCGAACTAATTCATGAAGAGCTGGAAAAGAAAGGTTTGAAAATGACTGTGGTGGAAGAGCCTATAAGTCAACTAATTGTAAATGAGGAGGAAACACCACAGCAGTAGTAAGTTGAGATGGAATATGTCTTATGAGGTTCATAACATGCAGAGAATCAATATTTTTCAGTTGGAGGTTAGTTTTTGAAGACAATTTTGAAAGGGGCAATTTCTGGGTTTTTACACAGTTTCGTAGCAAACCTCAGGCTTGAAGCCAGAAATACGCTACGAAAAAACCTATAGGTGTCTTGTTGCATTTAGAGGTATTTTTTGCATGTTTTAAGGAGGGGGATCCATGGTGAAAAGGTTTCATGACATGATTAACATGATGGAACAACAAATAATTGAAGAGGATGGATGGAAAAGCCACTTTTCCCACGCTACCAAAACTCGCTACGAAACTGTCCTATTTTCGTAGCGAGAAATTG
The DNA here is from genome assembly GCA_034641835.2 of Pinus albicaulis. Lineage (NCBI taxonomy): Eukaryota > Viridiplantae > Streptophyta > Pinopsida > Pinales > Pinaceae > Pinus > Pinus albicaulis. Next base: position 1,005,131,159 of record CM076578.1, on the reverse strand, counting down.
TTAAAGGTTTTTGAGCATCTTTAAAGCAGTTTTTTCCAGCTGGAGACTTCCAACATTTCAGATGACCTCACTAGTAGATATTTATGACTCAAAGAGAGTGCCATGCAGCCAAGTCATCACTCAAAACAACATTGAAGATGAAGGTCATACATTCCTAAAAAGCAGGGTTATGTTCCATAAATCTAGGAGGGTTTTAAATATGCAAAGTGGGGATGAATTTGGTCATGTGTCTCTCAAGCATGTGACATTCAATTTGTAACCATCATGTAATTGTGTCATAGATAAGATAGAGGAATGTAATAAATAAGAGATAAAGTCATATTAGGAGTTGGTTTATTTAAAAGATAGCTGTCTGTTCTCTATTATAAGTTATTGATTTAAGTTATGTAAGGTGTCATAGGAGAATTCGAGGATCTAGCCACCAACCAGATCATCCTTGTTGTAAAGAATGTCTATTTATAGACAAAAAATAGAAGTAGTAAAGGGTTGGAGAACATTTGCGCCAAACTACTGCTTTTATGTTTTTTACCAATATCAGTAATACAAAGTGACATTCTTCTTGACATACCTGATATTCTCATGAGGTTTTTGATATCTCATTGATATTTATCTTAATTTTTATCACTTGCAGTATATTTCATCTATGATTACTCAGAATTCATAATATTATGCTTTGACTTCCTTTAGTGATGAAATGACTGTGTTTTCTTGTGTTTTGTGTGTGAGTTGCCTCTGTTAAAGACCTCTATTTGCCTCAGCTTCCATGTGAATAACCACTCTCACTGGAACTACTGATTTTTGACTCCATAAGCCCAATGGTAGCAAGCCTGCATTTTTCAACCTGAAATCCTATAAAGCAAGTTACAATTCCATAGAGTTAGCCATCTAGTAATATCATTATTCAAAATCATAAACCCCCATTGAGAGAGCCCTCTCAAACTAAAGGGGCTAATCTTCAGTTAGAATTGGTTTGAAATAGTTAAACTGAGTTTTTTGATGAGAAGCCAATCAATTTCAATTTGGTGATGACATTGCCTACCAGCCCCAACCCAAAATCATGTGTTTTTGAGAGCCTGTTCCAGGAATAATCAATAGAGGAAATCTTCTTCTCATGGAAAGGGATGAAGTGGAACTTTTTGCAAGGTATGAAAATACACATAAGTCACTGAAATGGTCCTCCAATGTTTAGGATAGGGATTGCAGGGATGGTGACAAAATGTTGTGTAATAGAAAGGATCATTCAACTAGCTTGTTTCATCATGATTTGATCAAAGTCATAGTTCTACACCAGATCACATAGATCAACATGCCATGGAAGAACTTCTTGGAGGCATCTACTCTTATACCTACCTCAATTCAGCTAGAGAGCCCAAGTGTTCCTTCATCAGCTAGACCACAAGAGGTTGGGTCATCAAGAAAGCCATTGGTGACAAAATCTCAACCTAGAGTAGAGTTTTCAGAGACCTACATAAGAGGTAATAGGTTAGTTTTTTCCACTGAGAATGAAAGGGAGATACCTACACCTAGACCTAGAAATTGGTTTAATGCTAAGAAACTACATAAGGAGGTTGTGAGGGATAAAGAAATGCAGATTGAAGCCATGACAGAATCAGTTAGAGACAAATATAATTCGCCTTTCCAACATCATGATGAGGTGCCTCTTGTAATGGAGATGATTGACCTACCAAAACACCATGATGAAAAGGAAGTTGAAGACATAGTTAAAAATAAAGAGGCACAGATCAGGGAGCTCAAAATGATCTTTCCAAGGCAAATTTCATGGTATATTTTTTGGAACAAGATAATAGGAAGCTAAAACTAAACCTATTGTTGAAAAGAAAACCAAAACGGGACCATCCATCATCCAACAAGGAAGATGATGTGGTAGAAAAAGGAAAGGGTAAGCCATAATTGATGTGGAGAAATTATAAGACAAAGACATTCAGGAACAACCAATAAGGCCTAAAACTAGAGTAGAAACAAGAAGAGAAAAACATGAAAAAGAGTCATATCCTCCTCAAGCCCACAAAGACATCAATGACATCATAGTCGCTGAAGTTGAAGAAGACATACAATTATGGCTTGGGGTAGTAAATGAATACCTAGAGAAATTACTGAAGAAGGAAAAAAGAGACACTTCCATACAGAGGCACATTGCAAGGCACTATTACACAAGAAATTTGATTTTCAAGATTAGGGTGAAAAACATGAATAAAAAGCTCTAAAAGAACCTAAGAAAGATCAAGAAAAAATATATTTTGAATCGATTTGTTGATGCATACTTAAATGTTTGAGACAGGACAAAAATATTTAAAAGGAGAGAAATTTTGGCAAATTTTGAGGATTTTTGAGTTTTTTGTGACAGGAAAAACTAGTGCACAGAAACACAGTATGTGCTCACTGTGCTTTTTCCTAGAGGATCCAAACGAAGATTGGAAAGCATATGGAGGTGTATTTTGGTTATTTCATTCCAGAAATCTACTTGGGGTTACTTTTTAGTTCATGGATTTTCAGAAGAAAAAAAAGGTCCAAACCCACTTGGTTTTCACCCTTCTGCCACTATTTTGAGTCACTCACTACGCTACTGGAGTAGTTGTGTTCTAATAAGTTTTTGGGTGTCTTGAAGATGTATTTTTGGTCACATGAAACTGTAGAGGTGTAGTATACATCATAATATTCATGCAACAACATTCATAAAAGTTCAAATATCCCTCAATTTCATCAAAACATATTGCCAAAATTTGTTGTCCTTCTGCTGCCAGACGCTGCGCTTCTGTAATTTTTCACTGTGTTTCTGGGTTTGAGGACTTTTCCTGACACACTGAGGTAAAAAGATAAAAATGTTCGATGTAACAGCTAGCTCATGATTTGTTTGATGGTTAATGAGCCTATTCATGGTCATCTTTGTTAAAGGATCTTATGTTTAATGACTTGAGACAAAAACTCAACTTGTTAGCTAAAAAAAGGGAAAGTTGTTTCTAACTCCCCTAGAATTAGGCTATGAGTCATTAGGTTCATTAATTAGCTAATTTGATCAAGATTTGACCCCTAGGGGTGAAATATTATTTTATTTTCTACATGTACTCATAAATAAGTCATTGAGAGGGTGGGATATCTGAAGTTCTCACTCTTTGGCACTAGTGTACTTGACTATTTGTAGAAGTAATTTACAGGCAGTTGTAGTTGTTATTACGAGATTCTTGTGATATGGTTAGTGACAGTGCTTTTCTCCATTTTTTCTCATGCATTTGATGATTAAGTAATTCTGATAGCCATCTATGTTCTTCTTGTGGTAATGTCATAAGTTTTAAGAATAATACATTGCTTCATATGCTCTATTTTATATGATATTTTCATGTAAATTTTTTTATATTATAATTAAATGAATTCATACTTGTATGCTCATTTTACTCTTTCTACATGAATTTTTCGTCACTACACTATAATGAAAATTCCAATTGTTTCCCTAATCATATTTATCTTTCATCATCTTATGTGTCTACAACTCACCTTATGAAATACTGGACCTAGTTCCTAGACTTGTACTTATTATCCAACAAACTTAAATAAAAAGCCCTAATCAAACTTTATTGAGCTTACAACTAGACTAAATATTCATACTATCCACTCATTTCCATTGGTTGTGAGACCAATCTTGAGAGAGCCCTCTCTGACTTGGTAGGGCTAGATACCAAGTCTAAATTTGGTATGAGGTTTCCCCTTTGGTATCCTTTCTCAGCCTTGGGAAATTGAAGGAGAGTTAACACTCTTCTTGTTTATCAATTAGAGTCTTATCAAATTCTTGAAATTTTTTTAGAATCTCCTAAATCAGAATCAGAATTGGGGATACAATTACCTAAATTGAAACCAAGTGATTTTATCTCCTCCATCATTCACACTTTTCCAACAACTTCTGAAAAACTTGAAGATAAATTTCCTGTGTATACAAATCCTTTGTTTGAAGGCAAGGGAAAATTTGATCCAAAATTGCAGAATTTAGTGATCCAATCAGCATTTCCTAAAAAATATACAAGTTATTCTCATCATATCAAAGGAATGTTATCCAAACCTTCATCATCATCTTATACTTCAAGTTCTTCATCATCTTCACCTCATTCACGTAATATAATGGTTGGTTTTAAACCCATCATTCAGGCTCATTATGATGCACTAATTATTCCTAATCAAGTTAACGATTTTCCAGATGGATATCTTAAACACCTACCTAAGTTTAATGGAGAGACTGGATTTTCTGTTGAAGATCATTTAGCTGCATTTCTAGATATTACTGATAACATCAACATTGAACATGAAGGTGTATACATGAGACTTTTTTTTCAATCCTTTGAAGGAAATGTAAGAATCTGGTTTAGACAATTACATGACAATTAAATTTGAACATGGAAGAAATTAACCAATATATTTAAAAAGCAGCGGGGAATAAAAAAGGATCTTGTATATTATATTACTGAATTTAATGATTTGAAAAGAAACCTTGTTGAGCTTTTTTTTGATTTTATAAAAATATTCAATAAAATCTATAACAAGATGCCACCAGAATGTAAACCACCAATATATTTTGCCAAGGTTAGATTTTTAAAGGGATTTGATGATGATTTTGATGTCATGATTTCAGAAATAAGATTTGTCACCTTGGAATATATGCAAACAAATGATATTTAGGTTGAGGAAAATATACCTGCATCAAATAAACTTAAAGAAAAGGCTAAAAAAGCTGAAAGAAAGTTAAAAACTAGAGAAAAAAGTACTTATTTTTCAAAAATTAAGGATGAATATCATAAGATAGATGAAATTTATTATTTATTAAGAAATATTTCAAATAGAATTTCGAAAATTGAAGAACAACCTAAAACACCTCAACCACTGACAAATAGATCTCAAGTTCAATAGAAGGGACCTTTTCAGCCTCAAATCTTGCAAATGCCAAATACTGATCAACAGATCCAACCTCCATTGATGATTGATGATCAAGAACTTGAAGAAACTGGTACATTAGGTACACATGATAACAATTGTCTTAGTGATACATCATTGCAAAATACTCTTATCTCAATGTCTTCTAATCAACCTTCAGCCCAAAATCAGGAGGCCTCCCATGTTTCAAAGTATCAATCCTTTTCTGAATATCTTATTATTGAATTAGGGAGAATATATGATTTGAGGCCAAGACCAGGACCTGGTAGATTGACCAAGAATTTTACTATTAATGAAGCTCAAGTCAAGATAATTGAGACACAAACAAAATTAATTCAACCACTTAATTAGTAAAATGACCAAAATTCAGCCCAAAAATTTGTTCCAACAACTTTTAATGTGGAAAAATAATTAGAGAGAGTTAAGATTCCAATTCCACTATATGAACTCTCTAAAATTCTAGTTTATAAGAATCAAGTGTCTAAATGGATTCAATATTAAAGCATTGATGCTGAGGGGGATGTAATTAGTTTATACAATGAAAAACCCTCAGTGGTTTTTGGTCTTAGTTCTGATATGATTGATGAAAATGTCCCTCCTTTTTATGTCACTCTAAAGTCCATGATTAAATTTTATAGAATTGTATGCTAGATATTGGGGCCTCTCATAATCTCATGCCAAAAGTGATTATGGACCAACTTCAATTTCAAATCAGAAGGCATTATCATGATCTATATACTTTTGTTTCAAATAAAGTACCTTGTCTTGGACTAATCAAAGATCTAGTTGTGACACTTGCTCAGATACCTGTTAGGAGCGTAGTTTTAGACATTTTTGTTACAAATATTCCACCATAATTCAGAATTCTATTATCTAGATCTTGTTGTGCCAAGTTAGGGGGAAGTATGCAAATGGATATGTCTTTTGCTACAATTATTGTTTATGGTGGAGAGCATTTGAGACTACACAGGGAGGTGAGATTTATAAACACAGTATTCAAATTTTATCAAGTTTTAAATCACCCTATTTATGATATAGATCGATATTTTGGGTGTTTTACTTTGACAAGTAATGATTTCCAAAACTCTCAAGTTAGTATTGAAAATGTTGTAAATAAACCCAAAGATATAAACACCAACATTTAGAAGTTATATTTTTATGGTGCTTTCTCCAAAGATGGGGCTAGAGTTGGAATTGTCTTAATTTCCATAGACAAGGAGAATATAACTCAATATTTCAAGCTATAATTTTATGTTACAAAAAATGTATCAAAATATGAAGCCTTACTCTTAGGATTGGAGTTAGTAAAGAGTTTAAAGGTCGAAATCTTGAGTCTGTTTAGTGATTCAGAGCTTATTGTGAATAAAATTCCTCTCAAACTAGAATTTAAACATTTGAAAAATAAATTGAGAAGGATAAATCCAATTTTGCTTCCAATTATTGAAAAATAACTTAAGAAATTGTTGGATTCCAAAATTATTTTCCTCTAAGATATTCTGATTGGATAGCAAATATGGTTCCTGTTAGGAAGAAAAATGGTGAAATAAGACTATGTAGATTTTAGAAACCTGAACAAATTATCTTTAAAAGATAACTATCCATTTCCCAATATGGATCAATTGGTTCAAAACGTTTTAGGATCTAACAAAATTTCAATGTTGGATGACTTTTTTGGATACAATTAGATAATGGTAAGTCCGGAAGATAGGGAAAAAACAACATTTACAACTCCTTGGGGCACATTCATGTATGCAAGAATTCCATTTGGATTAACCAATCTAGGGGATACCTTTCAAAGAAAAATGGGCTTAGAATTTGTTGGTAAGATTAACTAATTTATTGTTATTTATTTGGATGATTTGGCTATATTTTCAAATTCTAATGAAAAGTATTTAAAGCATTTGAGAAAGTTATTTTGAAAAATGAAGGAAATTAGGAATTTATCTCAATCCAAAGAAATCTTAGTTTTCTATAAAGGAAGGAAAGTTACTTGGTAATATCATTTCAAAAGAAGGAGTAGTAATTGATCCAAAAAGAGTCTTAGCCATTGATGCAATTATTTTACCTAGAAACAAGAAAGAAATTCAATATTTTCAAGGGAAGATTAATTTTTTTAGAAGATATATACCAAAATATGTTGAGAGAGTCAAGGATATGACTGTTATGATAAAGAAATATCATGAAGTCAAGTGGAGAGTGCAGAAAATATATGCTTGTGCACAAATAAAAAAGGCTATTTCTGAAGCCCTAGTACTAGCCAGTCCTGATTATTTAAAACTCTTTAGGATTTTCTCTTTTTTCTTATGATACTACCCTAATTGTTATTTTATTGTAAAATAATGATAATGAAGATGACCAACCTATTGTATTTTTTAGAAAAGTTATGAGAGATGCAGAGTTGATGTATGATATTATTTTTAAAAAAATCCTATGTGCTTGTGTAATCCCGGAAAGCCTTTAGAACTTATGTCCATCATTCCCCTATAACTCCGTATGTCCCAAATAATTTTTTCAAAATTGTTTTGACCCAACCCGATACTGATGGTAGAAGAGAGAGATGGATTATAAAGATACTAGAATTTGATTTCGATGTCAAATCTACCAAGTTGGTAAAAGGGAAAGGCTTAGCCAAACTTTTGGCTCAATCCAACTATAATTTTTTGGGAATAAATACTATCATGCAAGTTTTGAGAGAGAACACTACACAAGAACCTTCTAAAATGTTATGATAGAAGAATTCACAAGAACCTTCTCAAAGTTTAGTAAAGAAGAACGCACAAGAGCCTTTCTTTGTTACATATGCAACTCCTCTTTCACTTCATTTTAATGAAAAGCTCTTGTTACCTGATTGGTTTGCTGATATTATACACTTTCTTCATGATTTTAAGTATCCACCTGAATTCACAAAGAACCAATGAAAAAATCTCAATTAAAATGCTATGAAATATTTTATCATAAATGCTAACCTGTATTGGAAATATCCATTGAACATTCTTCTTTTATGCCTAACTGAAAGTGAGACAGAAGGTGTTATAGAGTAACTTCATGAAGGTATATGTGGAGGACACTATGTTTGGTGAGAAACACCATTTAATATTTTAAGAGAAATATTTTATTGGACCAAATTTTTTGCACAAGTTGGAGCAAAGGTCAGAAGTTGTATTCCTTGCTAAAATTTTTCTAGCAAGCAAAGATTAGCAACACTCCCACTAGTTCCAATTTTTATTGAATCAATTTTCTCACAATGGGGATTAGATTTCATAGGAGAAATAATCCTAGCATCCAGTAATCAACATAGGTGGATCCTGACTACAATAGTCTACTTTACCAAATGGGTCGAAGCCATCACTGTTAAGAATGAAACATACACTGTTGTTATCAAATTTATTGAGGAAAACATATTATCCATATTTTTTATCCTCAACAGATAGTCACCGATAATTCAAAAGGATTCAATAGTGTTAAAATGATATATTTTTTTCAGAAATATCAAATTTTATTGCATCATTCTACCCCATATTACTCTCAAGGTAATGGATTGGAGGAATCATCAAATATGAGTTTTGTAAAATTAATTAAGAATGTAATCTAAAATCATAAGATAAATTGAGACAGTCATCTCAAGTATGCAGTTTGGGCTAAAAAAATTTCACCTAAGAGATCAACTGGTAAATCCCCTTTTCAACTAGCATATGGCACTGAAACTAATTTTCCCACACAACTAGATTTCCCTGTTATGAAGTTATTAAAGGAACAATATGAGGAACCTGATGATTTTTAAATAAGTATCAATCATATTATATAATTGAATCAAGACAGAGATGAAGTTTAGTATAAACTTCATCGATACTAGAACAAGATGAGAAGCTTATTTGACATGAAAGCTAGAGAAAGATATTTCAGACAAGGGGATTTAGTTTTAAAATGGGATTCCAAAATATAGGAAAAATGAAAACATGGTAAGTTTGATAATATTTGGCTTGGACCATTCAACATTGCAGAAGTCAAGGGAAACAATACTTTTGTCCTACAAAACCTGGAAGGAAGACATTCTACATTTCATGTCAATGGGTAATGTCTTAAACATTATTTTCAGTATTGAGGTTTATCATAGTCATGGTTCATTGTACATTACCAATTTTATTTAAATTTCACTGTCAAGTGTGGTATTTACAGCAAACACTCCACAACCCGAGGAGAAGGCAGATAGACCTACTTTTTCTTTGCATCTCATAGGGAGAAGTCCCTAGATGGAGTTGATGTTGTAACATAATTTTTTTTTGATGTATTTGTTGAAAAAAATATAAAATATAAAATATATAAGATATAAATAAAAATAAAAAAATGAAAAGGGATATTTAAAAAACATGTTATAAAAAAATGATGACAAAAAAAAAGAAATTGAAAAAAGACAAAAATCCATAGAAAAATAAACAACATGTGTGCTAGATTAAATGTCACATTATCTAGTTAATTAGTCATTTTAATTGGTTTAAGCTCATTTAAAGAATTGATTAAGGTTTGAAATAAATTGAGTACGATTTGACATTTTTTTTTCTTGTAAATTGAGTGCATTAATATACCACTCAGATGCTCCCCACTTGGATCAATGGCATGGGATAGTCGCCTCTTCAACATTTAAACGAGGGGGGGGGGGGTCCAAAATGTTGTTTTAAATTAAACCATTTGTGCAATGTGTTAGTCATTGACATAGTTCAGACCCCCCCCCCCTTCCTATAGAAATTATATGCACTAAGCATGCATATGTCCTTGATTCACCTGATCTCACACTATTTAACTTTATGCAAAATACTAAATAAATTCCACTTGTTAATCTTTTGAGAAAAAATTAATTGCACACACTTGTGAAGCATAAAAAAAAATCAATCACACATAACACAATTTTTAACCGGGAAAGCCTGAAGCTGAAAACCCCAACTATATATTATGTATCATGGAATCATATGAAAATCTCATACAAAGCATACAAAGCTTATCACAAGCTCTCAGTACAGTACAATCATCATACACTAATCAGGACCAATCTTGCAAATCCATGCGCCAATCTTTGCCTCCTGCTATCCTGCCTCCACTACGCAATCCCTGCTGAAGAATAGCTCTGAATGAATTCGAATTACCCTTTCCTTGACTATGCAATCATCATTGTCAACTCCAATGTGTGTGTGATGCAATCAATGCATCACTATAGTCACAATATATAGTCTATCTTGCCCTTTCACCTACCTCTCCACTGGGTCTCCACTAAAACTGCCATGCACTGTAGTTAACTGCTGTATTTTTCAGTTGATTAATGAGTTATTACTTGTGAATTAATTCACTCCACTCTCACTAGTGTATCAATCAGTTAGACTAGATACAACTAGCTCAACTGAGTCTAACTGAGTTAAACTGAATACAACTCCATAACTACTTCTTCCAACTGTGTCATAAATCTGCCACTTGAGTTATAACTAAGTCCTCCATGCATTAGCTCCAGTAAACCCTTGGAAATTGCATAATTCCCTCTGTCCACTGATGTGCCACATCTGTGCACTGAAACAAAGTGCTCCAAGAAAATAAGTTGCTATTTAGAGTCTGATTATTATTAAGAGATAATAATAAGCGACATGCATCTATTTTTAGATCAGCGATCTATAAATAGACTTCGCCCAATATTATAAAAATATAATTTCATCTATTTTTCCAACTTAATCAACCATCCATAAATAGCACCCTGCAACTTCTGAAATATGATCATCATGTCTAAAAATAGACTTGCGCCAAAAATAGCCTACGGGCCCACTTAGTGAAGGCGATTCTTTTCACTAAGCTCATCATCTTGTTGAATCTCAACACTCCCTCTCAACAAGATAGGGATTATCCTTCACCCCGATCCTGCCTCTATGGTATTCGGATTTTCTCCTGGTGAGCGCCTTCATCAGAATATCTGCATCCCAATCCTCCGTAGGAATGTACTGAAGCAACATGATCTTCCGCTGCACACAATATCTAATATGATGATAGTGGATATCAATATATTTATATCTATCATGAAACACAGTATTAATCGAGAGTTTAATGCAACTCTGATTATCACAATGTATCATCGTGGGATCTAAATGTGAGCTGAACAAACCAACCAGGATCTTCCTCATCTAGATAGCCTCACATGCAGCTTGAATTGCTGCCATGTATTTTGCTTCCGCTAAACTGAGTGACACCGATATTTTTTTTGTGTTGTACCAAGAAACTACTGTAGATCCGATACTGAAAATCGCCCCTGATGTGCTCTTTCTATCTGTTGGGCTTCCTACCCAATCTGCATCCGTGAAGCCATGCAACTTCACCTCATCCGTTTGTCTGTACCATAAACCATACTTAGATGTGCCCCTGATATATCTCAAGACATGCTTTCCTGCCTTCCAAAAGAGCTTGGTAGGCTTGACCATCGCTTCTGAAAGCTGGTTCACCACATAACATATGTCTGGTCTTGTATTGACTAGATACATGAGCGAACCCACCAACTGTCGATAAACAGTGGCATCCACTACCTCTACCGAAGTAGCACCCTCTTTCTTCCAATTTTCTGGAAAAGGAGTGTTGATAGGCTTGCAGCCTTGCATGTGAAACTTCTTGAGTATCTCCTGGGCATACTTTCCTTGAGACACAAAGAGTTCACCTTCCCGCTACTATATTTCCAATCCAAGGAAATAATGAAGGAGGCCCAAATCCTTCATCTCAAACTCCTTTGCAAGATCTGCCTTGCATGAGTGTATCAAATTCTCATCACCTGTTAGTATTAAATCATCAAAATAAAGTACAATGATTAAAAGCTTACCCTCCACCACAATCTGGTAGGGTTTTGCATCCTCCTCACTCTTGGTGAAGCCAAGTCCAGTGAAACAGTTGTCGATCCAAGTGTACCAAGCACGGGGTGCTTGTTTCAGCCTATACAACGCTCTTTTGAGGCTGCACACATGCGAATCACTGTTGAAGATCTCAAACCCTTCAGGCTGCTCAATGTACACCTCTTCCTCAATGATCCCATTAAGGAACATAGTCTTCACATCCATCTGATGAATGTGCCGACCCATCTGCGCTGAGAGAGTAAGGATGGTCTGTATGGAAGAATACCATGCAACAGGTGCAAAGGTTTCTTCATAGTCAATCCCCCCAATCTGTGAGAAGCCCCAGGCAACAAATATTTCCTTATACTTCTCGACACTACCATCAACAACTTGCTTTACCTTGTAGATCCATATTGATCCTACAACTGATTTTCCCACCGGCATTGGAACAATCTCCAAAGCACTGTTTCTGAAAATGGAGTCATACTCCTCCACCATGGAATCTACCCATGTGGGCTCTTGCACTGCTTCTTCGAAAGAAGATGTCTCTGTCACAATACACTTGCTCATAAGAGCCATGTATCCATTAAATCAGTCAGGTGACTGTCTTTGTCTGCGCTATGATGTAGGAACTCCTACATTTTGTGCCGCATCAGGCTTCAGTCTCTCAGCTTCTGTGGTATGCTTTCTACTTTGTCTGATGTTTGGTTCTGCATGAGTGGACTCCTCCACTCCACGAATCTCCTCCTATGACTGATCCACATCCAGAGGCTCATATTTGGGAACAAGAAGTTCCTCCTTCGCATGCAAGTGTAGCTCCCTCTCAAGCGACAAATTCATGGCTTTCACCTCATTGAATTTTATATCCTGTCGCACAACAGTCATCCGAATGTATGGCAAATACACACAATAATTATGGGGTGTTTTTGTGTACCCCATAAATATCCCAAATTCTGCAGTTGGCTCCAACTTCTTCCTGGCATCCTTCGTCATATGAATGTAAACAGGTGAGCCAAAAATATTCAAATGAGAAATATCAAGCTTCTTACCAGTAAAAGCTTCTTCGGGTGTACTCATGCCAAGTACTCTATGAGGACAACAGTTTTGCACATAAACCGCAGTGTTGCATGCTTACATCAACAAGTGCATTGGTAGGCCCTGGTCATTCAGCGTCGCTCGTGAAACACCCATGATCATTATGTTCTTTCTCTCCATGACCCCATTCTGTTGTGGGTTATGAGGTGCTATGAGTTCTCTTCAAATTCCTTCTTTGCTACAGAAGTATTTGAATTCGCCCGAGATGTATTCACCACCATTATCGCTCCGTAGAGCTTTCACTTCCTTCCCCGACTCCTTCTCCACCAATGCCTTGAACTCACAGAACTTTGAGAAAGTTTTGCTCTTCTTCTATATGAAGAATATCAAGTATCTACGAAAATAGTCATCAACAAATATAACATAATACCTATGTTTTTTTGTTGAAGCAACTGAGAAAGGTCGACACACATCTGTGTGAATTCTCTCCAGGATCACCGAAGCACGGTTCTCCTTCTCATGAAAGGTGGTATTCAAAAACTTACCCATAGTACATCCCTTGTACTGATCCGACTACACAAGAGTACCCTTGGGAAGTCTAGTAGAAATTTGCTACAAAATATTCAAAGTGCCATGGTGAAGATGGCCCAATCTCCTGTGCCATAATTCGCCCTCATCCCGGCTCACCACTTCTTCTACTTTGGCCACCATTACAAAACAGCCATCTACCTCCAACTTGTAGAGATTCTTAATTTTAATCCCTATCTTCTTGGTTTGACCCGTTGTTTGATGTTGAAGAAAGGCTTTTCCCTCACTGAAAACAACATCATAATCCTTGTCTTCCAGCATTGCAACTGAGACCAAGTTCTTCTTCAGACCTGGAACATGCATGAAATTCTTCAACAAGAATGGATTACCAGACTCCCTCTCAAAGGTAATGGTCCCAATTCCAGTTTCGCTGTACCAACCATCATCGCCCATCTATATATGCATCTAGATGTCCTTCTCCTCCAAGTCACTACACAACTCTTTGTCTCCTGTCATATGGAAAGACGTACCACTATCAAGATACCACACCAATCCCATGCAGCTTGAAACCAAGCAAGCGATCAAGGAGAAATCAAGCTCAAATTGTGAGGCTAAGGCCTCTCCAGGTGGAGATCCAACAACCTGCTTGTTCTTCTTCTTCTATGGATAGTTAGTGGCGAAATGTCCATGCTCGTGACAGTGAAAAAACTTCACTTTGGACAAATCCTGCTTCTTGCCTTTAGCACCTGATTTTGAAGAATATTTCTTCCCCTTCCCTTTCCTTGCTTTGGCATCCAAAGTGAAATTCTCTTCATCTTCATTCTTCGATGAAGATCCATCCCTGGTACCCTGCCTTATCTCCTCCTCCACAAGATCTGACCAAAGTCGCTCCCATCCTAACAGTTTCTCCCATCCATTAACAGAGTCTTCATAGCTATGCCAACTCTTCGGAAGCCCAAGGAGAGCCAAGCTCACCAAGACTTCTTCATCAACAGTAACCCCCACACTTCCTAGTTCATCCTTGCAATGGACAAACTTCGTGAGGTATTTTGGAATACTGTCGCCTTTCTCCATTTTTATTTTTCTGAGCTTGTATTTAAGCGCCAACTTCCTCTCGTCACTTCTGCTTTGGAACAAGTCTGTCAAAGCCTTTCACATTAAGAATGGAGTAGCTTTCCCATGAAGGCTGAACACAATATGGTCCTTCACACCTTCCAACAGAATCCTTCTTGTCTTTGCTGTCTTCTTTTGCCATGCATAAAGTAATGCAACATCGCTAGATCCCGGCTTAGGAACATCGCTATCGATGAACTCATTCAGCCCATTATCCTCCAGCACTGCCTCCATCCTATCCTTCCACGCTATGTAATTTGAGCTCCCATCAAGGGCATACTCCAATCACAACCCATTGAAGGCAATTTCAATGTATACTCAACTTCTGCACCAAGAATCTTCTGCAGCAAATTCGAATTTTCCACCAGAACAAACTCACTTCACAATTTAAATCCTCAATCAACAATGCTTCAATACCGTGTAGAAATTATATGCACTAAGCATGCATATGTCTTTGATTCACCTGATCTCACACTATTTAACTTTATGAAAAATACTGAATCAATTCCACTTGTAAATCTTTTGTGGAAAAATTAATTTCACACACATGTGAAGCATAAACAAAAATAATCAATCACACGTAACACAGTTTTTAATTGGGAAAGCCTAAAGCTGAAAACCCCAACTATATATTATGTATCATGGAATCATATGACAATCTCATACAAAGCATACAAATCTTATCACAAGCTCTCAATACAATACAATTGTCATACACTAATCATGACCAATCTTGCAAATCCATGCACCGATCTTTGCCTCTTGCTAGCCTGCCTCCACTGCAAAATCCTTACTGAAGAATATTTTTGAATGAATTCGAGGTAACCTTGCCTTGACTGCGCAATCCTCATTGGAAACTCCAATGTTTTTTTGATGCAATCAATGCATCACTATAGTCACAATAGATAGTCTATCTTGCCCTTTCACCTACCTCTCCACTGGGTCTCCATTGAAACTCCCATGCACTGTAGTTAACTGTTGTATTGTTCAATTGATTAATGAGTTATTATTTTTGAATAAATTAACTAATTAATTCACTCCACTCTCACTAGTGTATCAATCAGTTATACTAGATACAACTAGCTCAACTGAGTCTAACTGAGTTAAACTGAATACAACTCCATAACTACTTCTTCCAACTATGTCATAACTCTGCCACTTGAGTTCTAACTGATTCCTCCATGCATTAGCTCTAGTAAACCCTTGGAAATTTCATAATTCCCTCAGTCCATTGATGTGCCACATCTGTTCACTGAAACAAAGTGCTCCAATGTTATAAAATTATATATATTATAGAGCAATGCAACACATAAAATATGTGGAAAACACAAGCACAAAAAACACATAAAACCAAAGAGACACAGATATACGTGGTTCAACCAGTTTGGGCTACGTCCACCCCGAATAGCCAGTCCTTCCTTTCTATTATTCAGCAAAATGAAGAGACACAACCTATAGTAGATCCACTGTAATATCCTATGTTCTCTCTCACATCCTCCCTATCTGTTTCTCACTCTGAGAATACACACACCATTACATAGCCGCAATAAAATACCCTCGTAAAAGCGAGGGGTTGCCTTATATGGAAAAAAACCCTAAACTAAACATAACTTCTACTGTTAGATCATCTGCCTAATGAATGACCCAGATTGACTAGAAATTACTATACTTTTACAAGGCAATTTTACATCTGTTTTTAGCTTCGGGGGTGCTGCCCCCAAAACCCCCCACTATGGGGGGCCTCCATAAAGTCGCATCCACCCCCCCTAGATCCCTGAGGTAGCATTTAATTATGGGCTGCGTTGCCACCACATTAAGGTACAGGGGTCCAACATTGTGATACAAAATAAACAAGATAATCAGGCTCCACAGCCAACAATCTCCCACTTGGAGACTGATTGTAGCAACCCCACCGTTGCTTCATTTGCTGGAAAATGACTCCTCTTTGAACTTGGATGTTTCTCATCTTCATCATCATCCTTGAAGACCAATTGAAATTGAGCATACTCTCAATTTCTCCCTGGTTACAACTTTTGTTAGCATATCTGCAGAATTCTGGCTAGTGTGTATCTTTTCTAGCTTCAACTGTCCATCTTCCAATACTAACCGTATGAAATGGTAGTTGAGTTGTATGTGTTTAGTCCTGGAATGAAATGCTAAGTTATTTTCAAGATTAATGGCACTTTGGCTATCATTGTATAACGTGCCCATATCATGCTTCTTACCCAATTCATCCATAAACCTTTGTAACCAAATAATTTCTTTACTGGCCTCTGTAGCAACAACATACTCTGCTTCTGTTGTTGAAAGTGCAACAACAATTTGGATTTTTGAAACCCAACTAATAGCTGTACCACCTACAGTAAATACATATCCTGTAGTGCTCCTCATGTTATCTCTGTCACCTTCCATATCTGCATCAACATATCCCTGTAGAGAAATGTTTGAACCACCAAAACATAATTCTTGATTTGTGGTACCTCTCAAATATTTGAGAATCCATTTCACTTCCATCCAATGTTCTTTTCCTGGATTTTTCATGTACCTGCTTACAACTCCCACTACATGTGCAATATCAGGCCTTGTGCAGACCATTACATACATTAAGCTTCCAAGTGCTAATGCATATGGAAATTTATACATATATTCCATTTCTTCATGGGTCTTGGGGCACATCTCCTTACTAAGTTTGAAATGGCTAGCAAAATTTGTACTAACTGGTTTTTCATTTTTCATATTAAATCTTTTCAACACCTTTTGTATGTACTCATTATGAGACAGTGTTAATTTGCGATGTTTCATGTCTCTAGTTATTCTCATACCAAGGATTTTTTTTGCAGCTCCCAAATCCTTCATTGCAAATGAATTTGCCAATTTTCTTTTGAGCACATTTATTTCCTGCATGTTAGACCCTGCAACAAGCATGTCATCTACATACAATAACAATATAATATAGCTCCCATCATTTTTCCTCTTCAGATAAACACAATGATCAGAGTGACATCTAGTATAACCTTGTTCAGACATAAACTTGTCAAATTTTAGATACCACTGCCTTGGAGCCTGTTTTAAGCCATACAAGCTCTTCTTTAGCCTGCACACTAATTTTTCTTTCCCTTTGACCTAATTTTCTTCTGGTTGCTCCATATAGATCTCTTCCTCCAAATCTCCATGGAGAAATGTTGTCTTTACATCTAACTGTTCAAGATGTAAATCTTCCGCTGCTACAAGAATTAAAATAGTTCTGAATGAAGTCATCTTAACAGCAGGAGAAAATATTTCATCAAAATCAATACCTTTATTCTGTGCAAACCCCTTCACCACAAGTCTATCTTTGTACCTCTGTTTTCCTCCATCTTCTTCCTTAAGCCTGTAAACCCATTTATTCTGCAATGTAGTTTTACCTGCAGGCAACCTGACTAAGTCCTAAGTCTGGTTATGCATTAAGAAGTCCATCTCTTTTTCCATGGATATCTCCCACTTCTTCCTGCTTTCAACCTACATTGCTTCTTCATAACATTCGGGTTCACCAGAATCAGTCAACAATAAATAATATAATGATGGAGAGTATCGTTTAGGGGGTCTACTTATCCTGATAGATCTTCTAACACCACTTTCACGTGTTTGAGGTTGTTGTTGTTGTTGTGGTGGTTGTTTTTGTTGTTGATTATTATTATTTCCAAGCACCTTTACTTTTTCTGTGATCTCATCAAGAACTGTGTATTCTTTGTTTTTTTTTCTTGTTTCTTTTCCTGCAACGGATTCTTATACAAGACCTTTTTATTGAATATTACATCTCTGCTCCTAATGATTTTGTGATTTTCATAATCATATAAGCGATAACCAAAATCATTAACACCATATCCAATAAAGGTACATTTCTTTGATTTTTCCTCAAGCTTTGTTCTGTTTTCTTTATTAATATGGACAAAGACCTCACAGCCAAAAGGCTTTAAAAAAGAGTAGTTTACCTCTTTACCTATCCATGCTTCCTCAGGAATACCACCATCCAAGGAACTTGAAGGCCCTCTGTTGATTAGATAAACAACAATATCTACAACATCTACCCAAAATTGTAAAGGCAATCCTGCATGCAATCTCATGCACCTTGCATGCTCCATTATTGTTCTATTCATCCTTTCTGACACACCATTTTCTTGTGGTGTTCTTGGAACTCTCTTCTCTCTGTGAATTCCATGCTCTGAACAATACCTATCAAAATCTTTGCTACAATATTCACCTCCATTGTCTGATATGAGACACTTCAACTTCTTTCTTGTCTCAATCTCAACCAAAGATTTCCATTTATTGAAAGTATCAAATACATCAGATTTATTCTGAATACAATAAATCCAAGTTTTTATAGTTGCATCATCAATAAAAGTAACATAATAACGAGAGCCACCGATAGATGATACCTGAGCAGGTCCCGATACATCTGTATGCACAAGCTCTAATTTTTCGCGCTTCTTTTCTTTCCCAACTCTGAGAAATCTAACTCTCTTCTGTTTTCCATAAATGAAATTCTCATAGAAATCCAAATCAACATTATTCAAACCTGGAAACAAATTTCTTGAGTGAAGAATATTCATCCCCTTTTCACTCATGTGTCTGAGCCTACGATGCCATAATGCTGCATCTACTCCTTTGGAAGTTAAAGCATTAACAGAGTTAGAAATACCATTGCATAAATACAATGTACCAACCTTTTTGCCTTTTGCTATTAATAGGGCTCCTTTGGTGACGTTCCAAGTTTTATCTGTGAAATTTTTCACACAACCTTCACTGCCTAATTTCCCTGTTGAAGTCATATTTTTCTTCAAATCTGGAACATGCCTTACCTCATTTAATAGAAATTGGTTTCCATTCTGTTGTTTTGCAAGAACCTTACCCATCCCAACAATTTTACAGGGTTCCCAACAATTTTACAGGGTTTATCATCACCCAAACGGACTTGTCCAAAATCTCCTTGAACATAGTCATGAAAATATTTCATATCAGGTGTGGCATGAAATGAGGCCCTTGAATCTACAACCCAAGAATCAGTAACATTTTTGAAAGAAAGAATCAAAGCATCTTGTAACACATCACCTATCACATTTGCTTCATGATTATTTTCTTGTTGTGCGTCTCCTTCTTTTCCCTTCCAAGATCTACAGTCTTTCTTTAGGTGTCTTCTCTTTCTGCATTTCCAGCACACTATCCTTGCTCTGGACTTGGATATGCCTTTCCTTGATTTACTGCGATATCCCAAGCTCTTTCCTCTTTCCATTCTTCTTCCCCTAGACTTTGCACTCAAAGCATTACCCGATGTCTCACCAGAGCTTTTCCTTCGCATTTCCTTGCTAAGGATAGCACCGACAACATCATCAAACTTTAAAGTACTATATCCAGAGACAGAGTTACTAATGGACATAAATAAACCATTCCATCTTTCTGGCAATGAGCACAGAAATAACAGAGCTATAACTTCATCATCAAATTTTACCCCTACAGAACTTAATTGACTGGTAACTGTATTAAAATCATTTAAATGGTCTGCAACAGATCCACCTTCTGACAAATTCATATTAAATAAATGTTTCATAAGAAATACCTTGTTTGAGGTTGAGGGTTTTTCATATAGTTTCGCCAACACCTAATCAAACCCTCTATTGTTGTTTCCTTCGAAATATTGAAGACTACCGATGCTGCGAGGCACAACCGTACTATTCCGAGTGCCTTTCTATTGAGAATATCCCATTCTGCGTCTGTCATAGCTGTCGAATTCTTTGTTTTTATGCTCAATGGTAGGTACAGATCTTTCTGATACAGATAATCTTCCATCTGCATCTTCCATAGCGGGAAGTTTTGGCCGTTAAATTTCTCGACCCTAAATTTACCATCTTCCATCATTGCTCCCACTCGTACTAAGAAACCATTCTTTCTTGCAAGTTTATTAGCCAAATAGACCTTCGGCTCTGATACCAGTTGTTAGAAAATTATATATATTACAGAGTAATGCACCACATAAAATATGCGGAAAACACAAGCCCACAAAACACATAAAACCAGAGAGACACAGATATACGTGGCTCACCCAGTTTGGGCTACGTCCACCCCGAACAGCCAGTCCTTCCTTTCTATTATCCAGCAAAATGAAGAGACACAACCTATAGCAGTTCCGCTGTAATATCCTCTATTCTCTCTCACAGCCTCCCTATCTGTTTCTCACTCCGAGAATACACACACCATTATACAGCGACAATACAATATCCTCATAAAAGCGAGGGGTTTTTTTCTAGGGAAAAAAACCCTAAAATAAACATAACTTCTACCATCAGATCATCTGCCTAATGAATGGCTCAGATTGACTAGAAATTACTATAATTTTACAAGGCAATTTTACATCTGTTTTTTAGCCCCCCCTGGAACCCCTAGGTAGCGTTTAATTACAGCGACATTTTCGCCACATTAAGGTACAGGGGTCCAATGTTGTGATATAAAATAAAAAAGATAATCAGGCTCCACAGCCAACATCCAAGAGAATAAGTTGATGTTTAGAGTCTGATTATTATTAAGAGCTAATAATAATTGACATGCATCTATTTTTAGATCAACGATCTATAAATAGAATTCGCCCAATATTCTAAAAATAGAATTTTATCTATTTTTCCAACTTGATCAACCATCCACAAATAGCATCCTGCAACTTTTGAAATATGATCATCATGTCTAAAAATAAACATAGTCTAAAAATAGACTTGCGCCAAAAATAGCCTGCAGGCCTGTTGCGTGGATTAATCAATCTTGCGGATAAGATCGATCTCCCTAGTACCAAAAAGGTAATCTAGCAACAAACAACCAAATGAACTGATCTTTCTCTAAGCATATATGATTTGAAAACAACACTATAGAGGTGTAGAAGACTTACCGTAGGTCCAATGCTCGTTTGAAGTAGTTGTTGTCCCTCGTGCACTTGAAGGAGTTATCTTCGTAAACCTGCAGTCACAAACAAGAAAACATTAAATAACACCTGTATAGTAAACATAGTAAATCATACTTATCATACTGATCAAGGAATCCATGAAATAAACAGTTAACTAATATCTTATTGAGAAAAATGAATTCATTTGTATTAACTTTAAAAGAAGGAAAAACTTACAACCTTAGCCTTGATGTTGAATAGGCCTTCCCGAGGTCTGAAGCAGGAATCTCTTCTACTCTGATAAGCTTTGCACTCCTCCAACCGAGAAAAATAGAGGTATGTGATCTATCCTCACAAAAATCTTAGTTAAATGAGTTTGAATCCCAAAAACACTTAACCTAAAATAATTCAAAGCTTAAACTCCTTTTGAGGCTACCCAATGCCTCTTTTTATAGTGGAAAAGAGGAGGTTTCAGTTCCAATTATGAAGGGATAGAATCCTCCTTAAAAGGGATAAGATCCTCACATCAAGGGGTTAGCTCCACAAGGTAAGGGATACATGAACCTCAAAAGAGCGGTTCTGCCATCGCAAGATTCTTTCTAGAGGCTTCTAGAATTTACTAAAAGTGAGATTTTTTGAATTTAATTGCACCTTTTTAATCTTTACAGGGGTCCGCACCCACAACACAGAGAAAGTGCGTTCAGGTATGTAGGAGACATGAACATTAGGTGTGGGACCACAGGCAAGATATAGAGAAAGTGCGACACCAAAGTTAAGGATATTTTTAGGAATTTTTCTCTAATTTTCAAGGCATGAAATGAGGAAATGATATGTTAGACTTGCAAAGGAGGAAGTATGAGTAATAATGAGCTCATACACAGAGCAGAATGTCAAGATGACAATTTTTAGTGTAACAAATTTCCCCCTAAAGTGAAAATTCTGGAATAGATGAAGCTAAAGTCTGTCATATATGAAGAGTGAAGTACTTTATCATTTCAAGGATCATCCTGTAGACACCCCAGTCAGAACCTGTAAAAAAATTCAATGAAAAATATATATGTATACATATCATCGCTGAGGTAGGCATTCCCATACTCAGATCAAAACTAACTAGAAACTAATTCAAACTGTTTTGATACATGAATGATTTTGAATACATCACAGTATAGACATGTGTAGATATATTATGGACGCAGCCATCTGTTTATAAATATTCCACTGTATAAATAATAGCAAAATTCCTCGCAACCTAGATGGTAGAAACTAGATCCAGGGTCTTGATTTCCACATCTAAAACTAGTACGATTCTATCCATGTGAATGAATTTGTCGAAGTTGAACATGGCAGAAACCACTTGATTACCAATCAATGATGTAAACTATTAACAAGTGTGAGAGTAACCACCAGTAATTTCAATGGCTCTCAAAGTACTCAGTACAATCCATGAAATGTGAATGAATGAGCTGAATTTGAACATGTCACGGAATCATTCGATCAAAGGTCAATGATGCAACCCATCGTCAAAGGTGAGAAATCTACCATTGAGGCATGCAAATTTTAAGGTACTGACGATTTCTAGACCAACTTCCTAGATAATGAGCTATCGTCGATAGCAAGTGATCCTTCGTAGGCAAGCCAACAACATGAAATCATAGATCAAGTTTTTAAAATATATTAGAAAGGACTGACTCAGGGATGGTCAAAATGGATGACAGATATTTTGCAGATGAATGGTTTATTTGAACTGTCCTCTTGAACACATAACGACACAGCAAAAAGCTTGGTGACAATTGACCCAAAGCTAA
Organism: Pinus albicaulis; assembly: GCA_034641835.2. NCBI lineage: Eukaryota > Viridiplantae > Streptophyta > Pinopsida > Pinales > Pinaceae > Pinus > Pinus albicaulis. The sequence goes on along the minus strand of CM076578.1, from coordinate 1,005,107,988 downwards.
TACCCAAAAACCGGCTGAAAACTTTCAATGTGGTTCGATTAACTATTAGGAAAAGGATTTCCCAACCCAGGTGAACAAAAGTGTCGTGTTCAAGAGTGGTTAACTGGATTTTTGAAAAATCAATATACAACGAACAAGTCCATTTTTCTCTCTTTCCCCCCACCATTTCTGGAAAGTACCTCTTTATTTTTGACAAGCTTGAGGAGGATAACATTTGCTTTTTTATAAGCTCATCCTTCGGATGAGTCCAACTTATTTTAAGATTCGAACCCTAAGAAGGAGTGGTTCGTTCCTGTTTAAAATTGAACAGGTCCTTTACTGTTAAATTTTAACGAATCCAGTATAGGAGAAACTCAGTGTTTTTCAATTTTAGGGAGTCAGAAGAAAAACTTAAGAAAACTCCATGGGTGTAATTTTTCGTAATTTTAGTCTCTTGAGCCCGAAAAATGATAAAATAATGTGGGAGAGAACTCTATTGACTGTAATTAGTCAACGTATACCTTTTTCGTAAATATTCCATTTCAGTCCGTAAAAGGGGTAAACTTATACTGAAGGGACGATCATTCATTTATTTTAACGAGTTCGAATAATCAAGTGCTCGGCAATCTTTTCATGTCTAGAGAGTCTGAAAAAGGCTTAAAAGAGGACTTCAATGTTTCGCTTTTTCGTGAATTTTGAAAGAGTCCGAAAAAGTGATAAAAGTATGATATTTGTTGAAAAATGATCAATTCTCCTGAAAAATCCAATTTCTACACAAAAAATTGAAACATTACACATACCTGTTTGAGATAAATAAAAATGCTTTCAAAAATAACCTTTTTAAAGTGAAAAATAAACAAATTAAAAATTCATTTATTCGAAAAAACTTATAAAAAGGACTTTTCTAACTTCATTTTTACCGTTCGAGTTCAAAGTGAAAAGTAAAAGCTTTTGGGTAAAAAATTTCCTATGAAGATTATGGAAAATCCATCCAACAAAATCGAGAACCGCCAGCTCCAGGTAATTCACGACCTCCTAATCTTTTATTTCATCCATTTACATTTCATTTTTAGGCTTTATATTTCATTTTTAAGAGGAAAAATATGTTTAAAAAATCGCCCGCGGGGGTCCGTAAGCGCAACACATGGGCCCTGCGGACCCGAACTTTTTCCTATGTAGAAAAAATTCGTAGGTTCGCACTTGTGACACAGCGCTCATGCGTTCCTACGCACTTTGTATGAAGACAAAGTGCAGACCCCACGCAATTGAATTTTAAAATTAAATTTCTCACTTGCCGGCCAAAAATTTTCAAATTAGATTGTTCTAATATATCTTTGTTGATCAACTGTTGTCATTGATGTCAACCCAAGCACCACCAGGGACTAACCCAATATTGCATGAGAATTTTTACCTACCAAATTAATATATTCTGGGTCAATAATGCTTTTGATGGTTTCTACCTGTCCAGATGTTTCCGTTGATATATGGCATGCCATGTAATTCTTCACGGTTTGAGAGATATTCATGCTTGAAGTTTGTACCCCAGTTAGTGGGCTAAAACCCCATGGGGTTGGGGCATGGGTCATTGAAAAGTCATAATTAATATTTTTTATGCTCCTAAAATCTCTCCCACACTCACTTGTTGTAGCCCCTCTCAACCTAAGCATTCATATATATTGTGATCGTCATTTCCTCCTTAGGTAAGGGATTTAGCCATCTGAAACATGTAATCATGGAATATTCACTCTAAATTTTTTTCTACGAAGGCTCAGAAGCTAAAAATTTTATGAGGTAAAGCTGAAATCCTGAGGAATATGCAGTAACATTTGAGATCAAGTTCTGCAATATTTTTGGAGATATGATCTGTGGAAGTAAGGGTTTTTGCAGGCTCCTGAAATTCATTGCAAAGAAGTGACATTGGTAAAATCATCATAACTCTCTCTCTGAGTATCGGATTGGAATGTCGTAAAAAGTGACGGATAGTGCACAGTTTGTAATTTTTTATCTATAAATTTTAGAAACAAATGAAGAAACAGTGACACGTGGCACGCCGTACAAGTGCGCTCTTCTGAAACAGTCCATAATTAGGGCATTGTGAGAGATTGGGTATAACCCTCTCTTCAAGAATCCAAATTGGGTCAAACCTGTGGCATTGGAAAGATGACTCAGAGGAATACTACAGGACCTAAAATAAAATATTGAGGATCTGAAATGACAGAGATACACCAGATTCAATATCGATCTCCTAGAAGGCAATAAAAAGCTAGATCATGTGTTATCAAGGGTTGAAAAGGACCAGACTTTCTACAGCAGAAAAGCATAGCAAGGTGTAGCAGAGGGTAGCATAACAAGAGAAGCAACCAAGGTGCATAACAGCAGCAAGAATTTCATCATATGAAGTCTTCAAGTGGGCAGCACTGCATACAATCATTGTACTTAGTCATTGTAAATACATTATTGTACAAATTGTACTAGTGTCTATCTACCAAGGGTTGAAGAGGCAGTGTTGGGAGGTCTAGGATCATCATTAGGTGGTTGTGTAAAAGTTGGGGTTATGGTCTAGTATATCTTCTTCTTCTACATCATTCTATATCATTGTAAAGTGGACCATTTTCCCTGGTACGGGAGTCCATTCTTCTTTTATTCTTCTATAGGGTGGTAGGTGGTGCTAGGGTGAGTTGTAGCTCATTGGGTGTTGGGGCATCCGTTCAGTTGACTACTGAATAATCTCAGGCATTGGAGCGTCCATCCAGTGGGAGCTGGAGAAAAATGCTTTTCTAGATTCTAGGAAGTTGGAGCTTTATTTTCAATTGGAGTTGAATATTAAAGAATTATTAGAAAAGCATTAGGTGGTTTTTTTCCCGGAGTGGGTTTCCACCTTAAAAAATGTGTGCATTTGTGTTCCTCTTGTTTGCTGCTATCATTGTACAAACACTGATAATAATTGAAGATTAACTAATGCTCTAATTGAAAGGAATACTGATTTACCCCCCCCCCCTCAGTATTTCCAACAATTGGAATCAGAGCTTGGTTCCTTCAATAGCAGTTTAATAGCTAGAAGGAGGTCATGGAGCATACCAAGAATGGTGTACCTCTATTCAATGAAAATAATTATGCACTTTGGAAAGGAAGAATGGAGGTCTATCTCTTAGCGCAAGGTTACGAAGTATGGGACACTGTTCAAAATGGATTTACATCAACCGCGGATGAACAAGGTAAGAAGAATTTGGTAAATGATGCAAAAGCAAAGAATATTATTATTAGTGGACTTATTGAATCTGCTTATTATAAGGTGTTGGGTTGTAAAACCGATAAAAATGTATGGGACAAGCTTGAGAATATATATGCAGGTGATTTAAATGTCAAAGAAACAAAGCTTCAAATCTATAGAGAAAAATTTGAGCAACTCAGAATGAAAGAAGATTGTAACATTGCTGCATACTTCCAATACATTGATGAAATAATCAATACTCTGGAAGGATTGGGAGAGCCAGTTGATGAGAAGACTATTATACGAAAGATTCTTAGAACGAGATTCAACCCAAAGGTATCGGTCTTAGAATATAGTGCAAATCTGGACAAACTCAGCAAGGAAGAATTACATGGAGTTCTCATAGCATATGAAATGAGACTTGATGAAGAAAAGGGTACTTCAAATCTAGAAACTTCGTTCGTTGCATCTAAGCAAAGCAATAAGGAAAAATAACCTTCAATTGAAATGACATGCACCTGCAAGTGTGAAGAAAAGGGAGATGATGGAGAAGGTCTTTCAGATGAAGAATATGCTTACTTTACAAGAAAACTAAAACCTGGTAAGGGAAAATTCAAAGATAAACTTCCATTGATATGTTTCGGTTGTGGTGAGGTTGGGCATTTCGTAGCAAAATGTCCAAACAAAAGTGATGGAAATTCAAAAGGAAAGAAAGGCTTTAAGAAATTCAACAATCAAGGCAAAAATAAAGGATCCAAAATGAAATTTCTCTCTAAAGAAGATAGCTCCTCATATGATGAAGAAAGTGATAGCAAAGAAGAAGCCAATGACAAAGTATTGTTTATGGCCAAGAAAAATAAACAAGAAGTATCAAACAATGAAGACGAAGGGTTGACCATAGAATAATTTTATGAGGAGGCAATCAAGCTTATAAAAGAGATCAATGCTGAGAAGATCTGTTCCAACACTCTTGAAGAAAAAGTTCAAGGTCTCAAAATTGACGTTGAAGAACACAAATCTATTGAAGAGTCACTTCAAAAGAAGTTGGAAGAAAGCAACCAAGAAAGGGAAGCATTAGAAGCCGAAGTAGTCTCACTGCGTAAGGAAGTGAAGAAGGGAAAAACTGTCCAAAACTATGCCAACAGCTCAAGGGCATTGGAAGAACTCATCAACAATCAATGATATTACAACGACATAACTGGCCTCGGTTACAAAGAAGAAGCAGGACCTTCTACAACAAAATACAATGAACCTATGAGATCTGACATACATGAAGACTTCATTGGACAAGATTCGCAAGCACATCCTTGGAAGACGATTCCTTGACAAATATTTTCATCCAGGTACCAACATATTTTTCATGGCTATTGTTATTCATGTGGAAAATTTGGTCATAAAGTTGTAGAATGTGGCACGTACCCTATGAACCAATACAATTCCAAGAGATTCTTCAAATATGAACCTCCCGGGGCTCAACAAAACATCAACAGATTTGAAAATTTAAGAAATAATATGGAATGTTACAAATTTCAGAACTTTGGACACATAGCCAGAGACTGCAGACTTGAAAATCCTCCAAAAGAATCTTCAAAGCCACAGAATGAACGAACATGGAAGAAGAAGAAGATTGATAATTGTTCTCTCACTCTCAAGGCTCAAAAATAGAAAGATGTGTGGTATGTTGACAGTGGTTGCTCAACGCATATGACTGGAGATAGAAGGAAATTTGTATCTCTGAAAGAGAAGAAGGATGGAACCATATCCTTTGGAAATTATGGATCTTCAAATGTTATAGGGTCAGGTACCGTCACTCTCAGAAGCAAAGATGTTATAGCCAAGAATGTTCTATTGGTTGAAAACATGAATCACAATATGCTCAGTGTTGGACAAATGTGTGATCAAGGACACAATGCTATTCAACTCCACAAAATGTGAAATTAGGAAAGCAAGGTATGGTAAAATTGTGGCTACAGCAAGTCAAGCTCCAAACGATATATATGTTCTGGATGAAGCAACTAAAGCATGTCTACTAGCTAAAGAAGATGAAAGTTGGTTATGGCACAAACGAATGGGTCACATAAACTTTGACAATATTGTCAGGATAAGAAAAAAGGAAGTAGTACGAGAAATGCTGAAAATCTCAAAACCTTCCAACACACTATGTGAGGCATGTCAGCATGGAAAGAAGACAAAAGTCCAATTTAAAACAAAATAACACTTTTCATCACATCCATTGGAATTGATACATACTGATCTATGTGGTTCTGTGAGAACAAAAGGCTTAGATGGAGAATTATATTTCATGTTGATGATAGATGACTATACTAGGATGACAACCATCAATTTCCTAAAGAAAAAATATGAAGCATTTGAGTGCTTTAAGATCTACAAGGAGTTGGTTGAAAATGAAACTGATTTGAAAATAAAGTGTTTAAGATCAGATAATGGTGGAGAATTCACTTCCAAATTATTTCAGCAATACTGTGACGAAAATTGAATAAAAAGGCAATTTTCAACAGCATGAACACCTCAGCAAAATGGAGTTGCTGAAAGAAAGAATAGAACTATACAGGAAATGGGTAGAACAATGTTGAAGGACGCAAAATTGGATGAAAAATTATGGGTTCAAGCAATTGATACGAAAGTCTTCATTATCAGCTGAAGTCTTCTCAGAAATAATTGCAACAAGACTCCATATGAATTATGGAAAGGAAAACCAGCTAATGTAAAATATTTCAGAATCATCGGAAGCAAATTTTATATCAAAAGAGAAGATCAAAATTTGGGTAAGTTTGAATCACATGTTGATGAAGGTATCTTTGTTTGTTACTCACGCAAAAGAAAGGCCTATAAATGGTATAATATAAGATGAAAACAGATAGTGGAGAGCATAAATGTTACATTTGACGAAGATGGTGTTCTAGCGAGTAATGATGAGGATCTAGAATCTTTGAAACTTGAGACAAAGGCTGAAAAAGACACAGATAAAATTGTAGAACAAGAAGCAACTATCAACGAGGAAGAAGTAAACAATGATCATCAAGATATACCAGAACAACAACAAGAAGCTGCTCCAAGGAGAACAAAAGAGTGGATTCAAAAGAACCATCCATCAAATCAAATCATTGGTGACATAAATGAAGGTCAAAAGCTTCGTTCATCACAACAAGCTCACGTTGCTTTTCTAGCAACCTTTGAGCCTATTAGTTTTGAGGAAGCCAGCCAAAATGAACATTGGGTAGCAGCTTTGAATGAAGAATTGGATCAAATTGAGAAGAATAACACCTGGGAATTAGTTCCATGACCAAAAGATAAAAATGTCATTGGGACTAAGTGGGTGTTCAGGAACAAATTGAATGAAGATGGGCAGGTTACCAGAAACAAAGCAAGATTGGTTTGCAAAGGCTATGCACAAGTGGAAGGAATTGATTTCGATGAAACATTTACACCAGTTGCTAGAATGGAAGCCATCCAAATGTTTCTCGCCTATGCATGTTCAAGAAAAATCAAAGTCTACCAAATGGATGTTAAGTCGGCATTTCTGAATGGAGAATTAGAAGAAGAAGTTTACATCGAACAACCTGAAGGTTTTCTACTATCACAAAAAGAAGACTATGTCTGCACGTTAAAGAAGGCTCTATATGGTCTCAAGCAGGCTCCCAGAGCATGGTATGCTCGTCTTGATGGATGTCTACATCAACAAGGGTTCAAGAAAGGTACCGTTGATAGCAATATTTATGTACAAATAGATAAAGATAATTTAACAATTGTTGAGGTATATGTGGATGATATAATATTTGGTAGCAATGATGATCGAATAAGTAAGAACTTTTCTAAAAAGATGCAAAGTGAGTTTGAGATGTCGTTACTTGGTGAGCTGATATACTTCTTAGGGCTTCAAATATTTCAGCAAGAGAAAGGAATATTTATATGTCAAGCCAAGTACATCAAGGAAATGCTCAAGAAATTCAAAATGGAAGATTGCAAACCCATCCTTACTCCAATGGTAACATGTTGCAAATTGAGCATAGACGACTCATCTAAGGATGTGGATCAGAAGTTGTACAGATATATGATTGGTAGTCTTCTATATGTAACAGCCTCTCGGCCATATGTTATGCAAGTAGTTGGGCAAGTAGAAAGATTCCAAGCAGCATCAAAAGAATCACATATTATTGCCGTCAAAAGAATTCTTCGATATCTAAAGGGCACAGAAGAATATGGCTTGTGGTATCCCAAGGGTAACAATCTCATTATTCAAGCCTTTACAGATGCAGATTGGGTAGGAAGCGTTGATGATCGTAAGAGTACTAGTGGAGAAACATTCTATCTAGGTGGTTGTCTCGTATCATGGTTGAACAAAAAGAAAACTTCAATCTCGTTATCTACAGCGGAAGCAGAATACATTGCAGTAGCATCATGTTGTACTCAAGTCCTTTGGATGAAACAAAATTTGCAAGATCTTCAAGTACAATTCAGTGAGCCTATTCCCATATTCTATGACAACACTAGTGCCATCAGTATCTCCAAGAATCCTATCATGCATTAAAAAATAAAACACATTCCAATCAAATATCATTTTGTTAGAGAACAAGTCGCTAAAAAGAATATCAAAATTGAGTATGTTTGTACAAAAGAACAAATTGTTGATATCTTCACTAAACCTTTACCTCGTGAAGCATTTGAATATCTTCATCAAAATCTTGGGATTCTCCCAAGTTCTCATTAGATTTTCCTTTTTCAAGAATATAAAGCGGGAGTGGAAGTGTGTACAGGTCTGCAGGATGATTGTGTGTCAGTGAGAGTGGAAGTGTGTACAGGTTCATAGGATGGTTGTGTTTTAGGGGGAGTTACCCTTTGCCATTGATGTCAAAGGGGGAGAGAATGTTGAAGGAAGAGGTGTCATGATCGCAGGGGGAGTACTTGTGTTGCCATAAATGCCAAAGGGGGAGATTGTTGATCAACGGTTGTCATTGATGTCAACCCAAGCAACACCAGGAACTAACCCAATATTGCATGAGAATTTTTACCTACCAAATTAATATATTCTAGATCAATAATGCTTTTAATGGTTTCTACTTGTCGATATGTTTCCGTTGATATATGGCACGCCATGTAATTCTTCACGGTTTGAGAGATATTCATGTTTGAAGTTTGTACCCCAGTTAGTGGGCTAAAACCCCATGGGGTTGGGGCATGGGTCATTGAAAAGTCATAATTAATATTTTTTATGCTCCTAAAATCCCTCCCACATTCACTTTTTTTAGCCCCTCTCAACTTAAGCATTCAGATATATTGTGATCTTCATTTCCTCCTTAGGTAAGGGATTCGGCCATCTGAAACAGGTCATTGTGGAATTTTCACTGTAACATTTTTTATACGAAAGATCAGAAGCTGAAATTTTTATGAGGCGAATCTGAAATCCTGAGGAAGCTGCAGTAAAAATTTCAGATCAAGTTGTGCAATATTTTTGGAGATATTATCTGTGGAAGTAAGGGTTTTTGCAGGCTCCTGAAATTCATCTCAAAGAAGTGACATTGGTAAAATCGTCATAACTCTCTCTCTCTGAGTATCAGATTTGAATGCCATAAAAAGTGACAGATATTGCATAGTCTGTGATTTTCACTCTATCAATTGTAGAAAAAAATTAAGAAACAGTGACACTTGGCACGTCATATAAGTGCGTTCTTCTGAAACAGTCCATAATTAGGGCATTGTGAGAGATTGGGTATAACCCTCTCTTCAAGAATCCAAATTGGGTCAGAACTATGGCATTGGAAAGATGACTCAGAGGAATACTGCAGGACCTAAAATCAGATATTGAGGATCTAAAATGACAGAGATACACCAGATTCAATATCGAGCTCCTAGAAGGCAATAAAAAGCTAGATCATGTGTTGTTAAGGGTTGCAAAGGACCAGAATTTCTACGACAGAAAAGAAAAGAAAGGTGCAGCATAGGGTAGCATGATAAGAGCAGAAACCAAGGTGCATAACAACAACAATAATTTCATCATATGAAGTCTTCAAGTGGGCAGCACTTCATACAATCATTGTAAAGGTATCATTGTACTTAGTCATTGTAAATACATTATTGTACAAATTGTACTAGTATCTATCTACCAAGGGTTGAAGAGGCAGTGTTGGGAGGTCTAGGATCATCATTAGGTGGTTGTGTCAAAGTTGGGGTTATGTTCTAGTATATCTTCTTCTTCTACATCATTCTATATCATTGTAAAGTGGACCATTTTCCTTAGTACGTGAGTCCATTCATTTCTATTCTTCTATAGGGTGGTAGGGTGGTGCTAGGGTGAGTTGTAGCTCATTGGGTGTTGGGGCATCCATTTAGTTTACTACTGAAGAATCTCGGGCGTTGGAGCGTCCATCCGGTGGGAGCTGGAGAAGAATGCTTTTCTAGATTCTAGGAAGTTGGAGCTTTATTTTCAATTGGAGTTGAATATTAAAGAATTACTAGAAAAGAATTAGGTGGTTTTTGTCCCGGAGTGGGTTTCCTCCTTAAAAATTGTGTGCATTTGTGTTCCTCTTGTTTGCTGCTATCATTGTACAAACACTCTAGATAATAATTGAAGATTAACCAATGCTCTCAATTGAAAGGAATACCGATTCACCCCCCCCTCTCTCAAGATTGTTCTAATATATCTTTTCATGCATTGTAGGATAAACAAGATGCTAATTTGAAGAGAACGTGAGCATGAAGACGTAGATGACGCCGCAATGCTCCATTTGCCCACAATGCAAGCATTAAGAGCATGCGGTTTGTATAAATTCTGGGCCATTCAGGGGCATGAGGCATAGGTAGACCGCTTAACATGGCTGGTGAAACAAGTGAAAGGGGAGACTCAATGTTTCTTTATTGGCGCTCACCGCTCAAATTGAGCTAGACGATATCTATTTTTGACCGGTTTGTCCAAAAGGGGTGAAAATTCCTCTATTCAAATTAGCTGGCTAGATTGTCGCTAGTCTTCGACAAGAGCTCTTAATGAAGCCAAATCCTTAGACAAACGGATTGACATAAAAACTATCATCCGTCCCGAGCTAAAAGTTATTGCATTTACTATTACTAGACTGCGTTGGGAGTGTAGTGGGTTAAATGTGGCTACCTGTTCCTAGATGTGCATTACATAGATTATTTTCGAGGCACCATTTTCAATCAGTAAAGTCGTTTTGGCCAATATAAAAGGCCAATTAACCAGAGCAAAGAATGGAAAACTAAATAACTTTGGATATGGATCCATTGTAGTCACCTTTTCTCTAGAGAGGATCCCCATGTTAGCTCCGCAAAACATTCTTGTTGATGCTGGACTACCTCGAGAGCCTAGGATGGTTTGTTGGGTTGCATTGATGGCCCGTCATGTTGTTGAGGGCATCAAGGTTGTTCGATTTCCTTCTTCATATTTCCATTGGCTGGAATGCCAACTTTTTGTTATAGAGGATTTTCCATATGCCAGGATAGATTTACGCGGCGACCGAGAGATGACTCTCCCAACAGGGGAAGAGTGGGATGAATCAGGTAAAATCATTTTCAAAAATTTCTAAGTTCTAATTTTTTTTTTTGTATTTTGATCGTCTTGAAATTAATAACCAAAAGTTTTAAATGCAGATGTGGGCCCATGATGACCAGCCCATCTCCAGCCTTATGAAAGAAGACAACCAGTCATAGCCCACACGAGCCTCAAGAAAGCACCGGCGAGAGATCCCGTTCGATTTAGAGCATCACCTAGAGCGCCCGACTCTAAGACATTCCGCACGTACATGCATGAAATTCCACTCGGACACAGAGATACATGATTGGTGTTCCGTGACCAAATTTTAAGAGGTTCCTATGTAGGGTGGCTCCGGCAAGTGGTTCCCTATCATGATCATCATCGTTGATAGGATGATCATGTCGTAGACTCACATTTAACATTTCTGACCTTTTGTATTATCATTTTTCCGATTATAAGGTGTTTCCAACCTATGATCGAAGACGATGTATATTTTTGAAACACTTCTATACTATGATATACTACTATTTACCGACTATCTCGTGTACATGTTATGGATGTTGTTTAATTTCATCGTTTTGATTTATTACAAATGTCGATTTATCATACTAGAAGCAACTGCATCTGCTAATGTATTTAAATGTCTTGGAATATGTTGATATTCAATGTAATCAAATTCACGTTCCAAGAGACGAACTCTTAAAAATAATCTTAATAACACTGGATTTCTAATGGCATAAACCCTGTTGAGTTGTAATACAACAAGTTCAAAATCCAAAGTAACAATCAAACACTGAATTCCAAAAGATATGGATTCAGATAGTAACTCAATCACTACACTATACTCTGCAATGTTATTCGTTTTTTGACCAAGGCTTACCCCATGCATGGATACTAACTCACTCGCAGGGTGAATAGATAACCTGAGCCGTGGAAGAAATGTTCCATGTACTATGACAAGCACCATCAAAACCAACGTAGGTTTGAAGAGATGTCGACATCTACAATATCAAGAGTAAACCCCGGGAGCAAGGTGGGAATAGTGACAAAACACTTCTAAACTAGCACACTTTTCTAATCTAAGACACACCAAAGAAAGAAAGAAATCTAATCTTAACAAAAAATCTCCACACCAAGTTTAAGTATAATATCGATTTAGATAAAGCTCATTTTCCGGGTTTATCTAAAGGGACACCGTCAAAATATATTAGCTCATAGGCCCCTTTTGCTAGCTTTCACTTAACAATGAAAGGACCATGCCACATAGGCACGAATTTTCCTACCCTAGCTTATCGTTGGTTTGATCATAAAATAAGACTAGGTCTCCTTCTGAAAAATTTTGAGGGGTAACACTTCTATCATACTGAGCTTTTATTCGTTTAACATGAGCCTCGTTTGCTATTGCAACACTTCGTCGATTCTCATCTAGCAGAGCCAAGTACAAAAAAAGTTTCTCCTCTTCAGACATAGCTGGGAGTAATTCTATGTCTAACTTCAAAGACGAAATTTCGCATTCAATCAGCAACACAACTTCCAAACCGTAAACCATTTGAAAGGGAGTGAAACCAGTTGATGTTTTTACTGAGGTTCGATATCCCCAAAATACTGAAAATAACATGGAATGCCAATTCTACTTATGAATACCAATAATTCGTCTGATCATAGTGACTAAAAATTTATTGATAGCTTCAACCAGACCATTAGCTTGCGGATAATACAGAGTGGAACTATTGTGGCATAGGCCAAGTTGATCTGTTAGTTCAGGCATCATGATATTCCGAAAATGACTTCCATGATCTGTAATAATGGCTTGAGGAACACCAAACCTATCAATTATGTGATTGAATACAAAATTTGCAGCAGTCTTGCCGTCTGCCGAAAATGTAGGCATTGCCTCAGCCCACTTAGTAAAATAATCCACTGCTAAGATAATATACGCATGCCCCCTAGCCGAGTCAGGGTTACATGTAATAAAGTCAATACCCCATTTTGTGAAAGGACCGACAGCAATTATAGGGTGAAGAGAAGCGTGTGGCACACGCATTTTACCATCAAAGAGTTGACAATTGTGGCATATCCAGACTGCATAGATACAATATTTGAATAATGACAGCCAGAAATAACCAGCGCACAATATCTTTTGGGCTGTGGCATACCTAGACATATGATCGCCACATGCTCCAGAATGGTAGTCATTTAAAACCTTCTCAGCTTCTTCATGAGTAAGATAGCGTTAGAAAACAGAATCCGCTCCATGACGATAGAGTGTATCACCAATAATATTGTATTGTTGGGATTGGAAATGTATTTTCCATTGCTGAGATCGTGATATTTCAAGCCGAAAAGATTGGGTTTGGAGATAAACGATAATATCCCCATACCATGGGTCAAGAGTACTGATAAGAAACAAAGATTCATCCGCAATGGGCTCCTCCGCCACAGTTTCAGTATCAGTAGAGGGGAAATCACACATCATTTCAGCAAAAACCAAATATTTCTTTACCTTGGATTTTTCAAATTCCAAGTCAAATTCCTGCAGGATAACTATCCATTTGGAATACTTTCCCCCTAGCAATTGGTTGGTTAAAATGTACATCATAGGGTTACAGCTAAAAATTACTGTGGTTTTGTGTAATAAGTTGTAGTGTCTAAATCTTTGGATAGCCTGAACAATTGCCAAGGCCAATTTCTCAACATGTGTGTATTTGATCTCAGTCGGATGTAGATTTCGACTAAGATAGTAAATCACATGTTTAGTTTTAGATTCGTCTTCCTAAACTAAAACCATCCCAATTGTGGAATGAGAAGTGGTGAGGTACAAAACGTAGTCCTGGTTGTAGTTGGGAGGATGAAATAACGATGCATGGGTCAACGCGTGTTTAAGTGCATCAAAAGATCGATCAACGATCTCATCTCAAAAGAATGGAGTGTTCTATTTCAGCAACCGAGTAAAACCCTTTGTAAGCTTAGCGTAGTTAGGAATGAAACGACGTAAAAAGTTTGATTTCCCCTACAAACTTTGGAGTTGGCATAAAGTCGAATGAGGAGGTAAATTAACAATAGCTGCGACCTTCGATGGATGAACGCGAATGCCTGCTTTCGAAACAACGAATCCCAGTAAGCGACCCGATTCTACACAGAAAACACATTTGTGTGGATTCAGCCTAATTCGATAATGCCTACATCTCATAAAGATAGCTCATAAGTGAGTGAGATGGTCAGCCCTACGCGATTAATGAGTAGGTAAATCATCGAGATAAGGCTACATAATGTTCTTAATGTCATGAAATGCGTAAGACATATCCCTTTGAAAAGTTGCTCCAACGTTCTTCAATCCAAAGGGTAGTTTGCAATAAGAAAATGTCCCCCACAGAAAAATGAAAGCTATTTTTGGCTGATCAGCAGGGATTATGTTTATTTGATTGTAACCAGAAAAACCATCCATAAAGGAAAACATTTCATTGCCGGCACAATCATCAATTATTTGATCGATATAGGGGGTTGGATAATTGTCTTTAGGAAAAGCTCGATTAATATCCCTATAATCGATACATACTCGTATCGTTCCTTGTCTTTTAGTAACAGGAACAATATTCGATACCCAATGAGTTAAAGGAATTGGATAAATGAAACCCGCACGAAGTAATTTCTCAACTTCGGTTTTGATAGCAGCAGCTTTTCTAGGATGTATTTGACGTAGATGTTGACGGATAGGTTTGGCATCTGGGTAAGTCTTTATTTCATGTACAACAATTGATAGATCGATTTCTGGAATTTCTTCATAGGACCAGCCAAACACATCACGAAATTCTTGAAATAGGGCTTTATAAGTTTGAATTTCATCTTTTGTACAGCAAGCACCTATACGAATGTTTTCAATTATTCCTGGCTTTATTGAAATTTCAATTGGAATCATTCAAGAGATATTTTCCAAATTTAACTCATAATCAGGATTTCGCAAAGGGTTCTGTGGTTATTTGACATATTCAGTAGTAAAAATAGAAGCGAAATCATCTTCAAAATGATCCAGCTCAGGTAAAAACAAAGATTGATGATGTAGATCTTCCCATGGTAAATCGTCAACAGAAAAAAGTTCACGAATCTGCTCATCAGTATGAACAAGATTAGGAAATGTCGTTGTGGCTGAACTAGATATAGAAAGTGATTCCTCATGGATCCCATTCATTGGATCAGTTTCAGTTGAAGAAGGGTCGGAAAGTGACTGAACAGCCTGATATCCAATTTCAAATGGACTCAAAGGCATCATGCCATCAAATGAATCTAACTCGGAGTCGAAAGGTACGACCCAAGGATCATAAAAAATAACAGTATCTGACGAAATCATATGAATAGTTGCGATAGAAGGCGATACATTAGGAGGAGGAAAGGAAAAAATTCCTAGTAAACCAGAATCTTTAATCAAACCTACTCCAACATCCTTGTAAAGGATAGATGCTTTACCAACGTGCTAGATTGTTTCTGTAGAGGCTGGATCGGAAGAAAAATAAGTTAACTGATATATTGTAACGATCCTTCCTTGATGTGGAAATTTTATGAGCCGAAAGACCGAAGAAACAAAAACAGTCATAGCATAAGAACAACTACAACCCATAAGAAGGTTGTAATCTAGAGGGGCATCAACCACTTCCACATCTAGATTTGCGGTTTTACCTTCGACCCCTATGGGTAAATCCTGCAAAATACCAAAAGGGTGGAAACCTCAGCCATCAAAAGCCTTTAGAATTGTCGGAGATTGATTGAGTGTAGGAGAACCAAGCGATTTCCAACACTGGATCGACATAATACACGTTTAAGCTCCTTCATCAATCACAGTCTGAAAGATTGGTCTGTTTTTTACTAACACTGGAATTTGGAAAGCCATTTGGTGAGGTAGGCGAGGTGTACTATTTTCTAAATCAAAGATTATAAGGTTTGAATCCTGAATATCGACAGCTCCTATGGCAGACAAAATTAATTTACACTGTGCTAGACATGACTACAGCACTTCCAAAGCCGATATTGTTGAAGGGGAAATAGCTAAGTCTTCAACAATGTTATAATTCTGAGCAGCTCTCGCATGTGGATTGAAAGCTGATTTATGAAGAACACCTTTAGCAGGCAGTTTGATTATTAAGTCTGGATTTGGTTTCTTGATCTATAGCGGACCAGAAACAGGAGGAGGTGTAGTTGATATGTTTGCACTAGAAGATTCTGCTTCTTTACCATCAACAGGATTCTTACTACCATAATATTGCGATCACGTCGCAATCCTTACATGAGACATCATTAAAATAGGTTCTTCTGAGGAATTCGAGGTAGAACCAACCATTTTACTATCTTGAGTTGGAAAAGGATCCTTCAAGACAACAGGTTTTTGTGAACCTTTAATGAATTTTGTAACCTCTGCTCGATGTGGGCATTCCTGAGTTAAATGATCCCCATCACAAATGTTACAAGGATAGCGAGGTTTGCATTTTTCGTCATTGGATTCATTTTTATCAATTTTTTCTTTTGAATTATTTTTGTTTTTATTCTTCCCTTTATTTTTACCACCGGATTTAGATTTGGTCGTATATGTCTCTACGACATGAATGTCGGCAGAAATTTCGGGGGAAGATTCTCCTTTCGGTGAATTAGGTAAATATTCTCCCCAGTGGAGTCGCCAATTTGTTGGGCGGATTAATCAATCTTGCGGACAAGACCGATCTCCCTAGTACCAAAAAGGTAATCTAGCAACAAACAACCAAATGAACTAATCTTTCTCTAAGCATATATGATTTTCAAACAGCACTATAGAGGTGTAGAAGACTTACCATAGGTCCAATGCTTGTTTGAAGTAGTTGTTTTCCCTCGTGCACTTGAAGGAGTTATCTTCGTAAAACTACAGTCACAAACAAGCAAACATTAAATAGCACCTATATAGTAAACATCGTAAATCATGCTTATCATACTGATCAAGGAATCCATGAAATAAGCAGTTAACTAATAGCTTATTGAGAAAAATGAATTCATTTGTATTAACTTTAAAAGAAGGAAAACCTTACAACCTTAGCCTTGATGTTGAACAGGCCTTCCCAGGGTCCGAAGTAGGAATCTCTTCTACTTTGATAAGATCTGCACTCCTCCAACCAAGACAAATAGAGGTATGTGATCTCTCCTCACAAAAATCTCAGTTAAATAAGTCTGAATCCCAACAGCACTTAACCTCAAATAATTCAAAGCTTGAACTCCCTTTGAGGCTACCCAATGCCTCTTTTTATAGTGGAAAAGAGGACGTTTCAGTTCCAACTATGAAGGGATAGAATCCTCCTTCAAAGGGATAAGCTCCTCACATCAAGGGCTTAGCTCCACAAGGTAAGGGATACATGAACCTCAAAAGAGCGGTTCTGCCACTGCAATATTTTTTCGTAGAGGCTTCTAGAATTTACTAAAAGTGAGATTTTTTGAATTTACTTGCGCCTTTTTAATCTTTACAGGGGTCCGCACCCACAACATAGAGAAAGTGCGTTCAGGTACGCAGGAGACATGAACATTAGGTGCGGGACTGCAGGAAAGATATAGAGAAAGTGCGACACCAAAGTTAAGGAGATTTTTAGGAACTTTTCTCTGATTTTCAAGGCTTGACATGAGGAACTGATATGTTAGACTTTCAAAGGAGGAAGTATGAGTAATAATGAGCTCATACACATAGCAGAATGTCAGGATGACAATTTTTAGTGTAACAAGGCCCACTTAGTGAAGGCGACTATTTTCACTAAGCTCATCATCTTGATGAATCTCAACACTTCCAGAACAACTTACCATCCCCTGCCCTCCCCTCTGAAAACTGCCAGCACCTTTTGCCGAAAACCACCAATGCCCTTTATGACTATTATCGCTCCTACCAAAAGGTAGGCCCACTCTATTACCAACACATATGTGCTTCCCATTCGACAAAAATTAACCGTTATTCCTCCATTTATATTCATAGTTATTTCAGCCATAAATACACCATGCCCATACCAAATTCCTTGAATGGTTAATTCCCTTCCTTTAAAATAAAATCATAATTTTCTCACTCTTTCTTTACATATCATGTTAGAGAAAATTTCATATCTAGGATCCAGCATAATCAAAACTGATCAAAATTTCTTACAATGCTATGCAAGTCGACTAATTACCTATTATAGACCTAGACCATCTACCACTAGTTGACCAGTAGTATAAAATTTCAGAAACACAATGTGAATTTGATCTGCATGAATTAAATAATTGGATGAAACAAAAATATATCGATCTCAATGATGAATAGATCCTGTGGGACTCTTTCCTACCTCAATTCATATTCCCACAGACTCATCCCTTCCCCTAATTTTTGTCTTTGTCTCATTTTAATATATTTCCAGTTAAATAGTTGTTGTCGCACAAAATATTGACATAATTTTAACAGTTACCTCTGAATCTATTTTAAAAATTCTTAAATTGAAAACATCAGCTCCTCTACATCCTTTTTCTATAGAATCCCTCATGTACCTCTACAAATATATTACCTTTCCTCAATGAGCCAAATTTTTTGAGATATTTCTACCTAAAAATGTTGAATTTCCTAGAACAAGGCCACCTTACCCAGCTTCAATGTTCCCAGAGATTACCAAAAAAGCTATTTCAATAGTTTCCTATTTTCTAGGTTATCAATATGATCAATGGGTTGATGATATTATCATAGGATTTCTATCAGTATTTTCAAAGGAAGAAAAACCTTCTATCATTTTCATTTAGAATGAATTCCTAGCAGAGACTATTCATGATAAATTCATGAAATTTTCTACCAAAGGAACCTTAAAACATGCATCATTTATTGTATATTTGTTCTTATTCTATCAGTTAGATATATTTCAATTTCCACTGCAAAATTTATATGAATATGGAAACCCTCAATATGTGATTCATTGGACCTCCTTGGTTAAGAAGAATACAAATGAATTCTCTTTCAGTGACTACACACATCAGTTTTTATACACAGATCTTGTTTACTTAATAGTGATCTTATTCCTAGAATTTATCCTAAAATTAAAGGGATTCTTCATCTCAGTGAGAAAAAAAAGGCAATAGATTGGTATTTATACCAAAACTATACATAGATTAGTGTATGGATTTGATCTTCCTCCATACAAATTTCCTAAGTTGTCCCTATTAGAATTTTTGCATTAGAATATATTAGGCAAATGATAAAAATGGATGAGATGCACGTTGTCTCAACTAAGAGGGAGGCTCAGGTCAAATCAAAACTCAGGTGGGACCATTCATCTGTAATTCCAGAACAATAGAAAAGGAGGAAGATCTTCTCCTTAATGAATTGGAATTTAAACTAAGTTTTACCTGGTCATATGATCCCTTGGGGATTATTTCAAAGCTAAGGGTAGAAAAAATAACTACCCCTTATGATCATACTCCTAGACCATAAATTGAGAAATATATGAATCAGGAGGATTCGTAAGAAAACACATTGTAGGAACCAGAAGATTAGATTTTTACTTCTACAACATCACAAACTCCAATTCCTCGAGAAAAATATTGAAAGTGAGTAAGGGAAATTGTTTCCCCTTCAGTTACAAAAATGTAGAAAACATAGTTTTTTATGTACAAAAATAAGAATAATAATCCTCTTGAGGATTAATTTCCATAATAAATCTCACAAACTACATTGATTCTTGTAGATCCTCATGCTAAAACTTTTCCTAGAATTCAATAATTTTTCTCAGGTTCCCCTTCATCTTCAGTTTCTCAAGAGCCATTAGAAAAAAACCAAAATAGGAGAACTAACCCATGTTCAAACTGAACCAAGAATTTGTTCCAGATACAAGAAAATCAAGAGAAAAAATGAAGCACTAAAGGCTACTACTTGTATTGAATTCTGGAAACAAACTTCAACATCACAACACAGACTTCTTTCTACTTTTGATACTGAAAATGGAGAGATGCAAATGGCTTTACTAGAGCCTAAAGTTCCATTTCCAAAGATTGCATATGACTATAATAAATCAATATTTACCTTTGAAACAAAGGAAATCCATCCTATTTACCATATTGACTTGCATAAACAAGCTGGAGAAATTATTTATTCCACCTTGAATAGTTCAACCATGGAATATAAACTACAAGTTTCATTCAATAATATTCAATCCCTGCTAAAAATGGAAAATGTTTCTTCTTTGGAAAAGGATACTAAGATAAATTATTTGGAGGATTTAGTAATTAAATTGGTATATGATCCCAACAATGTTAAATTTTTTGAGGAGATGACTAAGAGAAACAAATGTTGAAATTCAAGCATTGAGGAAACGATTTAAACTCCCTACCACTGAATATCCTCAGGCTAAATAAATTTCTGAATTAGAGAAGGAAAAAGAGAACATGTTAAATATTATAATTAAATAGAATGCACACATATAGAAGATGGAAACACAAATAGAGATTTTATTAAAATAGAAGGAACAAAAGGCAAATCAAGCAACAATTATTCCTTTGGCCGTAATTCCAATTACAGGTACTTAAACAACATGGGATTCTACGTCAGCAGCCACCACAACATGGGAGATACAATCCACTAATAAAAAAAATGATATGGATAAATCCGTCTGAGAATTATCATTGAGGGGACAATAAATTAAGAAGCTGAAAGCACAAATTCATAATTTTCGAGAACAACAAATTAAAATTGACAATGCCTATGTAGCAGAGATTCAAAAGAGTCATAGTTTGAATCAAAGAATAGAGACTCTAGAAAATGAGTCTGAAATTTCTCAAAACATAGCACAAGCCAAATAAAACATATAGCAAGACATAAATGAATCCATGACTGATTTATCGCCTTCAATTGAAATTATGTTTGAGCAGGAACAATTATTAGAAAAATAAAAAAAGGTAATAATAGAGGCAAATAAATAATTGGGCCATAAACCAAGAGATGCAACAACATTACTTATAATTTTGAATTCAAAAAAAAATATGAACTTGAAGAATATGAAATTGATGACAGAACATACACTATTCTGGAGGTTAGAAAGATTCACATAAATAGAAATCTAATGTTGCAACTTTAGAACAAATGCCATAACTCAGAGGTTGGCCTCTAGAAGTTTTGCAAGAAATTTAATGTGACTCATCAAAATGGACTTCCATTTTTAAAAGTAATAGGAGATAAATTTGTTACTCTTGAAGAATGCAAAGATTGTATTCAATAGCCATAGAAAAAGCCAAATTTTCCAAGATCAGAGGAACTATTACGGGAATGGCATTCATTAAAGGTTTGAATTTTGACTTATTAATTCAACATGAGATAAAAAATTTGTTTGTAGTCAAACCCACCTTTTAGAAGTACTCTAATGTGGGTGAGGCTTAAAGAAAATTAATTAAAGCTACCATCCCTGATGAGGACAAATGGGAAAAAATATGTCGACTTGTTGACTATACAAACAAATGGGTTTACAATAGGAGATTCGATCTTTCAACAAAAACATGCAGGTATAGAGGAGGAAAAGGGCATATATTGGAAAGGAAAAGAAAACAACACTCTTTTAGACCCAGTCATTAGCAGAAGCCTCGAAATCAGTGCCAAAGGGCTTTAGTAGTTTTCATTTTCCTATATTTTAGATCTATTTTTGTAAACAATGTTGAGATATTTTGTAAATAGATCTTGATATTTGAATCAATATATTCTTAAATAAGTTGTATAAATACTTTTTAGATTGAAGTATGAAGTGTTGAACCCTTGTAATATAACATTAAGTAGAATTGTAATCATTTTAATTTTTTCTGATATTAATGAAATGATTCTGGATTGAACTTGAAGCAACTTGTGTTCTTGCGAGTTTTCTTTGCTAAATTTTGTTTTCCTTTCATAATTTCCACATGCATTTGATGTTAATCAAGAAATCTGGGTTAGGTAAGATTGAGTATTAATCTATATAAAAACCCCTATGAAGTTATTATTAGATACAAGGATTAGTTAATTAGGACTATTTATTTTAATTAATTCCTATATATTATTGAATTATCATATCTTCCTAATTCAAATGTGTTTTGTTTGGTTGTAAGCATATTTTACATGCATCATCTATGTATGGTTAATTATATACTCTATTTGAATATTTAAAAGATGGTATATTTTCTTAAATTTTACCCTACACATCTATCAAATACTAAATTCTGCTAAGAGGTGAAGAATCAACCCTTTTGTTATATCATAAATAATTAAAACCCTGCACTCGTTTAAGTAGTTTATGACATTGGTCATTCAAAAATTCAATACAAAAAAAAAACATTTTAGATGCTCTGGCATAATTACTAACCTAGAATTATCTATATAGGTACAACATCTAGATACATTATTCAACACTCCCTCTTAACTAGGGAGGTATTCATATTTACATATAACTATAGAGGTACATGGAAGATCTCAAAACACATAATCTACGAATATGTGTAGGCAGTGCAATGCCTTGGACTAGATTCCTGACCAGGGAAATCTATCCAAGGTCTCTCAACAGTTTAAGCACCGCAATTACATAGACTAGATTCCTAACCAAGGAAATCTATCCAAGTGGGACTAAGATGGACTAAATATTTTAGCCTCCCTAGGTACCATCAACTTACTAACCATCAAATGAGGGATCCAGGTGTGTATCTGAGGTAAAATTTAAATGAAAAAAATCGCCTTCCCTACTTCGAGACCTAGACATCAACACAAAGTGTTGGCTAGATGCCCTCCCAGGCAGTGTTTCACTCACAAAGCCTCAATACGAAATTTCTTTCGATAAAAATAATCGGTAACCAACACACTATAAAAAATTCGAGAGATCTACTTGTACAATCACAACCCAAATCAGTAGCACAATTTCAAATGTACATAATCAAATAGAAACCTTCGGGGTCTTCCAAACAACTATATGTTGCTTCTCAACTTATCGTGGTAGGACTACCAATGGAATCTTTGAAAGAAGATTCCTCAATCATATAATTACCTTTCCTACTTTACATGCAATAACATATCCTTCAAATGTATTCTCCATGAAAAGCTATGTTATGTCCTCCCTTTCAACTAGGGATATTTCTTCCACCTAGGCTCCCTCTTATTCTAGGGAGATCAACTTCTTCTTATGGAACTGGAGAATATTTCATGGCTTCCATCCTTTTCATCATGCTTATTATATCAACTTATCTTACGAACATATTCACCATCTTGAATATGATGTACCTGCACAAATTAAATAGAAAGTATAACCAGATCTATAGAAGCATGAAGTTAGCCATAAAAAATCTTAATATAATGGAAGCATTAGACTTTACAAACATAATGAATAAGAGACTATACTTCAATACTTCAAATTCTTTCCCGGGTTTTTTTACAAACTGATGCAGGAGCATCAAGGGCATTTTTTTAACTTGTAAATATGTTAGAAAGGGGGTGTGCCAATTTTTAATATTTTATTAATTAAATTGTTATTTTAAATAAAATAGGAGAAAGTGATGATTATGTAAATATTCTTTTATTAAAAGGATATGTGAGAATTTAGTTAGTTAAGGATATGAAGGGATAAGATTCTAGATAATAGGATTTGTTGAGATATTCTAGTGGTGTTGAGATATTAAGGGGATTGAGCATTTAATTAGATCATTTTTAAAATTGTATAAATAGGAGGGGGTTTGAGAGAAAAATACATTGAGATTGAGAGTAGGCTTGAACAGCAAGGCTGTAAGCCTTCAGCAAATTGTAAGGGCCACGAATGTTGAATATTTGGCCACGAAGAAAGTTTGTAAGTATTTGTTTATTAATATGATAAGTGTGGTTTTTAGAAACTGGGTGTTGATTTCTGAAATTGTTTTGTTGAGTGATGCGCACTTGTATTGGATTTGTTTATGAATCAAAGACATGGAATGATATACAATGATGATGGTCCATCTGTTTAGTGTGAACACTCTTATATAAGCATGTTGGAATGGCAATTAATTGGAAGCTGTTGTAGTTTCTGAAGTTGGGTTTATAAAATTTGATGTTCGATTTCACACTTGGCTCTCTGATGATATAATATACACAGCGCAAGTAAATCGATGTCCCATAAGTAACATTTAAAAGAATGGTTGGTTAAATACATAGAATTGCAGGATTAAAGAAAATCTGTGTTAAGAGATGCTGGTTAGGGTCGAAGTCAAAGAAATTGGGTTCAATAGCAATTGAATCATGAAGGGCGCTGTTGATTGAATAATATAACACGTTGAATGCAGTTGAAGGCGTGATAAATTGTTGCTATGGAAAGATCGATGTATATCAAGATCGATTAAGCATTTGCTGTAGTGTTAAATTGGTGTTTGCTGTATGTAGAGCTGAATTTGTGAATGATGCCTTCGATAAGCCATTGCCATTAATAATGATTGTGTTCAATACGTTCACACGTTGTTTGATTGCGTGATGAGAATTGGATCACAGGTCAAAAGCGCAGTGGAGAAGTTAGTTGAAGAAATAGAATGGTTTTTCTGGACGCTGAAGAATGTATCGGTTCATTTGCAATCGATTCTCAGAGTTCTGCTGGAGAAGAAACAACGTTTTGATAATACAGAAATGACATGCCAGAAGGTAAGATCCAGAAATTGAAGGTGCGATCCAGAATTGAATAAAGATTGATGTAATAAATCTGAATTGACAGCGTGGACAGAAGTGTTGAAGACGCAGTTTGCCGGAGTATTTGTAAAGCGTGGACAGAAGTGTTGAAATTTTGTTGTATACAGCGTTGAATTCTAATTGAAAGAATGAATGCTGAATACGAGGGTTTTAAATTCAGTGGATGGGTAATCCATAACGCAGACTCAGTGGAGTAGAAGAATTCGACTTCAGAATTTGTGTTCAGGTAAATCGATTGCATGGCATAAGTATGTTTTTTTTATTGAACGCTGTCACTAATGAAGTTAAAACAGATACCATGATTTAAAGTCTTTTGCTGGAACCGGGGAAAAGCGCACTGCTAATGTTTGGGGAAACGATGTAGGTGCAAGTTTGAATTAAATTCAGTGGTGATTTTAACATATGCTAGAGGCGCAATTCTTGTTTTAATATATATGCTATGAAATCATTACACAAAAGACTATTGAAATCCGATTTAAAGAAGTCAATATTATGAGATTTGTGGAGGTATTGAATTATATTTGCTGGAATCTAAATACAGGTATGGCAGTATTATTTTCTAAATGAACACGTTGAATGTATGAGTCTGCAATGTTTAGAAAAAGCGCTGCTGAATTCTTGAAAGCTTTGTTGTGGCTTAAATCTGAGTATGTAAATTATCATAGCAGAAAACTGTTTGAAGAAATGTGTGAACGAAGTTGAACGCAATAGAATGGAGTTTGGTAATTGCCAGATCCAGTTTTAATACATGGGTGCATTTGTTTTATGGAACATTTATTTGAAAATCCGGTATTAAAACCCATATGTGAAGTGATGGGTAGAATGCGTTGAATAGTGTGCCGATTGTTGAACATGTAAGGTGTGATTCAATGTTATTTGAATTGATGATAGGAGTATGAGATTTCATATCAGAATGCATGATTGATTGGGCAGTGGTGTGAATTTTCGGTTAAAAAACATAAGCACATTCTTTTATTTGAATTAAAATCCAACCATATGTGAATGGAATTATTGGATTGAGTAGTGTTTGATACACTTTTACATCAAGTTAGAATTTGAGATTGTGTTGTGTTAGAGAAGGGAATTTGCAGGAATTGGAAAATAAGCTTTTTTATAAGTTATTGAGATTGCCGGTGGGTGAAAATTGTCCTAGATTGAAGTTTTATTGGATGGTTATGATGATGCATTTGTATATGCACAGAGGGTAAAGATTCTGGGGTTTGCAGGCTAGTCCTGCATCACAAACCCTAAATCACATCAATAAATCAATCAAACATATTATTTTCATTATATCTTGGGTCTTAACATTACTTTCAATGATATGACAAGTCATTTCAAATACCAAACCCTAGAAAAAAATTAGATTAAAGTATCTAACAACTTTCAAAATTCATATGTTAGAACACATGTCCTAGAATTCATACAAGAGATTCAAAAAATAATCACAACTTATCAACATGACTAGCTTCTAATAGGGTTTGATGTAAACCCTAGATTTATTATTTACAAATTATTGACAATCACTGTATATAAATTCCATATTGTTATATCACATATGATTAGAGAATTTAACTACTACTAGGGTTTGGCTACAAAACCCTATATTTCCCAAAAAATATAATCCTAGAGCTTGTTTCCAAATCTTAGGATTCATGACCATAAATAATTAGGTCAAAACACATATATAAATTCATCATTATTCACATCATATGTGAGGCACCATTAATTAATTAGACATATACAGACCTTAACCAGGGTAGGGTTCAACCAAATGGACACATATGCACCTAGGGTTTCATTCCTAAGATCTTACTTTGAAGACATAACAAGGGATTTTCTTATGGATCCAATCAAACCTTCAATATCTAGGGTTTCATAACATAGCAAATAAAACCCTAAAAAAATAAAAGGTTTGGGATCTCAAACAATATCATTCAACCCTAACAAGTTAGGGTTTTCATGATCATATCAAAACCCCAAATATGACATCATCATTAAAAAATTCAAATAACATTTCCCAATAACCCTAAGTAGGCTAGGGTTCATACATTATCATTAGCATACCCTTAAGTTAGGGTTTTCTAGAGAAAATTTCTAGGGTTCTTATACGCTGGATATGAGTTGGTTATAAGCATGGTTTTATGATAAATTTAACTTATGGATCTTATCATGTTTTCATTTGTAAATGAATGGTTATTGAATGCATGAAATAATAGATGTTATTGTAGCTATTATGAGAGGGAATTATACCTTCTTTATGATTCTCATATAAGCTTTAGATCTTTATGTTTAGATAAGCATTTATGACCTATAGATTTCATGTTCATTATGTGTTTGAAAAAATGAATGTCATGGATGGATAGGCCTTTCTAGGTCAAGTTATTGTATAATTTTTTTTGTTTGAGTATTTTTCCTAGTGTCATTTATTGTTTTGGAAATTTTCATCAAGTTCTCGGTAGTGGTCTGGAGACTAGTCCTAAAAATGTGGCTCAAATTTTGTGGTCGCAATCACAAAAATGGGTAAAAATACTCCATTCGCTCCCTTGCGGGTTCATGCATGACTTTGTAAGGTTACATTCAAATTTAGGTAGTGTTGTGCCAACATATAGGAGTCCATATCACTGAAAAAAGGAGTTTAACTTAGGTTTTTGTAACCTAGAAAGGTGGTTTATCTCTTGAGGGTGTTGTGGCTCCTGAGGAAGGTCAGTAAAGTTTTGGTTTGTCGATTAAAATTCATTAACTATAGATAGGAGGTTGACTCATGTCATAGTAACCATTAGCTCATGTTTACCCTAATTTTAGGTCCCTATATTACTAGTGTAGTCCCTTAGTGTTGTTATTATAGCCCCCTTATTGTTATTTTTGTACCCTTGTAACGCCCATATTTTCATTATTGTGCCCTTACATTATTATTGTTAGGTTGACTAGGATTATATTGTGACCCCATGGACTCCTATATTTAGAAATGAGGTTTTTTCATTTGTATCATCCAAGAATTTTTCATTTATGTAATGTAAAGGAGATTTCCCCCTCGAAGTGGCTAATTTCTAAGGCGTTGATCTCTCTTTTCTTCTATTTTTGGAGTTGGTTTCATAACATTTGGTATTAGAGCTTTGGATTCTAGGGTTTTGCTGCTCCAAACAGGCCACCGTGGAATTTTCACTATAATTTTTTTTCTACGAAGGTTCAGAAGCTGAAATTTTTACCATGAGAAGCCAAAATCACGAGGAACTTCGTGAAAAAAATTCAGATCTTGGTTCGCAATATTTTTAGAGATATGATCTGTGGGAAATATTTTGGGAGGGTTTTTGTAGGCTCTCGAATTTCATCTAAAAGAGGCGACCTTGGGAAAATTGTTGTAACTCTCTCTCTGAGCATCAGATTGGAATTATGTAAAAAGTGGCCAAAAAATTACACAGACTTTAGTTTTTTGTGTATCAACTTCAGAGCCAAAGGAGGAACTAGGGAGACATGGCATGTTGTACAATTTCGATCTATTGAACCAGTCCATAATTAGGTCAATGTGGGAGAGTGGGAATAACTTTGTCTTGAAGTATCCAAATCAGGTCAGACCTATGGGATTCGAAGGGATTCAGAGTGCTACTCAAGGAACAAATTTTAGATATTTAACATCCAAAATCACAGAGATAATTTAGTTTCAAAATCAAGAAAAATGTGTGTATTTTTTTTCAAATTACATAAGTCTTGTTTGAAAAAACAGTTTGAAGTGATTCCAAGGGCATATTTAAGCATAGATATAAGTATTGGGTTCTAAAATTTCCCTTAAAAAGAATCCAACACCCATCAAGCCCTCATAATACTCTACTATGACTCATGAAGAGGAAGAATTGCAACATGATATATGAAAATTACAAGAGCAGGTGCACCAAATTTCGCTCTCGCAAAGATAATCAAAAAATGAAATGGAAGTTTTGAAGAAAGGCATGGAAGATAAGATGGATGGTTTGAAGAAAATGCATGGAAGCTAAGATGAATTACATGATGAAAAAATGAAAGACAACATGTAAGACATGGAAAATGATCTAAAATAAGACATGGAAGGTTTGAAGGAAGGTTTGACAAATTTGATACAAGAAATTATTCCTAATGGAGAAAATATAGTAGAGGAAACTCATGATGAGAAAAAAATAAATGTTAATTGTGATTTCATAAACTCTAATGTTGGGTGGAAGACCCACCATATTCCAAATATGGATATGAGGAAGTTTGATGGCAATGATCCCGTAACATGGATACTACAGATGGAGAAATATTTTGATCTCTATAATGTGAAAAACACACAAAAGGTACACATTGTAACTTTACATTTAGAATAAAATGCATTTTTATGGTATCAATGACTTTGCTATCATAAAAAAATTGTCACTTGGTTAATTTTTATGGAGGAAATGATAACACATTATGAGTATACAAAGAGAAACACCTTCTTTAGCCAATTGATAAATCTCAAAAAAAGGGTTCAATGGTGGAGCACATTGAGGACTTCCAAAAATTGAATCTAAGGGTAGATGATATTCCAGAGGAACATAAGATTAATTTCTTCATAGGGAATTTAAAGGATAACATCCAACATGAGGTTCACCTTTGGGAACCTGATTCATTGGAGAAGGCATTTAGGTTGGCATGAAAAATTGAATGTAAAATAATGGCAACAAGGAAGCCTACATGTTATAGGTGAATTTGGGCATCATCCCCCAAGACTTGGTCAAACTGAAGATCATCCCCAGGACCAATGAAATAGGATCTATCATCCCCTTATATTTAAGTTGCTATATGCCCTAAGTGAAGATATTTCATTCATGGATTCTATTGTGAGATTTCCAAGGTTTGAAGTACATGTTATATGACCCAATGACTCACCAACGCTCATTTGCAAGGGACTAACTATGTTGTAGTGCCAATTCCTCCATGAAAGGGTGCAATGGAGTGCACTTCTTGACATTCAAGAGTGCGTTGGTCACCTGGGAGTGGAATTATCATTGTTCTAAGAATCTCCACATGGACAGTTCCATCTAGAAGAGTCCATGGGTGTCATACTTTGAATCTAAGTGTCCATCTAACACCTCTGAACTTGGAAACATGTCTTGCCTATTATTAGAAAGTCATTCATTGAGAAAATAACATCAGTTTCCCTATAAATTAAGCACTCATCCTAGTGCTAGAGAGGAATAATTTTGTGCAAAGTTATGTTGTTGGATTCTCATTTGATAAGAGAGTGAAAGTATTGATATGCTGCTGAGGTGATGCTGGAAGTGATGAGGCTGGAATGAAGTTGGAGAAGGTTGATGACAAATGAATCCATTGGTTGTAATATCCTCCTCCTACTCTTTAATAAATATTGTTGTTCATTTTCCCATAAATATGTCTATATTTCTTGTGAAATGTATTCTTGAATGATGTATGTATTTCATATCTAATCAGTTTTATTTGAGTAAGATAAGTAGATATCTATATATTGCATGTTGTTTTATGTTCTCTATTTGTGTTTGCAGGAATTGATCTAGCGACTTGAGTTGGATTGAGAGCGACGTCAACAACAAAAAAAGGAGAAGGAGAGTGAAAGGATCACAAGTAGGCTCTTTCTAATTTCTGTATATATGCTTGTTTTAGAGAAAATAATATTTATTCTTTCCTATGTTTTTCTAAGTGATAGACACCACACTTAGGGAATTTGATTTATCCGTACAATAATATTCTGCGTAACAAATTGGCAACTCCGCTAGGGAGATCCCATCATTCTTGGTGTTTTTTCATCTATGTATATTCATCAGTAGCATGTACTTTCTGTTATCAGTCATTTGAATGAACAAATTGCATTAGAAGTGTGTTATGTTGCTTGTTTTTGAAATCTAGCTGCGCCCAACCAACTGTTAGTCAAGACACAGTGTACTGTCTTCCACTCAAGGGTGCTCTGCAATGCATTGCCTCCCCTTAGAGACTACGTCACCCCCTTAGCCAACCAAATTCCATCAAAATTTGTCATTTCTTTCAGTTTTAGCCACTTTTTTGCTGTATTCTCAGATGTTTGATACCTCATAGAGACCAGTAAACTATCATGTTCTTCCTCCTTTGAAAATTAATTTGTTCAATGTTTTCATTAGTGTTTTTCTTTATCATTGGAAAATAAAATTCAAAGTATTTTATTTATTTATTAGATCAATTCTGTTTTTGAAAAGGAAATTGTTGTTTCATTCCTCATTTCCTATAGGAAAATTGTAGTTCCATTCATTATTTTCCTAAGAGAACTTGTTGCTTCATTCCTTGTTTCTCATAAAAAAACACTTGTTTGATTGATTTATGCATATATTTCCTTTATTTAATTCACATTAAAGGGACATGAAAATAAAAACATGCATTTGCATATAGTGAATTGTGTGTGTTGCAAAGGAACAAGTTAGGAAAGTTTCATTTAGTTTGTGCTCTTTGTTGTATGCTCAAAAACTGATTTCTCTTTCCCTTAGTAGCTAGGATTTTCATTGAAAAAGCTAAATTGAAAATTTTTCTATCATTTAGTTTTCATTTTTAGGAATTTCCATTACATCACACGGTGAACCTCAAAGACAAACTTTTAAAGAATATCAACATAAAATTTACATCAATCAACGTAAGAAAGCATTGTAACATTAACGATGAAATTTAGAAGGTCTAGGCTAGATACGTGTTCTAGTGTCATTAAACATAGCAGATGTCACTAAATTTTCTGTGATACATTTTGAGTGTGATACCTCATTCCATGTACGTAGGTATATCAGATCTCGTCCACGTACCTTCGGGTATATAGGGCAGTGTTCTAGTACAAAAAGTATAAGGAGGTGCTCTCACTGTGTGATTTCATATTAGACATCGCTAATACGGACTTGGGCCTCCACATACCTTCAGGTATATTTGGGAGGACTAATTTAGGTTTCTATCCATCCATAGGTAACCAAGTCGGCCGCCTTGTAACTTGTGATAGACCGACCATAACATTCGGGGAGATTACTTGCCCGTACTTCTTGGTTCACCAGGAGGTATTTTGTAGTTCACAATTGCTTGGTAAACCTTTTTCCTATAATTACCTTTTTATTTTGTTTATTTTATTTTTTCATAAAATCAGTCAGTCATCGAGGAAGAAGAACATCCCTTTCCCCATCATTCATGTAGAATAGCACTTAAATCACCTTTACCATCGGAAGCCATTTCTGGTCGGTGAAGGCGACATCGTTCTACCGAATCTAGTACTATTAGTACCTATGGTGTGACATCATCATCACATATACCAGAGTCGTCTCGATTTGTTTCTACAAATCCTGGCTCGTTCACTGTTTTCGAGACAAAGTATTCATAGCTACTTGCGGTCACGTACCTCCCGAACCCGACATTGTTCAACTGGAAGTTGATCTAAATCCCATTATTATTTTACCTGAACATCTAGATCCTGATGTCAAACAATCGGAAGTTGTTCCTGTATCAGTTGCTCCATAGTCGATTGTAGCCATTGAGTCTCCCATATCACGCATTCAACCATCTGAAATATATCTTGGGTCTAATGGTGAAATATTTCCACCTGGTTTGATTTTGATTGAAGAAATACCACAAGATGAAACACCTTAAACTCCAACTCATTTTGGGGAGGAGATTTATCTTTATGATTCTTTTCCTCAATCACCTTACACTTCTCTCTTTGATCCCATTTCAATTCAATTTCCCATAGATCCTATAGGGTATACATTGGATCTTATGACTATGGCTAAGTAAAAATATCTGACTGTACCATTTGTTACAGTTGCATCTATTGTTTCTACCTCGTCGATGTTCACCACATCACCAGAGTCACCTTTATATGGTGGTCCTTCCGTCCCTCCTAGTTACCAATATTTATCTGGAACCTTCTCTGGTGCATCCTCAAACCCATGGAATTCACCCATGTCATCATCTAGTATTCTGTATGGTACATCTCTAATGAGTAATTAATGACTTGATCCTTTATATACATCTTTAGTGCAATATCAAGCTGGTCCATCTAGGTATATTCCATGCAGTACAATATCAACTAGACTTCCAACATTTGGAGAACAATATATTCCATATTATTATAATCCTCATGCTGAGGGCCACCTATGGTCACCCATTTTGACAATTATCTATCTTTATATGGTCATACTAATGTTGGAATGATTGTTTGTCAGTGGCAGCCTATCCTTCATGTTCAACCAAAAATAGTTGTGCATTCATATCAACTGGTTCAACCTGTTGCACCTACATCTACTCCACTTGTTAATACATCATTACCCTTGCTACGTAATCAAATTTTTGTACCTCAACTATCTCAAGCAGGTCCTTCAACCCAATACCCTCAAGTATTGGGCCCTCAAACACCAACTCCTTTGGTTGGTTTACAAAAACCACCTATATCTATAATTCTTTATTCACAAGCTAGATTACCCTATTATGGGATGTCGCAGGCCCAACCAGGTCTTACATATTCAAAATTGGGTCCGATATATTCTATTTTGGGCTATAAACTTGGTGGGTAGACACATTGGCAGCCATAAGAAGAAATGCCACAACAACCATTCCAACAACAAGTAGCTTACCCAGGTTTTGGTCAACAAAATCCTCAAGTGTTTGCTTATCAAAACAACCCCTATCTGGATTACCAGCAAAAAATTCCTTATGTTGGTGCTCAAAGGCCTCTTTCCCAAGAAATTCTATCATACCCTGGTTATGCTCAACCTAACTTAAATCAACAGTTTCCCTTCATTGCAACTTTAGAATTACCTGACTTAAACCAACTTACCAATGATCCAATCAGCTATGATCCTTGTTGTCCTGTGATACCACATAAATTACCCTCAGATATTCCTAAGTTTAATTGAAACCATGGAGAAGATCCATCGACACATGTTATGACTTATCATTTGTGGTGTTCATCCAAATCCTTAAATGATGATCTCGTCGACTAAGCCTTTTCTAGCGTACGCTCATTGGTCTAGTCGTGAAGTGGTATATTGAGTTACCACGAGATTCATTTGATGATTTCAATGCCTTAGCTACTACCTTTCTAACCCACTTCCAATTACCCATATGATATGAAACTAGAATGGAACTCTTGATCAATTTTAAACAAACTAATGCTACTCACATTTCTAATCATATTCATAAGTGGTGTCGTCCTCATATAATGGTCAAGATATTTGTTTGTGATCAACTGCTTGCTGAGTGGTTCATTAAGTCCTTGCTTCCATATATCACTGAGGATCTGTCCAAGGGTGGCATCGTCACTGAAGAGAAGGTCATTACTCATGCCCAGTACTTAGATTTTAATTATACTCAGTTTGGCATGCTCTATGAGAAAATTCCCAACGCACCGCGACCTAATTTTACTGTTCCTCCTCCATCTAAGGACTCTAATGTCAGCAATGATATGATCGGTACTACAAGAAAAAATCACTCTATTACATCTAATCCTACACCTTCTTCTGAAATTCATTTCGTTTCATCTGACAAAGGAAAAAGTGAAAAACAACCCAGAAGTAAGAAAAAAGGGAAAGCGAATAAAAAAATAAAAATTCAACTTTGTAGGAACGATCATCTGATCAACAAAATGGAAACAATCAGAAACCTCGTTACCCTTGCATAATATGTAATGAGGAGCACTTTTTTCACGACTGTCCTCATCGCATCGAAGTCTCAAAATTTCTTAATACATCGACTGCATCCGTTGTGTTGATAGATCCATTTACAAATCCAGACACAAATATGGTTACTACGGATCCAGCTTCTAGTTCACAAGTGCTTATGCTATCTATCACAAAGCAAAAAACTGATGTTTTGGTGTCAACTCGAAATAAATATTACGGTAGTCAAGATACTGATCAAACTACGACCTCGACCACGAATCTGTCCATGGAATCTATTATGCCAAATGTTATTCCTGAGTTAACAATAAAGCCATCGAAGGGAGTCATACATAAATCAACATTCAATCCTCAAGCCCGAGATGCTCAAAATGATAATATAGTTGAATATTTGGTTCAATCCCCTTCATCTATGTTGATGCTTGAGGTACTTCAAAATTTTCCCTCCTAGAAACAGGTTTTTTTGTCAGCAATTGGTGGAATCGATCCAACAGATTCCAACCTTGTAGTCTTTAATCATACGGGCTATGTGCCACAATTACCAGCAGAATTGGCATTTTCCATCCAAGTAAATACTATCAATCACCTCGTTCATCGTACTATTATTGACGAGGGAGAATCTACGTACATTATTTCTCTAAATTGCTGGGAGTCACTTGGCTCGTCGTGCCTATCTCAATCGCCTACGATGTTGAAATATTTTTATGGTCATACTTATAAACCTTGTGGTATCATCAATAACCTGCATGTCTAAATAGGGGGAAAAACAATAACTGTTGAAGTTGAGGTCATTTACAGACCCCTTGACTACAAAATTTTACTTGGAAGGCCATGGTTTTATGCTATGACTGCGATCGTCACTTCTTATTTTAGAATGATCACCTTTCCTCAAAAAGGTGTTATTACAATCATCAATCAACTCTCCTTCTTTTCCTCGAGTTCCTAGGAAAATGGAAGCATTCTGTTAGTTCACGTACCCTAGCTAGCACTTCAAAACATTGGCATAGGACTCTTAACGGATTCTTCCCTAGTGGGCACCTTTTCATTACCACTGCCTGCGACGTCGGCAGAAATTGCAAGAATAGAGACCTACTACATGATATCTTCCACTCCATCTGGCCTAAGGAATATTACTAATGATTCTGAAGTTTCTACGTTGGATGAATTCTTTCCACCCATCCCAATTGAGTTGTGTTGAAGCCCCAAAAATCGGGTCTACAACAAGGGGGATGCCCACCCGGTCCAGACCTTGGTTAGCAGCTCCTTTTCCATTTGGTATAGTGGGTTTGACTGGGTATAATGGGACCAGTTTCCCAATGTGTGTGTGTGTGTTGAAAATTGATATTTCCTTTCTAAAAGTTCCTAAATGAAATTCTTTTATTCTAACTCTAATCTAATAACATGCAATTGTATTCTAATAAACAAAAATATCTAATTCTACACTAACCCGGGATGTAATATTTCCGTTATGCAATCTAAAATGATTTCCAATAACAATTGGTCATAAAGATAATTCAACTGTCATAAGAAAAGAATTCAATAGAGATAAACCACTTTGTATAAAAAGTTAGACGAAACAGTTGTGAAAAACATATCGCATAATAAGCTACTCATATATTAAGCATAAATAAATAGCTATCACCGTACAAAAGTGCCAAATGATAACTCAAACATTCAAGCATCAATATATAAACAACTGAACATGAATATCACTTTAACACAAAAGAAGAAATAGTTAAGAGATAAAAGTACCATTTATAACTAGTTCTACTCATGAGCTTCAAGCAATAATGACTTATCTCTTCTTAATCCAACATCCACTAAGAGTACAAAAGTGCAACATCAGTAGTAGATATTAAACGCAGATATCAATAAATCATGTTCCATTCATTCATCAAAACCTCCTTGGAGGGTGTAAAAGTGCATGTTCTGAGGATAAGTTTTGAAAAATTTCAGGACCCTTCTCTAAATGCATGAGAAGGGTTTAAATACTACTAACTAAATCTAAAAATAATTTATTACAAAAATGTAGGATACGGTTTAAATGACCGTCCTCATTTCAGGCAAAAATAAAGCAAAATTGATACTAACATTGAATCTAAAACTAAAACTAACAACTAACTATTTTTGAATCTATTCTTTGGAATCGAAAGCGTTCAACATTTCTTTGAGAAGAGTCGGCTAGCCAACTTCCAACTTTAACTGTCCTGTGAAAACGGAATCGGAAAGAGCTGGTGCCATCTTCTCGGCAGAATTAATGGTACATTTGAGAGTCATGCACTGGCTGTGTGGTTTTACCAAATATGCCCAGTAAGAATCCCAATTCAACTTAGTTGATCTTTTAATTGATTCTACCTTTTGTTGAGCCTTCTGTCTCCAGCCTGTCTACAGTTGTTGTTCTTTCGGTAGATACCCTGGAGTAGTTTCTGGGATTAGATTTGCGTTGTGAAAATTTTCATTTATGTAGTCAATAACACTGTTTGCTGTTGTGTCTGCTTCTTCTATCGCTTGCTCTGCTTTCCTGATTTGTGCATTCCAATTGTTAAAGAGAATTTCTTTATGATGTCATTGATTATTGGTGCACCTGCTCTTTTTCCCTCTATTTCTTGCCAAGCCAAATATTCGGTAAATATTTTATTAATTAAATCATAATCATGTCTTAAGTCTATGACTTGATTAGTGATTTTATCGCTTATTTCGCAATAAGAGTTCCACTATGATATTCTTTGACATAATATTTCCTATTGCTGTAGTAGTTGATCATTTAAGGAAATGGATTCTATGATGAATTCTGTAAGCTTAGGATCATCCTTATGCATCTCTTGCATAACCTGTAACTGTTTTTCTCTTTCAGCCAAACTGTTCTGGTACCCTATCTGCATTTGTTGGAAGTCCTGCTATAATTTTTTAAGCTGTTTTTGTGCTTCGTTGTTGGCGTTGGCTTGTTGCAGTTGTTGTTGCAAAACCTGTGCTTGATCTTCTTTCTCATTCAGTAATTGTCATACCTCATATGCTTTATCAATGGCCGCAGAGGCATATGCTCTTGTGATCTGAGATAATTTGGTGAGATTTTCAATGGGATCAGTGGTAGGATCTTGCCATAGGATGTCTAATTGCTCTGCATCATGAGAGAGCACATTTTCTAATTTCATTTTCTTTCTTTGTCTTCTCACTACTGCCTTGTGTTTTGGACTATAAAATACATCAAGAGGAGGAATTTCCTCTATCTTGAGCATAATTTCAGAGGATGGGGTAATGGGAATATGTTCCATTTCTGAGACATTGCTAATTGTTCCTGTGATTATATATTTTGTTTCCTGTACATTACTCACAGGTTTCTGTGTGTTCTGTCCTTCAATATTGATTAAATCATTGAATGTCTCCCATTCTTTATCTAGCTCAGTTCTGACTGATGGTTGCTGTACGATGAGAGGGGGAAGATTTAGCTGTGGAGAGGTCAAAACCTGTTGCCGTGGGAGCTCCTTTGACTGAGCAGTATCCCTTACTGACCCTTCACTTTTATCATGGTCATTTTCAGACCTCTTAGAGTGTTTTTATGTTTCTCTCTCGGACTTAGATTTAGATCTACCTGTGCCTGAACTTCCACTAAGACTAATACTGGGAGTTGGTTCCCGTAAGGGTTCCAAGCGTAATTTATCCAAATGGATACTAGCTAACCTCTTTTCCCTGTATATCTTGAACTCTTGAAATTCTGCTAGAGGAAATCGCATTTGGGCCAAATGTAGAACCTCTTTAAGTGTACCTTTCTCTTGGAACATGTCATCAAAAAGATCATATTCTTTAGAAAACACCTTTATTTTGACTGCAGTAGTGAAATTTTTAGCAATATCATAACGATCGAACAGTATTCTTGGAAATTTGAACAAACGTAAACATGTTATGTTGTTTACTTATTTGAATGCATGGCCTACATCAAATAATGAAAAGGCTCCACAGGCCACAGGAAATTGTGGCCAAATAGCCTTCTTTTTTTCCTTCAAATCTTTAGTCAAACCTCCTTCTCCACAGGTTTGATAAGCAATTTCTCATGCCATGAGTTTATCAGGAACATACAAAGGTAAGACATGAGGGGAAGCGAGACTTCCAAATACCTTGACATATGTAAACATTTCTTCTCCAAACCATCTCGCGACAGGGAGTATATCTACCTCTGCTTCGAGAGAAAATCTTGGAGCGTCTTTATCATATAACATTTTGTACAGGGGAAACATAATTCCATGAAAAATCTTGTAAAAATACGGAATTAACTTAGAATACCACAATTATTTATGATAAATATGAATGGGTAAGGGGTCTTGAATCATCCATTTCCAACCCATCAAAGGAAACTTGGAAATATAACAGATTGAATTCATCACATATGCAGATAAGTAAAAAGGGGGATAAACTCTCTGAGAAACAGTTCTTTTAGACCGATAATTCAAAATGGTTGTGGCTAAGTTATCAGATAATATCTTAGCCCAATCCACAACAGTAGAATTAACAATGGCATTCAATATTGGTAGCCATTCAGATGAAAATTTATTAATTTATGGCTTCCCAAAAAGCCTACAGAGCATAACAGTGGCAAAGTAATACAGGGAGGTGAGAGAACCAGTACTATACATACCATGTTTGTCCTTTTTATGTGTTTTGTCCCTCCTTGACCAGTCCTTGGTGCATTCTGCCAGGTTTTCATTTTCTTTATCAAACTTCTCCATGAATTGTTTGTTATAAGTCACCTGTGGCTCTAGTAAATGATACATGAATCTCAAATCTTGTGGAGTGAATGAGCCAATGAGTTCTTAACCCTAAGTCTTAAAATGTCTGTTTGTAATTTCAATGTTGTCTAGTACCCATTTAACCATGTCCATGTATGGAAGAATTTTGGGCCTTGCCACTATCCGGTGCAAGAACGAGCAAGCTAGCTCTATAATAGACGCCTCAGAAGACCCATGTGAACCTGCAGTAGTTGTAACCTCCACTACTCTGGGATTCTCTTCCTCAAGTAAACTGTACATGCCTTCCTAAGTAGTAATACCAGCGTCTTTGTTACAGGCGGTGTCTATATAAAAGGGCGTCATTTCTTTGTCTTCAGAACTCAGAGCCTTGTCTTTCTTTCCCATAATATCCTGAATACTACTTTGTATAGTTCTCTATTCTTCGTTCCTGCAGTTTACAAATGAAGTGAGAATAATGACAAGAAAAAGGTGACGAGAAAGCTTTTAAATGCCGAAGACATATAAAATATGCCACCTTACTTGAAATGGCTCTTCGATCATAACAAAACCATATTTCATTAATTATTGACAACCAATTCATTGATTAACATTTAAGCGCATAACCAGGCCTCGGTTTATGGAAAAATCTTTTTCATACAATGAGCCCTAAAGATCTGCGATAAGGTGATCTGCGATTTGATTCGCAATATCGCAGATCGCAGTATCGTAGATCGCAATCTCATGGAATCGCAATATCAAAATACCACAATATCGCAAAATCGTTGTATCGCAATATATGACAATCATCCATTAATTTTTTTCTGCGAAATGCAATTTGCGATATGCACCATCACATATCAGCGATCTTGAGGTTTTTTAAGTGATATGCGATGCGATGAATGTTTTTAGTACGTATTTTCGCATTGTGATCTTGCTATATTAGAATTCTGCTTGTAAGGAGGTATCCATTACCTTTTTGCGATGCGATATTCCTTTAAGGAATGATTTCTATTCTATCTTATTATAAAACTTAAGTGTTTTAGATTTTTCAAGGGGTATTCTCCTAAGTCTAAGATAATAAGTTTTATTGAAAAAAGGAAATACAAGCACTAATCAATTTTTAAATTTTTTGACTAAGGGCCCCCACTTATTTAGCATTAGTGATAATACTAAATAATAAGGGGGGTTGTTGCTGACCACAACAAGTTGGCATAGAAATCAATCTACATCGCTTGGGCGATGAATATGAAATCATCGTCACCAATCATTTGGGTTGACCGTTCATTAGATTTTTGCACTCCATCTGATCATTTTTCATCCAATTTCTTGACTAATGAGAGAATTGTGGAATCCATGATGCCAAAAGGAGAACCATGGGAAGATCATCATCATCGTTCCCATCTTCAGGATTACAAAGAAGATAATCCTATTTAACTATATCACCCATCAATAAAAACTTTATTTTCAAATTATTTTCCCATTAATGCAATTGAATCCAAGTGAAACTTATCAAATATTGAAGAAACCATTTATATTGATATTTCAACCAAACATGGTGTTGTAGAAAAAAATTGTGTCAGCGTCTCTTGTTCTCCATCAAAACTTGAAACTTATCGCTCTCTCTTTCATGAATTTCGAGATATATTTTCTTGGTCTTACAAGGCAATTCCAGGTATACATACTAGTATTTTTGAACATACCATTAAAATGTACTCTAATTTCAGACCGGTACATCAACGTCTTCGTCTTGTTCATCCAAAGAAGGTTGCTGGCATTAAAGCAGAAGTTGAAATTTTTTTGCATGCTAGTTTAATTTACCCTATTCCGCTTACTGATTGGGTTTCCAATATTGTTCCTATCATGAAGAAAAAAGGGACAATCAGAGTGTGCATTGATTATCGGGATGTCAATCTTGATTCTCCAAAACACAACTATCCTACTCCCTTTATCAACCATATTATTGACGATTGTGCTAGATGTGAAATATTTTCGTTCATGGGTGGATTTTCTAGTTACAATCAAATCAATATCCACCCAGAGGATAAATATAAGACAAAATT
The DNA here is from genome assembly GCA_034641835.2 of Pinus albicaulis. NCBI lineage: Eukaryota > Viridiplantae > Streptophyta > Pinopsida > Pinales > Pinaceae > Pinus > Pinus albicaulis. Next base: position 1,005,067,215 of record CM076578.1, on the reverse strand, counting down.
CATCTGTCCCTGAGGAACATTCACTTATCGTAAACTCCCATTTGGTTTAAATAATGCTGGGTCAACATTTCAGAGAGCAATAGATTATGCTTTCAATGAAATCAAGCACATTGTTCAACATTATCTAGATGATTTACCCGTGCATTGATGAAACCAGACTGATCACTCGATTCATTTGAGAGTTATCTTTCTATGCTGTCGACACTACAAAATATGCCTCAATCCACACAAATGTGTGTTTTGTGTTGGTTTTGGTTATTTTCTAGGATTCGTTTTCTCAAAATAAGGAATTTGAATCGACCCACTAAAGGTCCAGGCCATTCTTGATTTTCCTGCACCATCAAATTTACTTCAGTTACAGAAAATTCAAGGAAAGGCTAACTTCCTAAGGAGTTTCATACCCAACTACACCGAAATGGATGAAGGATTTACTCATCTCTTGAAAAAGGGGATTCCCTTCCCTTGGGTTAAGGTTGTGCAAGCTTCATTTTATGTTGTCGAGGATACACTTGTCCGAGCATCATTAATGTATCCCCCCAATTATTAGAGTGATTATTTCTTATATATCACCACGGCTGATATGACCATTACTATGGTATTGGTCCAAGAAGAAGATGGGATAGAAGATCTGATATATTATTTGAGTTGTAATATAAATGGTATGGAAGTGAACTATTCATACGTCGAAAAGCTCGCCTTGGCGGCCATTTAATATGTCCAAAGATTTCACCATTATATCCTATTATGGAATACCATTGTCATTTTGGATTACAACCCCATGACATACAATCTATCACGTCAATTGCTGGGGGAAAAATATTTAAAATGGATTGTCATTTTGCAAGAGTTTGATTTGGAATTCATCAAATCCAAGTCAAAGAAGTCTTTAGTTTTGGCTGAGCTTCTCTGCGACCTTCTCTCTGATAGTACTGCTACTACATTGAAATCATCAATTCCTGATGAGTCTTTGTTTCTAATAGAATCATCTAATCCTTGCTATGGGAAATTTATCATTTATCTCCAAACCCAGACTTTTCGACCCAATACCTCTTGCTCTCAACAATGACGTATTCGATACCAAGCCAAAGATTATCTGGTCATTGGTGATACACTTTATCATCGTGGTGTCGATATGATTTTAAGGAGGTGCCTCAATCATGAGGAGGTTGAGAAGGTTATAAATGATTATCATGCTGGAGCTTGTGGTGGACACTTGTTTAGATACACTACCGTGCAGAAGATACTCCACACTAGTTACTTTTGGCCTACCATATTTCACGACTGCATCCTCGTAGTTAGAAGTTGTCACTTGTGCCAGATATTTTATCATAAAATCCGCCAACTGCCATCACTGATGCATATTATTATTGTTGTATGACCATTTTCAAAATGGGGCATTGAATTCATGACCTGCAACCCTCATTCATCTGAGGGGAATGGTTATATTATTGTCACAGTAGACTACTTTACCAAGTGGGCCAAAGTGATGCCTACATTCAATAACACAAGTGAAACAACTGCATTATTCTTTTTCAATTATGTCATCTCACAGTTTGGTGTTCCACAGGATATAGTCACAAATTATGGTAAGAATTTTTGCAATCACATGATGAATGAGTTGACTACCAAATTAGGACTATCACATGATAGTTCTACTCCTTATTATCTGTTAGCCACCTATAAAATTTTTTATTCCAAAAGGTGGCTAAATAATTTTTGAGACTTCAAGGAAAAAATTTTATTGCAAAAAGTGTTGGCTCTTGAAGACTCTTGAAGGCCTCATGCCTCTGTCCAAATCTTCACTGTTGTGCCCTTTTCACACTCTGGAATTCTACTGATTTCAAAGAAAAAATACTACTGCAAACACCATTTTCCCCTTCCTTCCACTTCCAAAACTAACCTAATTTTTATCCATTTATTCCCCATAAAATCCCTCAGTTTTCATATTCTCCCTCTCCCCCATCGAAAACCCCTTTGATAAGGTTTAAGAACCTTTATTTTCCTTATCGAAACCCCCAAAATCCATTAAAAACATGAAAATTGCATAAAAAATCACATTTTTTATGTTATATACTTAAGATCCCTTGGGCTAAGTCTTTAACCCCTCCCCTCCATACGCCCTGGTTCTGGAACCAGGCGCTAAGCCCTTTGGGTGTTTATCGCGTCGAAGGAAAACAATGCACAAGTCTTTTGTCTCACAAAGTTCTCCGATGCCGATTAGCCCTCCATTCTATCTCCCCGGTCATATTATCTTCCACATAACCCACGGCTCCGCAGATGGGTGCCTAATCATATTACAAATATATATTCCACCCCCGAAACACAAAACCTTTGTTCGTATTAAATTTTTTGGTTTTTAATGTTTTTTGTCGTTATGTTAAAAGAAAACCGGGCGGGTTGATCGCACCGCTTTTGAGAGGAAAGCAGTTTTCCTCGATCGGTAGCGATCAACGCTGCCGGCCGAGACGTGGCTTGGGAGGTATGACGATACCATTTTCCCCGAACGTTAAAGATCGGATGTGGAGTGGGCGTGACATTGATGTGCACCGTCTAATCTGAGGCCGCTCATCAGACGGTGATTGCACTCTGAAGAAGCCCGACAGATAAACTAAGGTATGATGCGGTCATGAAAACATCTCTGTCGTCGATTTGATCTGCAGATCAACGGTCCACATTCAATTGCCCCAGTCCCCCTCGTCCATAGCAGTGCCACATCAGTGTCCACGCGAAAAAATTTAATTGGGTCAGGTCTTCATTGTTTCCCTGCACAGTCAGTAAGTGCGGACCCGGGGAATTTTATTCACCTTGGTTTTATTGAAAGGTTTTGAGGTCTGGGTGTATTTTCTAAGGTTTTTGACATACGGTCTCCACCATTGATCGCGTGGGCCGATCTCATCTGATGGCCCACGTGTGTCCCAATCTCCAAATGCTTTTTTTAACCATTTTTCGCTGAAGCAAAGGTATTTAGCCCATTTTCTCCATTTTTTTAAATACAACGACTCTTTCGCTTTGACTGATCGCCCTTGCTCCTGACCGTCGGTCTCTGCGCAATTGACGATTCTGATTTAATTTCTTTTTTTGCCTTCCCTTTGACATCCTCTGATCAATCTCGACCATTGGATGATGCCATCCAATGGCAATGCTCTCCCCACATTTCCTTCCAAAGAAGTAAACCTATATATGCAGGATTTCATAATATTTTTGTATTTTGCAGGGTATTAAATAGTTTTTCCGCCATGCTGAAGAAAATTCAAAGGCTAAGGGTGACGATCCTCCTACCTTCAATTCATCAAAGAGAAACCTTCGTAGGGTTTAAACTCCACATTTCATTGGTGTTTCATGAGGCATTGATTCCATATCATCCCTGCACAGCCCTGCACACAAACAAACACAGTGAATCGAGCACAAATCAAAGAGTATCAGTGTTAAACACAGGAACGCACCAGAACATGAGATTGAAGACATATTTGTGGGGATTACGGCTAAGATGGGTTATTGAAAGCCTAATCCCCCTAGTCAAAACACATTTTAAAGGTAAATCATAAAGGTTCATCAGACAGAAAGCCTCCACCGCCACAGCTGAGGCAAATTGATTCCTCCCAGCTACCTCAATGCGACCTGTGCCTCAAAGCATTCAAGCAGAGGCTGAAGTTATTGATCAATATTAGGTATTTTCCTCAGCATAGCCAGAGAAGCTAATTCTGCAAACAAACTTAATGACAAAATATCACCAGAGTTACTTTGACATCACACAGAGCCTCAAAGGTCAAAAAGAGCTCCCACCGAGCTTAAATCTTTATGTAAATCATTTAATACAGAGGACACCTATGTAAGCTTCTCCATCGAGCCCCCCAAAAGGCCAAGAAGCCATTAAGTTTGTATTAATTATCTTTGAGATCTTTTATCAGATCTCACCTCCTCATTCTTCTATAAATACTACTGCAGAAGATGAGAGAGGGGTTGGTTGAGTTGGCTACTGAACATTGAAATGTAATTGAGCTTGAGACTTATATCTATAAATAGTGTTCACTGGCCCTTGGAGCTCTGCTTGTGATAGATAATTTAGGCTGAGATGTGTAGATGATTGCTAAACTAAATCATTGGACTTAAAGATGTAACTGGTTTGGAGCATCAATACAAGCTAATTTATGGGATCCTGGTCTGTGTTGACGGTGATGTTTTTCTCATTGTGACTTGTTATTTTGTTTATGTTTTCACTGTGTTCATTTTCTCTTATAAAGAACAACATGCATAGAGTTAGGACCTGCTGTATATCAGTACCCTTCTTTGACTGAAAATCTTTATTTGAATGTTTTCTTCCAATCTGTGTTATTTAGGAATGATTTAATTCAATTTAAGCATAGGAATGCTGGCGTTCCCTCGTCTTATTATTTTAGCTAAATATTGTTCTTGGATGTTACTTTAATTTCATGTTAAGTAGAGATGAAATAAGGAAGATATGGTGTGCCCTGGTCCTATTTTTATCCCCAAAGACTGTCTGAATGTTTCCCTTGGAATGTGTTAAAAGCTGGCTAGTTTAGAAGTACTTACCAGATCTTAGACCATCCTCTGTTATCATTTGTGTTTCCCCTGTTTTCATTTGTTTTCTATTGAAAGTGTGTCAAAGGCTGGCTAGTTTCAAAGTACTTACCAGATCCTAGGCTGCTCTTTGTTCTTCATATATTTAATTCTCCTTCTGGATGTATTATTTCATTCCATAAATCAAAATTTAAAGAGATCCTTAGACATAGATGACTTGCCCCATGGACCACTCTTGCCCCTTGCTGTTTCAATTAAACCCTATGATGACTCCATAGCCCAATGGACTAAAACTTGAAGTTATCTATCTTTCTAGCCAAAGCTTGTTCTATTTTCTTGCAACTTCACACCTTTGAAACTCTTTTCATTTAGAACTTTCCACCCAAACAGTAATCATGCTCAAACATCCAAAAACAAAAAAACCCTTGGCCTTCATAACTAGCTTAATATCATTATCCAAAACTCCAAAGACAAATTTATCTTTGCACTTATTGGAGAGATCCCTCTCCGGATTTAGGAGGGCTAGATCCTAGAATCCCAAAGTGGTTGAAAAGATGTTTCTCCTTGCGATCAGAATTTTCCAATCTTGCTGATTACAGGGAGCTAACATTATCCACAATCCAATGGATGGGTTGAGGCTATTAACAAGATTCTTAAACAAATGATTCAACGAATGATAGGATATCATAAACTAAATTGGAATTTTATCCTATACTCGTCTTTGTGGGCATACTGAGCCTTGGTGAGAAATGCAACCAGATCTACCCCCTTTCAATTGGTGTACGGTCTGGAAGCTATCTTGCCAATCCAATGTGAAATATTGTTGTTAAAAATCATTGTTGACTTGTTACCTGACACCTCTACCGAATAAGATCATCTTTTTAAACTCATCCATCTTGATGAAACACGTCGTGAAGCCGCATTGGCCAACAAAGAGCATAAGAGATGAATTAAGGCGCAATATGACCAACATGTCTAGCCTCACATTTTCTCAGAGGGTGACTTGGTCTTACTTTATGATCAAGAAGCTGATGTAATAGGTATAGGAAAATTTGAGCCGTTATGTCATGGCCACTATATTGTCAAAAGAGTTCTTGCAAATGGCGCCTATGAGTTAATAGATAATGATGGGATTCCATTGGAGCAACCCCGAAAGGGGTTGTATCTCAAACGTTATTATGCTTAAAAATGAGCATAGTAAACTTTTGTATTATATTGTATATATGCTTTTGATTTTCATTTACTGTCTTAGTTTGTTTTTCTAGAGTTTTCTTAAAGTTAGTATTCCACTTTACATTTCATCGCAGATGTCTAAATATTTGGAGCCATTCATTGGGTATGATGATGGTGCTAGTCATAGTATGCAAAATCTTTCCTCTGCAGAATGGGCCATTTTCACTCTGAGTGGCGAGTTAGTGAGTTTTCAAGGGATTTTTATCAGTCGATCTAAAAAAAATATCACCGAGTATAGTGTGTTGATCGAAATTCTCCCTTATGCCATTTCATTTGGTATTAACCACATCATCATTAGGTTAGACTCGCAACTTGTTGTACTACAAATTACTAGCATTTATACTATTATAAATCCAACACTGCATCATATGTTCTTAAGAGTTCAACTTTTGGAAAGACATTTTGATTTTATTTAATATCAACACATTTCTAGAAACTTGAACACATTAACTGATTCCTTAGCGAATTATGTTTTAAACAGACATTTTCAACACATGTAAAGACATATTTTCAATTCACATCACATAATTGAATAGGATTATGAAATAAACATAGGAAAACACTAAAAAAAAATAGATATATAGTTATAGGTTTTTACAAAATTTGTGCCCAAGACATATTGGTCATCTGACCTCAAAATGTATGAAAAATTTGGGTCAATGCTGCCAAGTCATCTTAGTGTCGCAGATATGTTCAAGAGAATTCATCCAGTGAATACTCATCCTTCTGCAATACTCATAAACCTTCATTCTCATGACCGTCATCCCTGAAAATTGCTATATCAATTCATACCTTTATCTCTGAAATTAGTAACTCTCGTTTCATAATAAGGTGGCTTCCCGTCGACGAAAAATCATTATCTAGGAATTTCACTTAGAAACATTATGTTATAGTACCATGAGGCTTGTTACAGCATCGACAAGATCCTCACTTCCGGACTTTTTGACCGAAATATTTTGTTTGGCATTCGACATCAAATCATCTATTCATGCCTTACAAAATGTATTGCAGTAACTTGAGGGCCATTGACATCATTGGTGGTTCTCTCATGTTTTTTAACATCTCACATCATTGGCTGGTAATCAAACGATGTCTTTAAATGTTTGACTCCAAATCATATATTCACATGGCTATACTTGTACACGAATGATTGAGTGAACGAGATAAGAAGACCCCGGATCTGGTTTCATTCATCCGGGCTATGATTTCAGGATTGTTGTACACATCATCTATATGGTGACCTTACATATAAATCATCATCTGAACATGGGCCTATATTTGTAGGCATGTCTGTATTGGGAAACATTCCAATGTAGATGACTTTCTGAATTATGTACATGTTATTAGATTGTTTATGTGCTGAACATGGGAATTCCTACCCTCAGCAATTATGATCAAGAGGATATATCATGATGTAATTTATTGTAATATTGATGCAGGTCACCACTCCGCTTCATCTCCAGCCCATCACAATGTAAAGCATCTCAATCAAAATATTGTTGTTATTATTCTGATTTCATGCTTTAGGGGGGAATTTGTTATAGGTCAATTTGGGCATCATTCCCAATGACCTAGTTAACTAGACATCATCTTCAGGACCAATGAATAGGGTCTATCATCCCCTATCATTTCATTTGCTACATGCCCTAAGACAAAGAATAAGAGAAATCATTGATGACTTTCATCTGCAAAGGTTTCCAAGATTTGAAGTTTATAATATATCATATGATAGGTCATCAACGCTGCCTCTAAAGGGACTAAGTGTGTTGCATATGCAGGTAGCCCCATTCAAGGTTGCTCTGCAAAGCACTTCTCGACACTCATAGGTGCGTTGGTCACATTGGGAGAGAAATTCTCATTGTTCCGGAATCTCCACTTGTCCAGTGCCTTCTAGAATAGTTCACATGTGTCAAACTTCAAATCCATGTGTCCATTTGACCTCTACAAGATTGGAAACATGCCTTGCCTATTATTAGAAAGTCATTGATGGTAAAACTATCTTCAGCTCCTCTATAAATTGAGCACAGATCTTAGTGTTTGATAAGGAAGAATTTGAGTAGAGAAATGATGGTGGAATTTCAATTGAGGAGTTGATTTGTGTAACATACTGCTGGAGATATCTACATTGTGATGAGGTTGGGATGTTGCTGGAGATGGTCACTTCAAATCAATCAGTAGGTTCTAACCTCCCCTTCTATCCATTAATAAAGATTGCTGATTACTTTCCCACATATGTATCTGTATAAGCTCATGTTTTCCATATTATTAATTCTTATCTGATGTATATCGTTTATATTTCATTGATTTCAGTAAATAACTTGAATATAAATATGTATTATTGCTAACTTTTGTTGTTTAGTGTTCATCTTTGCAGGAAATATTTTTGGACATCTAGCTTGGATATGAAGCTACAACAAGAGTGACAGAAGGAGAATAGGAAGCGCTTGGACTCCAAGTAAGCTCTTTGATCTGTTTTGTGTGTCTATTTACAGTTAGGAAAAGTAATCACAAAGTCTTTACTATGTTGTTCTAGATAAGCACCTATCTCGAGAAGAATGATTTATCTGTAATTCATAATTCTGCATAACACTAGAAAATATGGAAAGATGTACATTCGTGATGTGTGTGATTTTTCTTTGAGAACTATCCTTTTCATTATTTCAAAACTTGTTGGTTTTGTGACTGTACATGTTGCAAACTGTTCAGACATGCAATATTCTCTTGATTATATTGAACCAACAATGTTCAACTAGGCTAAAGAAATACTCTTTCAGATGAAATGACAGTTGACTAAAGAAAAGGGTGGTCGGAAGAATAATTTCAGTTATGGATCAATCCCCATTTCTTTACTTTAGAGTGAGTTCCATTGATGCATCCACAACATGTGACACTAAGAATTTATGGTCCTAGAGATCCTCGGATGTAGAGATAGTTTTAATTGATGGCTAGGCATGCTGGTCAATCGACTATCATATTCTCTACTGCATTCTTTTCCTGGATCTGATGAAAGATGACCGCCATAGAGGAGTATCCGTATGCATGCATAGATTTATGAGGATATCCATATTTGATTTTACTAGACAACGCTCAATGGGGTGCAATGGGTAAAATTGTTTTGACCATGTTTTTTGATTTTAAGGTTTCTACATGTTTTTGTATTTTTAATTTTTTCCAAGACTAAACTAAAGTTTTTATGTACACAAATGTGGGTCACGTTCGACGAGTGGGTTGACTAGAGCAGGAAGAAAATGGACCAACAAAGAGGACTATCAGGAGAGAAGTCCTTTGGGATTTGGATTTGACCAAGACTCTTGCTGAGTTGTAGCAACACATTGAGGGATTGAATCTTGGGATACCAGATATCCAGATCAAGGAGTTACCTATGAGGCTGTAGTGCCATGCTATTGGTGTTCCTATCCGTTGGATAAGGCTATTGTGTAGGATAGCTAGAGCAGTTTCTTGTTATCATGAGCATCACTAGTTTTTATTTTGACATTTTTGTATACATTTTGAGGTCATATGACCAATGTGTCTATGAGCTATCATATTATATATTGAATTGTACGATGTGAGTTGAAAATATATCTTTACATGTGTTGTGAATGTCTGTTTAAAACATAATTTTCTGTAGAATCAATTAATGTGTTCAAATTTATGGAAATGTGTTGATATTGAATGTAATCAAAATGTCTTTCCAAAAGTCGAACTATAAGGAACATACGATGAATTATTTTATTTCGGATGGTATAGACACTAGTAAGTTGCAGTACAATAAGTTGTGATTCTAACCTAATGATGATGCATTTAATGCCAAGTGAAATGGAATCAGAGAGAAGTTCGATCAATGCACTATACCCAACAATATTTTTTGTTGATCGACCAATACAAATCCCTTGAAAACTCACTAGCTCACCACCTAGAGTGAAAATGGCCCATGCTGCAGAGGATAGGTTCTGCATAATACAACTAGCACCATCGACGTACCCAAAAATGGTTCTAAAGATTCAGTCATATGCGATGAAATGTAAAGTGGATTACTAAATTCAAGAAAAATCTAAAACCAAACTAAGACAATTAATGAAAATCAAATCATATACACAATATAATACAAAACTTTACTACACTCAATTAAGCATAGTAACGTTTAAGATACAATCCGTTTCGAGGTTGGGCCAATGGAATTCCATCATAATCAACTAAATCATAGGTGCCCTTAGCCAAAACTCTTTTGAAAATGTAGGGGCCATGCCATAGTGGCTCAAATTTTCCTATTCCTATCAAATCAACTTCCTGATCAGAAGGCAAGACCAAGTCTCCCTCTGAGAAGATGCATGGCTTAAAATTCCAGTCATATTACACCTTTATTTGTCTCTTATGCACTTCATTGGCCAATACGGCTTCACAATTCATTTCATCTAGATGGATGATGTTTAAAATATGTGCTTCTTCATTAGAGGTGTCAGGTAACAAGTCAATAACGAGCTTTAATGACGAAATGTTACGTCGGATTGGTAAGATAGCTTCTAGACCATACACAAACTGAAAGGGAGTAAATCCAGTTCCATTTCTCACCGAGGTTCGGTATGCCCATACAGATGAGTACAAGATCAAATTCCAATTTTTTTATGAACCTGTAATATTCCCAAATGGGAAAAGCATGAATATAGTGCAAAACCATGGAATAATAGTGTAAAACATTACATGAAAGAAAGAGACCAATATGAAGAATTTATAATCATAATAACAACAGCAAAATATGCATAATAAATGGGCCATAAGATGTACAATAATATAGAACAAGCATCCAATGGAAAAAACCCTCAAAAGAGGTGCTGCTACTATGTATCAAAATGCCAGAAGACTGCTACAACGTTGTTTAAAAGGCACTGCTACAGAAAATTAAGATACAACATAAAATGGGCTAATATATGCCACAAAAAATAGATCTATATAGATCTAGACACTATACAACCTCCAATGAAGAACCCCCAAAGGGTTTTCAGCAAAACACCATGTACAAGATCTCAATCAAAGCCCTAGGGCTGAAGATCCATTGCAACATATAGATCTGGAAAGTGTGGCTGATATTATATAACAAATAGTGGAGCCTCCTCCATTAGATCTCCTAGATGAAAGGTTGATCCCTTCACTAGAAAATATCCTCTCCAAATGGTGTTCCAAAACCACCCTGCAACTCCTCCCTCAAAATAACGAAGATCTGGAAAGATACTGCATTGTAGGGGTAAATAAATATGTGGTTTGATGCAAAGATATGAAAATATGCACAAAGGCCTTCCTTACTATCCTCCCAATGGAAAGGAACCCTTCTCCACTGAAAATAAGTACTGAAGTGACCCAAAGATGGTCTCCACTGCTGCAACCTGAAAAAAAACTCAAACCTCAACAGGATCTGCGGTGTAGATGTAAGATGAAGCTTTGGCCAAATTCCTGATAATGGAAGTGAAGTACAAGACTCTTCCAAGAGCTGCTCAATGGAAGAGGTGGGATTCTTGATCAGGAACACCCAGTGCTAAACAACACTTGAAATCTTAGCTAAATAGCCAAAGAAAGCTATATGTCTAAACAGACCATATATTTAGAAATATATTATACCAATACATAATGAATACGGCTGCCATCCTTTTCCTTTTATAAGGTATGAGCTTCAAAACCCTAAGCCCCATTCATTTATGACCCTACTTCCATGCAAGGTGTCTCCATCTAAAACTGTGTTGTCCCTCATTGATTACCACTCCTCCATGACAGCGTTGTTGATTTGGTCAAAGTTGACCCAGTCAATACGTTCCAACCCCTTTTCACACCTAAGGGTGCTTAATTAAGTTTCCAAGATGTTTTCCTTTTACATTGGCATTGATTTATTCATTATTAAGGAGAATTATGGACCTCCATTGTCCTCTTATTCATAAAACAAAGCAACAAAATAAAAATTAATATTCCAACTAGCTCATGGCTAATTGGGAATATTACAATCCTCCCTTCCCAAATGTTGCTTTTCCTCAAGCAACTGACAAGGTGAGTGATGAAATTCATCTCCTCCACCATTGGTGACACTATCATGTGATAATATTCCCTCATAAGCTAAGTGTATCCCAATCCATCCCTCCATGAAATGTGTATATCCCAAAGGGGAGAATGCAGTAATATTGAAACACAATATAAGAATTGAAGCAAAGTAAACAATAAATCTAAATCCACATTAGAATGCATAGAAATATATGAGCCATTTTATTATATAGGAGGTGAAAAATCAAGTACAGCAGTACTCAAAATATGAGACACTCAGCCCAAAAGGATGGCCTGGAATGACCCTGCAATGATCCCACAAGAGGGACTTCATAACTATTGAACTAATAGAAGGTAAAATGTGATGTTCCTACTGCAACTATTGGGACTACAATTTCCTGAAAGATATAAATTTATATCTAGGCAAAATGGGAGCTTTGATGATGTTGAAATTGTAGATCAGGGCTCAATGATGGATTCCCAAAATAACCCGGAAAGGGTCTCTCAGATCTGTCAATCTAAGAGAACCACCCTCTTAGGGATTCACATATATGATGCGGGGAATGCATATTTGTACATAGATCTGATGATATTATGGTTGCAATGATGCACAATCAAATCTATGCAAGAAGGGTTGATCCCTTCTCTAGATCCTTGGGTTAAAAGCTCAAGATCTAGCTCCTCCAATCTCCTCCACTGAAAATAATTGTTGGATGAACAAAAAATTCAAAAAATTATGTTGTCACAGAGGGAGGCTCAATATCCTGCTACTAGATATGTCAAATAAACACTTGAATGATGGAAACAATTGATGCAATGTGAGGATATGATCCCTCACAGGATTTCTAGCTGAAACACTGGAAACTTCCTCCAATAGATCTACAGGACTAGATTGCACAATCCTTGAATGGATTTCTGCTACATGGAGGTAAAACCCAATGGATTGAATTCTAGATGTGGATATGCTACTTGTAAAAGGCTAAATGTGAAGAAAAAAGTGGTAGGATGAATCCTCCACTAGTTTCCTAGTTGAATGATAGATTCAACCTCCTGAAGATGGAACCAATGCTTCATAAGGAATGTAGTACAATCCTCTTCTGTAGATATCACTCAAAGAAAGAGGTGGGATTCTCGCTCAGGAACACCTTGTGCTAAACAACACTGCAAACTCTGCTAAAGAGCCTAATCCTGCATAGAAATGTCCTAAGACAAATCTAGATCTAAACATTTCAAGAAATGAATAATCCAAATCATTCCCTCCAATGTGTCTTCACCTTCATTATATAGATATGAGCCTTCCATAGCCTAGGCCCACTCTAAAAATGCGTTGTAAATGTGGACATAAGTCTCCATGGTTGACTGTGTTGTTTCTCCATGTCCTCCATCATGTTCACATGGGGTGATCACCCTCTCCATAATGTGTGCATTAAATGCATTACTTCCTCCACTATCTTATCATTAGTGCTTTATGATGCATTATGATCTCATTTGACCTTATCAAAGATCCTCATGACTTTATATTTTAAGATCCTTGATCTTATTTGACTATTTCATCCTCCATAATCTTATCTCATAAATGAGACATTATCTCCATTAATGGAGTTGCTCCACTACTCCATGATTTTAGATCTAGATCTAGAATATCCACATACACACATTAAAAGTGGATTTTATTCATCTTTGAGGTTTGTGGGTCGCTCCGCCCTTTTATTTACTTACTTAATTAAGTTTATTAAGAACTCTAATATTCCAAATATCATGTGAAAATTTGGGAATACTACATTCATCCCTGGAAAAATGTTTCTTGTCCTCAAGAAACTGCAAAAATAGATGCTAGAGCAATCTGTCCCCCTCCAAATGGCATCCACACAAGGAAGGTCTCCCCATTTGTTGCAATGAGTTGTGTATTCCCAACACCAAAGTTGCCTCTCTATAATGTCTAGATTGATCTCTAACTGTGTAGCTAGATGTCCCTCATCAATCATGAAGCTCCAAGTGACATCCATAAGTTGTCCAATATCCTCCACAATATATGAGATACATAAATATAGATGGTTATTTCCATAAGAGGAAATCTCCAACTCACAAAGTAATCCTCCATCCCATGCTACATGAAATAAAGATAGGCTTTTCATGCCTCCATCCTTAGCCCTATTGGCCTTGTTGGATCTAAGCATCATCTCAACATTGTACAAAAGAAGAAGAAGTATAGATATATGGGTAGACAAAGATGTCAAACCATATTCTCCCAATAGTAGCCAATGCAACAATGCTCCCTGTTTCCACACCACACCATCAAGATACCAAGTATTGTGTCCATACTCTCCAAGTAAGAGCCATCGGAGGAGTGCCTATTGCTTCCATACTCCAACAATATCATAAAAAGTAGGGGAGTATGTAGGACCAAAGTCCCCAATAAAATCCACAGCAACAAGATCTCTTGCTGCCTCTTCACACTATCATGTGAAACATGGAGTAATAACAACATACTGAAGGACATATGCAATGTCATATCATCCCAATAAAAACAAACTCCATTATCACATATCTTGATAGTATTATTCCTTGTTACAAATAATATCAAACACATAAACATTGGAGATGTCATGTGATGGTCAAAATCTCTCAACAAAATTGAACATGCCTTCTTCTGCTGCATTTTATCATTGATACACAAGGCATGAGTTAAAGAAATATGAGATTTTGGGTGGTAACCATTCTCACCCAAGAGCATCCAGCACAGCCATGCCTCCTTCTTCATTTCATGAGTGTTTTTCAAGGCATGGATGAAAGAAATAGGAGCCTTTGGGTAGTAACAAAAATCTCCCGATAGAAACCAACGTAACCAAGCTTGTTGTCCCATTTCATATATCTACAAGTGGTCGTACAAACCCTTGCTTATAATTCTCACCAACTCATCCCAATGTGGATGATGAATGATGTACTGCATAATCATGGTATCCTCCCTTTGTAGACTACCATCCACCTTAAACCGATGAAGAGCTTTTCACTTCATGAAATGTTGAAGTACACCTCCAATGAGATCTCTTAATGAGAACTTCTTCTCATCAATGGCCCTCCAAAACCAGTGAGTTTATGGATTTTCTGTAGGTATAAGTTTCTATTTGAGTTGTGAGATGCTCATTGAGAAAGTGTCATATAGAAAGGAGAAATGATTTCTCATCTCAAGATGTCTACCATTTACCATCTTAACCTCCATTTCTTCATGAGTGAAGCTACCTTCAAAATGCTCCAATAATAATGGGGCCCCTTCATTATCACCCCTACTAAGTGACAACACTGTAGATCTGCATGGTAATACATATGCTATCTCAAAGCAAGGCACAATGATGATCTCATAACCAGTCATTATACATAGGATCATGCTCATCCCATTTTTTGAAACTCTACATTTCAACTCAAAGAGTTGAATTTAGCTCAAAAATTATAAATTGGGATAGCTCTTCATCTCCTCTGTGATTAGATCAAGGGTCCTCTGTACTGTGATGTGCTTCTACTTCAAAGTATCATGTTGTTCTAATCCTTGGTCATCCAATGGCCCTGATGGCATGTCCCCATAATTTTCAATAAGATCTACTAAAACAATAGTTGATGAAAGTGCATGCATACCATGGATCAACTGATGTGTGGGAATCTCTTGCAAGGACACAAGATTTCCTCCAACAGGAAAAATTGTGTCTCCAATTGTTGGTAAGGGTGATGGCTGCTTTTCTATCAATGTACCAGCGCTGGAATCTTCCTCCTCTTCCTCATGCATCTTCTGAATCATGCATTAGACTCTATATGTCAAGAGCTCAAGACTATATTTCAAAGTTGCAAGTATCTCTTCTCCAGCTGTAAGTACTTTTGCAGCTGGTGGTGAATGTAGTGACTCCTTGTCCAGAGTGACAAGATTGACATCCTCATTTTTTTCCTTCGGAAATTTCTCTTTGTGACACATCTCTGGTTTTCTCACATCAAACTTCTTCTTCAACTTGTGAAAAAAATCTGAATATTTAGTCACCTTTGCATGCTCCATGTGATTGACTGTGCATTTGGATGACTCCTCAAAATTTGGTAGAAATAATCTACCTATTATACTTCTGTTGTGATTTTTGGGCCATCTATTCTCCTTGAGTTGGAAAAACCCTTGGAAGTTCAAGTGCTCCTTGAATCTCCAAGATTGAGATTCATACTCCTGAATATATTCACTCAAAGTCTCCTCCTTCGGTGCATCTTCTTCCTCCATCTCTCTTGCAGTGAATGTGGGAATAATATTATGCTATGGATCAGATTGTGTGGATGAATGCTCACAACCATCATGTAAAAATATAGGGTTTGCTTCATATTCAAACCCCTTTGGAGATTCTCTACACATCTCCCTTCTCATCTTCTTGATATCTTCATGAATGGTCTGCATAGTTTGAAAAAGAAGCTTTGAGAGCTCCCTTTCCTCCCTTCCTCCAAATATTGGAGTCTTGTCTTTCTCCCTTTTGTACATCTCCTCTTCTTATGAGAAGCCTCTCCTTATGGTGACATATTGGATGAATGCACAAGCTAAGCCAAGATTATGCTTTGATACCACTGTAATATCCCAAAGGGGAGAATGCAGTAATACTGAAACACAATATAAGAACTACAAAAAAGTAAAAAATAAATCTAAATGCACATCGGAATGTAGATAAAAAGCTGAGCCATTTTATTATATAGGGGGTGAAAAATAAAGTACAACAATGCTCAAAATATGAGACACTCAGGCCAAAGGGATGGCCTAGAATGATCCTGCAATGATCCCACAAGAGGGACTGTGTAACTACTGAACTGCTGGAAGGTAAACTACACCATCCCTGCTTCAACTATTGGGACTACAACTACCTGAAATATAGAAATTCAGATCTAGGAATAATGGAAGCTCCGATGATGCTGAAATTGTAGATAAGGGCTCAATGATGGATTCCCAAGATAACCTAGAAAGGGTTTCTCATATATGTCAATATAAGAAAACCACCCTCTTATGGATTCACATATATGTTGCGAGGAATGCAGATATGTAGATTGATCTAATGATATGATGGCTGAAATGATGCACAATTAGATCTATGCAAGAAGGATTGATCCCTTGTCTAGATCCTTGGGCTAAAAGCTTAAGATCTAGCTCCTCCAATCTCCTCCACTGATAATAGATGTTGGATGAACAATAGCTTCAGAAAACTATGCTGTCAGAGAGGGAGGCTCAATATATTACTGCTAGATATGTCAAATCAGCTCCTTAATGATGGAAACAATAGATCCAATGTGAGGAGATGATCCCTCACAAGATTTCCAGCTGAAATACTAGAAGCGTCCCTCCTTCAATAGATCTATAGGACCTGATTGCGCAATCCTTGAAGGGACTACTGTTGCATGGAGGTAAAACCCAATGGCTTGATTGCCGGATGTAGATCTGCTACTCCTGAAAGGCTGAATGTGAAGAACAAAGTGGTAGGATGAATCCTCCACAAGTTTCCTAGTTGAATGCTAAAAGCAACCCCTTGAAGATGGCACCAATGCCTGACAAGGAATGTAGTCCAATCCTCTTCCTTAGAGATCACTCAAAGAAAGAGGTGGGATTCACGCTCGGGAACACACTGTGCTAAACATCACTACAAACTCTACTAAAGAGCCCAAGCTTGCATAGCAATGTCCTAAGACAAATCTAGATCTAAACAGATCAAGAAATGAATAATCCAAATCATGCCCTCCAATGTTCCTTCACCTTCATTATATATATATGAGCCTTCCATAGCCTAGGCCCACTCCAAAAATGTGTTTTACATGTGGACATAGGTCTCCATGGTTGACTGCATTGTTTTTCCATGTCCTCCATCATTTTCACATGGGGTGATCACCCTCTCCATCATGTGTGCATTAAATGCATTACTTCCTCCACTATCTTATCATAAGTGCTTTATGATGCACTATGATCTCAGTTGGCCTTATCAAATATCCTCATGATTTTATATTTAAGATCCATGATCGTATTTTACTGTTTCATCCTCCATAATCTTATCTCATAAATGAGACATGATCTCCATTAATGGAGCTACTCCACTACTCCATGATTTTAGATCTAGATCTAGAATATCCAAATACACACATTAAAAGTTGATTTTATTCATATTTTAGGTTTGTGGGTCCCTCCACCCTTTTATTTAATTAATTAATTAAGTTGTTTAAGAAATCTAATATTCCAAATATCATGTTAAAATTTGGGAATATTACAAAATGATCCTCCAAAGTTCTCATGAGATGCAACTGATTCATCCCACAAGGAAGCAATAGATCCAATGAAACAAACATGGTTTTCCCAATGTTCCTTGAAACATGTAGCATAATGAACATGGAGAATCTCTCTCCCATAGGGCACATAAAATCCTCCCATCCTCCCTCCAATCATTCCCATAAAAATAATAAGCACATCATCAATGTATGGGATCAAAACTAAGTACATACAAACAAAAATATGTAAAAATGGAGGTGGGTCATAGTCCCACATGTGGAACCAGCACAGTAAATCTCCAAATTGCATCAGATAATGATATGGTAAGTGGTTTCCATACCAATTACTTGTTTCCCAAGTCTTCTCACAATGGCTGAAAAAGTGAGAAATGTTTGGTGCCTTTGGAGTGCACCCAAAGTGATACATCATCTCCCTATATCCTCCAAGGGAGTGGCCATGTTTAGAAATGTTTATGGCCCAAAGTTGACCATGAAGATTATATGGAAGAATGCTCCTCCCCGGTGGAATGGCCTGCATATACATGGTAAAGTAATGCAATTAATCATCAAATGAAACATTATGTACATAATCATGTTCCTTGCCAAGATTTCTGCTCATACAAATGGAGTGGTCCATAGATAGAACCCTTCTCATTCCAAAAGAGGAAAGAGGTGGTTGTGATAACTCCTTCATTGAGTTATGTATCTCTCCCATCTCCACATGGTTCATGCATCTTTGAAAATAATCGTATAGTTCCTCTTCAAAGCCTTCCCAAGTGTAGCTCTCCATGATAGTGTTGTAGGCTCTCATGGAATAAGTATGGCTGAAAAGGAATTCTTCCTGTGCTCTTTGTAGCAACTTCTCCTTGAGCTTGAAGGCTCTAGATAAGAAGATTGTTATAGGTCAATTTGGGCATCATTCCCAATTACCTGGTTAACTGGGCATCATCTCTAGGACCAATGACTAAGGGTCTATCATTCCCTATCATTTCAAGTTCCTGCATGCCCTAAGGCAAGAACAAGACAAATAAAGCATTACTTTCATCTAGCAAAGGTTTCCAAGGTTTGAAGTTTATTATATAGCATATGGGAGCTCACCAAAACTACCTATAAGGGGAATAAGTGCATTGCATATGCAGTTAGCCTCATGCAAGGCTACTCTGCAAAGCACTTCTTGACATCTATGGGTGCGTTGGTCAAATTGGGAGCGAAATTCTCATTTTTCTGGAATCTCCACTTGGCCAGTGCCTTATAGAAGATTTCACATGTTTCAACCTTAGAATCCAAGTTTTCATTTGACATATAAAATATTGGGAACATGTCTTGCCTTTTATTGTAAAGTCATTGATTACAAAACAACCTTAAGCTCCTCTATAAATTGAGCACAAATCTGAGTGCTTGGTAAGGAAGAATTTGAGTAGAGAAATATTGGTGGATTTTCAATTGAGAGTTAGATTTATGTAACAGCTACTAGAGAGATTTATACTGTGATGAGGTTGAGGATCATTGCTGGAAGGGTCACTTTGAATCATTCATTGGGTTGTAACCTCTCCTTCTATCATCAATAAAGAATACAACTTACTTTTTCCTATATGCATCTCTATTGGCTTTGATTTTCCATATTGTAAGATCTTAGTTGATGTATATGGTTTATGATTTACTGATTTAGCTAAATAACTTGAATATACATCTATATTATTTATATCTTCTTCTATTTTAGTGTTCTTTCTTGCAGAAATCATTTTTCCTACAAACTTCTTGAATTTGAAGCTACAACGGAAGTGACAGAAGGAGCCATTTAGAAGCACTTGGATTACAAGTAAGCCTCTAATCCTTTCTGGTGTGTCTGATCTGAGTTAGGAAAGGTAGTCGTATAGTCTTTAATATATTTTTCTAGACTGTCATCTGTCTAGGGAAGCATGTTTTATCCGTAATTCACAATTCTATCAAACAACTTAGTGACTCCACTGGGGAAAATTTCTCTTAGATCTAGGTGACTTAGCCTCTGATTTCTTTTGTTTATCCACCCAGTAGTTGTTATTCACAAATATCAAACTTTTTCAAATCGTAATTTGCAAAAGAAGTGTGTTAAACAGTGGTGTTTTTCTTTATACACTGCGCCCAACACACCCTTGGACAGGACACAGTGCTTTGCATAGCACTGTCTCCCTTTCAAGCCTGTGTTGCAAAGCACTGTCTCCCCTTAGAGACTACGTTGACTTCTAAAACCATCCAGATTCCATTGAATTTGTCTTTGAAAATTGATTCAGTGTGTTTGTTGTTGTGTTTTAAAAAGTTTTAACCTCATATTGACTAGTGAATCTATATATTTCTTCCTCCTTTGAAAGAAAATTTGTTCAATGTTTGTTTAAAGCATTTTTCTTTATCATTGGAAAGTTTATTTCAAAGTAATTTTATTGTCGCATTAAGCTCATTTTCTTTTGAAATAGGAAATTATCATAAATTATTCATTTCCCGATAGGAGAAATTGTTGTTAAATTCCTCAATTTTCCTTCAAAAGAGAAATTGTTGTTTTCATTCCTCATTTCTCAAAAGTAAAAAGCATTTGATTTGCTGGTTTAGTGCACTTAGTTTCTTTTCTTCATTTATAACATTAAAGGAACTAAAAAAGAAAAACTTGCATTTGAATGTAGGATTTTTATGTGTTTTGCAAAAAGGAAAAATTAGGAAATCTGCATTTAGTTTGTGTTTTCTGATTTTTTTGCTCACAAATTGATTGCTCTTTCCCCCTAGTAGCTAGGATTTTCATTGAAAAACTGAAAGTGAAAGATTTCTTATCATTTTTAGTTGCATTTTAGGAATTTTCCAATACATCATTGTAGTGAACCTTTGAAAGGAAATTTTTTAAGCAATATCAACATAAAATTAATCTCAATTTACCTAACAAAGCATTGGAACCATAACAATAAAATTTAGAAGTTCTAGTCTAGAGGAGTGTTCCGGCATCGTAAAACATAGCAGTTGTCGTTAATTTTTCTGTGATACATTCCGAGTGTGATACCTCACTCCACATATGTAAGTATATCGTAGCTCTTCCACATAATTTTGGGTATATCGATCGGTGTTACAGTACGATAAGTATAAAGGGGTGCTCTCACTATGCAGTTTTACATCAGACAGTGCAAATACGGAGTTGGGCCTCCACATACCTTCGGGTATATTTGGGAGGAAAAATTTTAGGTGCTATCCATCCATAGTGAACCGAGTCAGCTGCCTTGTAAATTTTGATACACCGAACACAACATTCGGGGAGATTGCATTCCCGTACTTCTTGGTTCACCAGGAGGTATTATGTAGTTCATAGTTTCTTGGTAAACCCTTTTGCCTAGCATTACCCTTTTAATTTTTTTATTTTTTTTGGTTAAAATAAATAAGTAATCGTGGAAGAACAAAACCCTTTCCCCCATTGTTCGCGTATATTAGCTTTAAAACCACCTTTACCACCAGAAGCTACTTCTGGTAGGCGAAGGAGATCACGATCTGTCGAATCAAGTACAACCCGTATCTCTGGTGAAACATCATTTTTCCATAAACCATAGTTAGCTCAATTTATTTCTACACATCCCGGTTCATTTACTGTTGTCGAAACTAAATCTTCACAGCTACACATGGTCATGATCCATGCACTCAGTGAGATCATACCTCCTGGACCCGACATTGTTCAACCACAAATTGATCCAGATCTGATATCTTCTTTGCCAGAACATCTCAATCCTGAAGTCGAAAAACCAGAAGTTGTTCCTACCTTGGTCATCCCACAAAGTTTTGTAGCTATTGAATCTACCATATCACACAATCAACTATATGAAATATACTTTGGGCCTAACGGTGAAATAATTCCACCTGGTTTAATTGTGATTGAATAAATCCCACGAGATGATACACCTTTAACTCCAACCCATTTTGGGGAGGACCTTTACCTGTATGAGTCTTTTTCTCAATCGACACCCATTGCATTTTTTGATCCTGCTCCTTTTCAAATTCCCGTCAATTCAAAAGGGTATACCTTTGGTCAAGCAACCATGACTGAACCAACATCTTCGGTTGGGCCATCTATTCTAATTACGTCATCTCTCGCCCTAGCTACCTCGTAGATGTTTACAACTTCACCATAGTCATATTTTCATGGTAGCCCTATGGTCCCATTAGGTTGCAAATCATTATCTAGAATTTTCTCTGGTGCATCTTCAAATCCATGGGATTTACCAATGTCATCATCCGATCATTTAACTGGTAATCCTATCGTAAGTACTGAATGAATTTATTCATTATACACATCATTAGGGAAATATCAAGTTGGTCCTTCTAGGTCTATTCCTTCAAGTAACATATCAACTAGACTCCCAGCATTGGGAGAGCAATATTTTTCATCTTATTATCCTCCTCATGCTGGGGAGAAACCTTTTGTCACCCAATATTATAGTACTCCGTCACTTTTTGGTCAATCTAATGTTGAAATGAATGTTTGTCAATGGTAGCCCACTCTGCCAATCCAACCACAAACAGTTTTACAATCATATCAACCAGTTCAACCTATTACATCCACTTCATTACCACTTGTAAATACATCTTTACTCCTGTTACAGAATCAAAATGTTGTACATCAACCTTATCAAGTAGTTCTTTCTACTCAATACCATCAAATGTTGGGTCCACAGACTCCAAATCCTTTGATTAATTTACAAAAACTTGTATCAGGAATCATTTATTCACAAGTTGGTCTACCATTTTATGGGATGTCACAACCGCAACCTGGTTATACGTATCAACTAAATCCAAGTTATCCTAATTTGGGTTACAACATTGCTGGATAGACCCCTTGGCAACCTCAGGCACAAATGCCTCAAACTTCATTTCAACAAGTATCATATCTAGGTTTTGGTCAACAGAATCCTCAAGCATTTGCTATGCAAAACAATGCCTATCTGGGTTACCAGTAGAATAGTCCTTATGCTGGTGCTTAAATACTTGTTGCTCAAGAAATTTCATCTTATCCTGGCTATGCTCAACCTGACCTTAATCGACAATTTCCCTTTGTTGCAACTTTAGAGTTGCCAGATTTAAATCGACTAACTAATGATCCAATTAATTATGCTCCTTGGTGGCTAGTGATACCACACAAATTACCCTCAGATATTCCTAAGTTCAATGGAAACCCTGGAGAAGATCCATCGACTCATGTTATAACTTATCATTTATCATGTTCATCAAACTCCCTGAATGATGATTTTGTTCGACTACATCTTTTCCAACATACACTCACAGGTCCGACTGCCAAATGGTACATTGAATTACCTAGAGCTTCTTTTGACAATTTCACAACCCTAGCTACTGTCTTTTTGACTCATTTCCAGTTACCCATCATATATGAAACTAGAAAGAAACTCTTGACTAATTTCAAACATACTAATGCAACTCACATTTCTGATCATATTCATGAGTGGTGTCGTTGTCGACGAATGGTTAAGAAATTTGTTCTGGATCAGCTCCTTGTTGAATGGTTCCTTAAGTCCCTGTTAGCATCTATAACTGAGGATGTGGCTAAGGGTTGTGTCGTCAAAAAAGAGCAATTTATCACTCGTGCCCAATATTTAGACCTAATTTATACTCAGTCTGGCACGCTCTATGAAAAAATTCCTAACGTGCTGAGATCTAATTTCAATGTGCCTCCTCAATTAAAGGACTCTCATGACAGTAATCCAGGTGGATTAATCAGGTACAGGTACAAATGGCTTGAGTACAAGGCTCAAAAATCAAAGTGTTCAAAATATTCTCGAACCAGGTTCATGTTGTATATCTCGTCTTTCTAAATCCAATGGCGCAGATGACACTCAATTCCGAGTCCATATGAAAAAGTTATAAGCGGTCAAAGTTCCAGGTTGACTTGGTGACTGGACAGCCTTAAAGAAGGCACGAATTGGAGTTTTTCTGGCCACCGGATTCCGACAAGCTCAGGCCAGATTCCGGGAAAAATTGCGGCCTGGTTAAAATGACTCCTACGGTCAAAATCGGATTTTTAAAAAATGCACAATTTGTTTTTAACAAAACAAAATTAAATTAAAAAAAAGGGAGGCGACGGGCCACCACCCCTGCCACCTCACCCAACCGCATAACAAAACGATGTTAAATGATGGGGTGGTCGGCAGTCAACCCCGCCACCCCGCGGTCTCCACTATACAGTTGATGCATATTAAAATGGGGCGGGGGTTGTTAACCCCACCGCCGCCGCCACATGTATACGTGGCCCAGTTTCATACGGGGCGGGCCGCCCAACATGGGTCCGGCCCCCCATCAACATCAAACGATCGATCAATTTATAATACGGTTCACCATAAAAATGCCGTGGGTTGTTGGGCGGGCCGCCGAAGGCGGACCCGACCCCTTCCAAAAAAGAACGTGCCTATTTTTTTAAATATATCGTGCTAAGTTGGGAGGGGCGGGATTTGATCCCCCGACCTCCCTTAACAAATTACTAAGTTTTACCATTGCGCCCAACGGTGGGCTTGGTAAATTCCGCCCAGCAATTTTTATTTAAACTCAAAATTTTCACAGTGCGCCCAAGGCCAAAGGAGGACGAAGATGGAGCACGAATTTTCTGAGTATTAATGCTATGTTGCAGCCAAGCATGGGCATGGAATCCGAGGAGATGCATGGATTTCCAGATTTATTATTTTTTTATTGCAGGTGCATGTGGAACCATGAGCCAGAAAAGAGGCAGGCGGAACCCTGATTGAGGCCAATTTTCAAGAGGGCGAAATTTTGACTTTGTCCAAATGGGACAAATTTTATGTCATTTCAGCACTACTCGACGCCACGAGTCTGATGGCATGGTCAGTTTCTGCATTTGAGTTTTCGATTTTTCAGCCACTTTTGGAAGTGGGTTATGCCGGTGTCAGATTTCCACGTGTGAGCAGTGGTTTTCATCTTTTTCGACGCTGAAAGATTGATGGTGTTTTCAGATTTAGTCGTAAAGCAGTTTAGCCTTCAACAAATGGCAGCATGAGGTATATGATGTGGATTCCATGTACTTCTTCATTTATTTCTCTTTGAGATGCATTATGTCTTGCAGATCCCGGTTGATACATGAGTTGTGGGATCTTGCTTTGTGTTGTTATTGATGTACTTTCAGCTATGGATTTGTGTCATGTATGAGTCCCTTTTATGCCACATTGGCGGGATGCTCGTTTTCATATGTGTATTCTTGAGATCCCTTGTTTGCTAGGATTGGCGGGATCCTCTTATTTATTACATGTCAGCTATGGTCATACTGATAGGAGTCTTTCTTTATGTATGAGAGTTCTGCAGTGGAAAATCTCTTAAAGAAGTCAAGCCACTCCTGCGTGAGGGAAATTTTTCCTTGTATGTCATAGGGAAACATATCCATGTACATCTTCTTCTCACAACACATAATGCAGCGGCCTACACCATCTTGACACCGAGGCCCGGAGATGTAGTCCCTCCTGGACGAACTCCGTCATCAAACGATGTGTTCTTATGATTGCTGATCTTGTTCATTTATGTTCCTCTTATTTACAGCTACAATTGTTCATTTCAGTTCTTTAACGTCTTTAATTAAATGCAATTCTATTTATCAGCCGAATTAAAAGGTCTTGGTTAAGGGTATCAAGATTTTACCCTGGATCAAGTGGTATCAGAGCAGGTATTCTTGCTGATTGGATTGTAGGCGTGAAAATTGAACGTTTGCTGAGTTGAGCCATGGAAAGTGTCAAGGACATGTACGAAACCATGCTCAGGGTGTCCGAGAAAGCAGACATATTGTACGAGGTGTATGAAAAACAAGCAGCAGAGAACGAGGAATTGAAGACCCTCCTACACACAGAGGAGGAAAAACAATAGTTTCAGCTTCAGTTGCAAACCACAATAGAAGTGTTGGAAGATTGGAAGCGCAAAAATGAAATTCTGAAAGAAGATCATGATTCCTTGAAGGTGTTCCTACATGAAGAGAAGGAGGAGAAGCAACAGTTGCAGCTTCAGTTGAAAGCCACGACAGAGGCGTGGGAAGATTTGAAATGCAACAATGAAACTCTTCAGAGAGATCATGATGCCTTAAGAGCATTCCTACAGAAAGAGAAGGAGGAGATGCAGCAGATGCAGCTTCAGCGACAAGCCGTGTTAGAGGAAGTGACAGAAGTGAAGCGCGACGAAGGCTTACAACAGCTTTCTTCATCTGTTTCGCAATCAACACCTAAGGTAAATAATGTTGATTTTTCTTCAGTTTCTTCACATGATGTCATTTCAGTTGGAAGTGTGGAGATACCAATCACAGGTACCGGCATGAGGCTCCTCACTAAAATGGGGTACAGAGGAGGAGGACTTGGCATTCGTGGCCAAGGCATAACCGAACCTTTGGAGGTTGTGCAACGACTTCGTTATGCAGGTTTGGGGTACAATGGTGAAGGATGTTCGAAGGAAATCAAGGGAAAACAGATACTGATGAACTCTCCAAGGAAGAGGAATGATAGGGACACTTCGCCATCGTTCCACGGTAGTGATCGTTGCAGTGAAGGAACCGAGGCGAGCTCCCATCATCATGATCGCACCGGAGACCACCCCAGAAGGTATACTAAGTCTCATTATTCCAGAGTGCATTTTGATTACAAGAATGTCGATAACCATGGTCGTAAAATATGGCATCGTAAAACTTGTTATTTTTGTGGTTTAAATAACCATGTGATTTCTAAGTGCTAGAAGAGGATGGCAGTACAAAGAAGGAAGAGGCACGAAAAGCCTTCTCCCCAATAGGAAAATAAATCAGTTAAGCAGGTTTGGAGGAAAAAGAAATTTTGCACCCATTGCGACCGAAGTGGCCACCAAAGAGCCACATGCTGGAAACTTCATCCAAAGCAACGCCGTAAAGACAAAGCACCCGTGCATACACAGGTTGAAAGAGCTGATCGACAAGAAAGTTCGCCACAGGGAAATGATCCACTTGTTATAATAAATGAGAAGTGGTTCTTCTAGATTGTTTTTTTTTCTAGAGATGTTGAGCTTGTCATGGCCATGCTTGTAAGTCATTTGTCGCATTTTTATTATGAAAGTGATGATGTGTTTCCATCACTCGTTTAAGCGACCATGACATTTATTTTTGGCCTTGTTTTATATGTCGTGTGTTAGATCTCTTTCATGTAAAAGTGATGAGGTGTTTCCATCACTTAGAGATGCGACTTTTATGTTTTGTTCATGTGCTATGAGTCGTCTGATGCATTTATTTCATGTAAAAGTGATGAGGATTTTTGCCATCACTTCGAAATGTGACGATGAGGTCTGGTCTTGTAATTTTGTTGATATATGATTTCCATTTTGCTGTAATCTTGACCACCGAGTACATGTTATAAACTCGTGGCAAGTATGGAAACATCTGGGTCATTATTGGTCACATTGAGAATGCAATGTTCATTGCAGCTTTAGGCAGGTGTTGGTATTCTGATTCCGAAGGACAGAAGTGAAGGAGTCTTTAAGGGATGCGCCTTTTCAGACATTTTCATTTCAGCAGTTGCAGGTGTTGGCTTTGCATCTCGATTCTGAAGTACGTGTGGTGAAGGAGTCTTCAAGGGATGTGCCTTTTCAGAAATTTGCATTTCAGCAGTTGCAGGTGTTGGCTTTGCATCTCGATTCCGAAGTACGTGAGGAGAAGGAGTCTTCATGGGATGTGCCTTTTCAGACATTTTCATTTCAGCAGTTGCAGGTGTTGGCTTTGCATCTTGACTCTGAGGTACATAAGGTGAAGGAGTCTTCAAGGGATGTGCCTTTTCAGACATCACATTGTAGCAGTTGTACATGATGGCTTTGCATCTTGATTCTGAAGTACGCCAGGTGAAGGAGTGATGTGGGGATGCGCCTTACAACGACATTTGCAGACAGTTGAAGATAGCTTGAAGCTTTTGGAGGACCAAAATCTCCTTAGTGGGGAGGATTGATCCAGGTGGTTTAATCAGGTACATGTACAAATGGCTTGAGTACAAGGCTAAAAAATCAAAGTGTTCAAAATATTCTCGAACCAGGTTCATGTTGTAGATCTCGTCTTTTTGAATCCAATGGTGCAGACGACACTCAATTCTGAGTCCGTATGAAGAAGTTATAAGCGGTCAAAGTTCCAGGTTGACTTGGTGATTGGATAGCCTTAAAGAAGGCACAAATTGGACTTTTTCCGGCCACCGGATTCCGGCAAGCTTAGGCTAGATTCCGGGAAAAATTGCGGCCTGGTTAAAATGACTCCTACGGTCAAAATCAGATTTTTCAAAAATGCACAATTTGTTTTTAACAAAAAAAAATTAAATTAAAAAAAAGGGAGGTGACGGGCCACCACCCCTGCCACCTCACCCAATCGCATAACAAAATGATGTTAAATGATGGGGTGGTCGGCAATCAACCCCGCCACCCTGTGGTCTCCACTATACAGTTGATGCATATTAAACTGGGGCGGGGGTTGTTAACCCCACCGCCGCCACCACATGTATACGTGGCCCAGTTTCATACGGGGCGGGCCGCCCAACATGGGTCCGGCCCCCCATAAACATCAAACGATCGATCAATTTATATTACGTTTCACCATAAAAATGTCGCGGGTTGTTGGGCGGGCCGCCCAAGGCAGACCCGACCCCTTCCAAAAAAGAACGTGCCTATTTTTTTAAATATATCGTGCTAAGTTGGGAGGGGCGGGATTTGATCCCCCGACCTCCCTTTAAAAATTACTAAGTTTTACCATTGCGCCCAACGGTGGGCTTGGTAAATTCCACCCAGCAATTTTTATTTAAACTCATAATTTGCACAGTGCGCCCAAGGCCAAAGGAGGACGAAGATGGAGCACAAATTTTCTGAGTATTAATGCTATGTTGTAGCCAAGCATGGGCACGGAATCCGAGGAGATGCACGGATTTCTAGATTTATTATTTTTTTATTGCAGGTGCATGTGGAACCATGAGCCAGAAAAGAGGCAGGTGGAACCCTGATTGAGGCCAATTTTCAAGAGGGCGAAATTTTGACTTTGTCCAAATGGGACAAATTTTATGTCGTTTCAGCACTAATCGATGCCACGAGTCTGATGGCGTGGTTAGTTTCTGCATCTGAGTTTTCAATTTTTCAGCCACTTTTGGAAGTGGGTTATGCCGGTGTCAGATTTCCACGTGTGAGCAGTGGTTTTCATCTTTTTCGACGCTGCAAGATTGATGGTGTTTTCAGATTCAGCCGTAAAGCAGTTTAGCCTTCAGCAAATGGCAGCATGAGGTATATGATGTGGATTCCATGTACTTCTTCATTTATTTCTCTTTGAGATGCATTATGTCTTGCAGATCCCGGTTGATACATGAGTTGTGGGATCTTGCTTTGTGTTGTTATTGATGTACTTTCAGCTATGGATTTGTGTCATGTATGAGTCCCTTTCATGCCACATTGGCGGGATGCTCTTATTTTCTATGTGTATTGTTGAGATCCCTTGTTTGCCAGGATTGGCGGGATACTCTTATTTGCTACATGTCAGCTATGGTCATACTGATAGGAGTCTTTATTTATGTATGAGAGTTCTACAGTGGAACATCTCTTAAAGAAGTCAAGCCACTCCTGCATGAGGGAAATTTTTCCTTGTATGTCATAGGGAAACATATCCATGTACATCTTCTTCTCACAACACATAATGCAGTGGCCTACACCATCTTGACACCGAGGCCCGGAGATGTAGTCCCTCCTGGACGAACTCTGTCATCAAACGATGTGTTCTTATGATTGTTGATATTGTTCATTTATGTTCCTCTTATTTACAGCTACAATTTTTCATTTCAGTTCTTTAACATCTTTAATTAAATGCAATTCTATTTATCATCTGAATTAAAAGGTCTTGGTTAAGGGTATCAAGATTTTACCCTGGATCAGACAGAGACGACTTGATAGGCACTACAAGAACACAACACACTGCTGCATATGATCCTACTCCTACTTCTAAAATTAATGCCATGTCATTTGACAAAGGCAAAGGTGAAAAGCAACCAGGAAGTAAGAAAAAGGGGAAATCAAAGAAAAATAAAACTTCTAACCTATAGGAAAGATAATCTGATCAATTTTCTGGTCCTTGG
This sequence comes from Pinus albicaulis, assembly GCA_034641835.2. Taxonomy (NCBI): domain Eukaryota; kingdom Viridiplantae; phylum Streptophyta; class Pinopsida; order Pinales; family Pinaceae; genus Pinus; species Pinus albicaulis. The sequence continues at coordinate 1,005,037,054 of CM076578.1, read as the reverse complement.
AAACCTCGTTATCCATGCATAATCTGTAATGAGGAACACTTTGTTAGGCATTGTCCTGACCATGCTAAAGTCTAAAAAATCATCAAGACTTCTCATGCATCAGCTATGTTGACAGACCCATTTCCAAATCTGGACACCAATATGGTTGCTACGGATCTAGCTCCTAGTTACAAAGTGTTAATGTTATCTGTCACAAAACCTTCAACAAATATTTTGGTGTCAACACGAAATAGATATTATGGTAGTTTGGCCATTGATCAACCTACTACCTCGAAAATGAATTCATCTATAGAATCAATACCGCCTACTTTTATTCCTGAATTGACAATCAAGCCACCAAAGGGAGTAATTCATAAATCGACATATAATCCTCGAAAAAGAGCTGCACAAAATTATAATATAGTTGAAGATTTGGCTCAATCCCCTTCAGTTATGTCTGCTCTTGAGGTATTAAATTTTCCCTCCCAAAAACAAGCTTTATTGTCGGCTATTGGTGGAATTTATCCAACTGATTCTAATCTTGTCATCTTTAATCATACGGGCTATGTGCCGCAACTACCAGCAAAATTGGCATTCTCCATACAGGTAAATTTTCTCAATCACCTTGTTCATCACACTATTATTGATGAGGGAGCATCTACATGCATTATGTCTCTAAAATGTTGGAAGTCACTTGGCTCTCCGTGCTTATCACAATCATCAACGGCGTTGAAGGCATTTGATGGATGTACATATAAAACTTGTGGTATTATTAATAACCTGCATATTGAAATAGGGGGGAAAAAATGAATATTGATGTTGAGGTTGTTGACGGACCCCTTGACTATAATATTTTACTTGGAAGGCCATGGTTATATGCAATGACTGCAACCATTTCTACATATTTTAGAATGATTTCCTTTCCACATAAAGGTACAATCACAGTCATTAATCAACTATCCTTCTTTTCCTTTGCTTCGTAGGTAACTGGAAGCATTCCATTTGTTCACATACCCCAACTAGAACTTCAAAACATTGGTGTAGGAATCTTAAAGGATTCCACTCTTATGGGAAAATTTGCATTACCTCCGCCCACAACGTTGGCAGAAATTTCAAGTATAGAGACCTGCTACATGATCTCTTCCACTCTATCTAGCTTAAGGAAGAGTACGGGTGATTCTGATATTCCTACGTTGGATGATTTTTTGCCGCCCATCCCTATTGAGCTGGCATAGCAATCAATCTATCTGGCTTGGGCAGCGAATTCGAAATCAGCGTTGCCGAATGTTTGGGTTGATCGTTCCTTAGATTTTGGTACTCCATCTGATCCATTTTCCTCAATGTTCTTGACAGATGAGAATATTTTGAAAGCAATGATGTCAGAAGGAGAACCATGGGAAGATTATCATCATCATTCCCATATTCCTGATTATGAAGAAAATAATGTTAGTGAATTGTATCACCCATTCATCAAAAATTTCTTTTCTAATTCTTTTCCCATTAATGCAATCGATTCCGAGCGAAATCTGTCAAATATTGAAGAAACCATTTCTATCGATATTTGGACCAAACCTGGCGTTATAAATAATATTCATATCAGTGTATCTTGTTCTCCATTATAACTCGAATCATATTGGTCTCTCTTTCATGAATTTTGTGATGTATTTGCTTGGCCTTATGAGGAAATGCCAGGCATAGATACTAGTATAGTTGAACACACTATTATTATGTATCTTGATGTCAAACCATTGCGTCAACGGCTTTGTCATGTTCATCCGAAGAAAGCCATTGCCATCAAAGAAGAAGTTTAAAAAATTTTGCGTGGTGATTTCATTTACCCTGTTCCGCTAATTGAGTGGGTTTCTAATATCGTTCCTGTCATGAAAAAGCAAGGAACCATTAGAGTGTGTGTTGATTATCAGGATGTCAATCTTGCTTGTCCAAAAGATAACTATCCTACTCCCTTTATCGACCAGATTATTGACGATTGTGCTGGATGTGAAATATTTTCGTTAATGGATGGATTTTCCGGCTACAATCAAATCAATATCTGCCCAGATGATCAACATAAGACATCATTAATTTTTCCCTGGGGCACATTCTCTTATAGGAAACTACCATTTGGTTTAAATAACATTGGGGAAACTTTTCAGAGAGCAATGGATTATGCTTTCAATGAAATCAAGCACATTGTTCAACCATATATAGATGATTTATCAATGCATTCACGAAATCAGACTGATCACACGATGCATTTGAGAGCCATTTTCTTACGCTTCAGACACTACAAAATATTCCTCAATCCACATAAATGTGTGTTTTGTGTTGGTTCTGGTCGTTTTCTTGGATTCATAATCTCAAAATAAGGCATTCAAATTGACCCTTTGAAGGTTTAGGCCATTCTTGATTTTCCTGTGCCATCAAACTTACTTCAGATATAGAAACTTCAAGGAAAGGCTAACTTCCTAAGGAGGTTCATTCCAAATTACCCCGAAATGGCTAAAGGATTTAATCAACTCTTGAAAAATGGGTTTCCCTTCCATTGGGATCAAGTTGCGCAAGATTCTTTTGACGTTGTCAAGAACACTCTTATTTGAGCGTCATTAATGTATCCCCCTAATTATCAAAATGATTATTTCCTATATTTCATTGCGGCTGAAACAAAAATTGCTATGGTATTGGTCTAAGTAGAAGATGAAATTGAAAATGCAATCTATTATTTGAGTCAAAATATCAACAATACGGAAGTTAAGTACTCATACGTAGAAAATCTTACCTTGGAAGTTGTTCAAGCTGTCTAAATATTTCGCCATTATATCCTACTCTAAAAAACAACAATAGTTTCGGATTGCAACCCCATGACTTATATCTTATCACGTCAATTGCTGGGGGTCAAATATTCAAAATGGATTGTCATTTTGTAGGAATTTTATTTGGAATTTATCAAATCCAAGTCAAATAAGTCTTTAGTTTTGGCTGAGCTCTTCTGTGACCCTCCCTCTGATAGTACTAAAACTACATCAGAACCATCAATTCCAGACAAGTCTATGTTTCTGATTTGATCATCTGATCCTTGGTATGGGGATTTCATCATTTATCTCCAAACTCAAACTTTTCTACCTAATACCTCTCACTTTGAATAGCGACGTATTAGATACCAAGCCAAAGATTATCTAATCATCGGCGATACACTTTATCGTCGTGGTGTTGATACCATATTAAGGAGGTGCCTCATTCATGAGGAGGCCGAAAAAATGTTATATGATTGTCATGCTGGTGCTTGTGGTGGAAATTTATCTGGATATGCTATCGCACAGAAGATACTTCGCGCTGGTTACTTTTGGCCTACTATTTTTCGAGACTGCATCCTCAAGGTTAGAAGTTGTCATGCATGCCAGATTTTTAATCGTAAGATCCATAAAATTCTAGCACCAATGCATCCTGTTGTCTCTGCTAGACCATTTACGAAATAGGGTATTGACTTCATGACCTGTAACCCTCCTTCATTTGGGGTGTATGGTTATATTATTGTTGTAGTCGACTATTTTACCAAATGGGCCAAAGCGATGCCTAAATTCAACAACACAGTACAAACAACTGCATTGTTTTCTTTAATCACATTATTGCACAGTTTACAGATCATGGGAAACATTTTCGCAACCACATGATGTCTAAATTGACTGTCGAGTTAGGATTTTCACATGATAATTCTACTCCTTATTATCCACAATAAAATGGACAAGTTGAGGCTATTAACAAAATTCTTAAATGAATGATTCAATGAATGATAGGATTTCGTAAAAGAAACTGGCATTTGATCCTGTACTCTGCCTTGTAGGCGTATCGAACCTCGGTGAGAAACGAGACCGAATTTACTCCTTTTCAATTGGTGTATGGTCTAGAAGCTATCTTACCAATCCTGTAGAAATTATATAACTTATGTGTTATATGTCCAAGATTCTCCTGATCTCACACTATTTTAACTTCATGCAAAATACATAATCTACTCCACCATTGATCATTTTCGGAAATTAAATCAAGATTGCAATGCACACATGAAACAATAAAAAATTCACACATATGAACATAGTTGTTTAATGGGAAAGCCTGAAGATGAAAACCCCAACTATCTATATATAATATATGTCATATAGATCATGTAACAATCCTCATACAAAGCTGATCATATCAAGCTCTCAGTACAATACAATCGCTACACACTAATCAGGCCCGATCTTGCAAATCCATGCACCGATCTTTGCCACCTGCTAGCCTACCTCTACTGCGCAATCCCTGTTGAAGAATGGATTTGAATGAACTAGAATTCACCAACCTTGCACTGCGCAATCCTCATTGGCATCTCCACTGAGTGTTGGATGCAATCAATGCATCACTATAGTCACAACTGATAGTCACACTTTCTCTTTCACCTACCTCTCCACTGGTCTCCACTAAAACTGCCATGCATTATAGTTAACTGATGTATTCTTCAGTTGATTAATGATTTATTATTTAGTGAATTAATTAACTAATTAATTCACTCCACTCTCACTAGTGTATCATTCAGTTAGATTAGATACAACTAGCTCAACCGAGTCTAACTGAGTTAAACTGAACACAACTCCATGAACTACTCTTCCAACTCTGTCATAACTTTGCCACTTCAGTTCTAACTGAGTCCTCCATGCATGAACTCCAGTAAACCCTTAGGAATAGCGTAATTTCTTCTGTCAGCTGCTGTTCCACATCTGTACACTTAACTGAAGTGCTCCAAGAGAATAAGATATTGTTTAGAGTCCAAATATTATTAAGAGCTAATAATATTCGACGTATCTATTTTCAGAGAATCGGGAAGGTTAAAAATAAGTTTTTTCCCAATATGTCTAAAAATATAAGCCCATATATTTTTCCAACTTGGACCAAATCCATCCATGTCAGGGCATCTTGCAACTCATAGAATATGATCAGCATGTCTAAAAATAACCTAGCCAAAAATAGCCCGTAGGCTCACTTAGAGGAAGGTGACTTTTCAATAAGCTCAATCATCATCTGTTGAATCTCAACACTCCCTCTCAACAAGATAGGGATTATCCGCAACCCCGATCCCTTGCCTCTTTCATGTGGTATTCAAATTTGCTCCTTTGTGAGTTTCTCATCGAATATCAGCATCCTGATCCTTCGTAGGAATGTAAGAAAGTAACATGATCTTCCGCTGCACACAATCTCTGATATGATGGTACCGGATGTCAATATGTTTAGATCTATCATGAAATACTGGATTAACCGAGAGTTTAATTCAACTCTGATTATCACAATATATCACAGTAGGATCTAAGTGTGAACTGAACAACTCGACCAGGATCTTCCTCATCCATATAGCCTCACATGCAGCCAAACTTGTTGCCATGTACTTGGCCTCCACTGAACTAAGTGCCACGGATATTTGTTTCCTACTGTACCAAGAAACTTCTATAGATCCGATATTGAAAATCCCTCGAGATGTGCTCTTTCTGTCTGTTGGGCTCCCTGACCAATCTGCATCCGTGAAGCCATGCAGCTTCAACTCATCAGACTGTCTGTACCACAATCCATATCCTGATGTGCCCCTGAGATACCTCAGGACATGCTTTCCTACCTTCCAAAAGAGCTTGGTAGGCTTAACCATAGCTTGTGAAAACTGGTTCACAACATAGAATATGTCTAGTCGTGTATTAACTAAATACATGAGTGAACCAACCAACTGTCGATAAACATTGGCATCCACTACCTCTGCCGATGTAGCATCCTCTTTCCTTCAACCACCAGGAAGAGGAATGTCAATAGGCTTGCAACCTTGCATGTGAAACTTCTCTATTATCTCCTGGGCATACTTTCCTTGAGACACAAATAGTCCACCCTTCCACTGCCAAATTTCCAATCCAAGGAAATAATGAAGGAGGCCCAAGTCCTTCATCTCAAACTCCTTTGCAAGATCTGCCTTGCATGAGTGTATCAACAGTTCATCACCCATTCATATTAAATCATCTACATAAAGTACAATGATAAACAACTTACCCTCCACCACAATCTGGTATAGGTTCAGATCCGCCTCACCCTTGGAAAAACCAAGTCCGATGAAATAAATTTCGATTCGTGTGTACCAAGCATGAGGTGCTTGTTTCAGCCCATACAACGCTATTTTGAGCCTGCACACATGCGACTCGCTACTGAAGATTTTGAATCCTTCAGACTGCTCAATGTACACCTCCTCCTCAATGACTTCATTGAGGAACACAGTCTTAACATCCACCTGATGAATGTGCCAACCCATCTGTGCTGAGAGAGCAAGGATGGTCCGTATGGAATAATACCTTGCGATAGGTGCAAAGGTTTCTTCATAGTTGATCCCCTTGATCTGTGAGAAGCCCCGACCAACATATCTTGCCTTATACTTCTCGATGCTTCCATCAGCAGCTTGCTTCACTTTGTATATCCATCTCGAACTTACCACTAATTTCCCTTTCAGCCTTGGGACAATCTCCCATGCACTGTTTTTGACAATCGAATCATACTCTTCCACCATGGCATCTACCCATGCGGGATCCTACACAGCTTCCTTGAAAGAGGATGGCTCTATCATGATACACTTGCTCATTAGAGCCATGTATCTAGTAAATCGGTCAGGTGACTATCTCTATCCGCACTGTGATGTAGGAACTCCTACATTCTACACTGCATCAAGATTCAGTCGCTCAACTTCTGTAGCGCACTTCCACCCTCTGATGTTTAGCGCTACATGAGTGGTTTCTTCCACTCCATGAACCTCCTCTTGTGGTTGATCCACATCTTGAGGCTCATCTTTAGGAACAAGTAGCTCCTCCTCTGCATGCAAGTGCAGCTCCCTTTCAAGCGACAACTTCATGGCTTTCTCCTCATGAAATTTGATATCCCGTCGCACAACAGTCATCTGACTGTCTGGAAAATACACACGATAATTGTGGGGTGTTTCTATGTACCCCATAAATATCCCAACCTTTGCAGTCGGCTCCAGCTTCTTCTCAGCATCCTTCATCACATGAATGTAAATAGGTGAGACAAATATCTTCAAATGAGAAATATCAGGCTTCTTACCAGAGCATTCCTCTTTGGGTGTACTCATGCCAAGTACTCTACGAGGACAACGATTTTGCACATAAACCACAGTGTTTCATGCCTCAGCCCACAAGTGTATGGGAATGCCTTGATCATGCAACATCGCCCATGCAACACCCACAATCGTTCTGTTCTTTCTCTTCGCAACCTCATTCTGGTGTGGGTTATGAGGCGTTATCAGTTCTCTTTGAATTCCTTCTTTGCTATAGAAGTCTTTGAATTCGCCAGAGATGTATTCACCACCATTATCACTCCTTAGAGCTTTCACTTGCTTCCCCGACTCTTTATCAACCACCGCCTTGAACTCACAGAACTTTGAGTATGTCTCGCTCTTCTTCTGCATGAAGAAGATCCAACACTTACGAGAAAATTCATCAAAAAATATCACATAATACCTGTGCTTTGCTGTTGAAGCAATTGAGAAAGGTCCACACACATCTGTGTGAATTCTCTCAAGGATCTTCGTTGCGTGACTATCCTTCTCATGAAAAGTGGTCTTCACAAATTTTCCCAAAGTACATCCCTTGCACTGATCTGACTGCACAAGTGTACCCTTGGGAAGCCCAGTGGAAATATGCTGCAAAATTTTCAAAGCGCCATGGTGAAGATGGCCCAATCTCCTGTGCCATAATTCGCCCTCATCCCGGCTCACCTCTCCTTCTGCTTTTCCTGCCATTTCTGCATAGCCATCTACCTGCAATTGATAAATATTCTTAACTCAAATCCCTATCCTCCTGGTTTGACCAATTTTTTTACTGCACAGGAAGGCTTTTCCCTCACTAAAAAAAACATCATAACCCTTGTCTTCCAACATTGCCACGGAGATCAGATTCTTCTTCAATCCTGGAACATGCATGACATCCTTCAAGATGAAAGGTTTACTGGACTCCCTATCAAAGGAAATGGCCCTGATACCAGTTGCACTGTATCTACCATCATCGCCCATCTCGATGTGCACTCTAAGATCCTTTTCATACAGATCACTAAACAAATATTTGTCTCCGGTCATATGGAAAGATGCACCACTGTCAAGAAACCACACTGATCCCATCACACTTGAAACCAAGCGTGCGATCAGAGAAAAATCCAGCTCAAACTGCGAGGCTAATGCCTCTCCAACTGCAGATCGAGTAGCATGCTTATTCTTCTTCTTTTGTGGACAATTAGTGGAAAAATGCCCGTGCTGTTGACAATGAAAACACTTCACCTTGGACAAATCCTGCTTCTTGCCTTTTGCACCGGATTGAGAAGGATTTTTCTTCCCCTTCCCTTTCCTTTATTTGGCAGCCAAAGCACAATTTTCTTCATCTTCATTCTTCAATGAAGATCCATCCCTAGTAACCTACCTTATCTCCTCATGCACAAGATCCGACCAAAGTCGCTCCCATCCCGACAGTTTCTCCCTTCCATTGACAGAGTCCTCATAGCTATGCCAACTCTTCAGAAGCCCAAGGAGATCCAAGCTCACAAATTCCTCTGCATCTATAGTAACCTCCACACTTCCCAGCTCATCCTTGCAGTGGAAAAACTTCGTGAGGTATTTTGGTATACTATCACCTTTCTCCATTTTTATTTTTCTGAGCTTGTCTTTAAGCGCCAACTTCCTCTGGTCACTTCTCCTTTGGAACAAGTTTTTCAAAGACTTCCACATCAAGAATGGAGTGGCTTTACCATGAAGGATGGACACTATGTGATCCTTCACACCTTCCAACAGGATTCTTCGACATTTTTCTACCTTCTTTTGCCATGCGTCAAGTGCAACTGCATCGCTAGAACCAGGCTTTGGAATATCAGTATCTATGAACTACTTCAACCCATTATCATCTAGCACCACCTCCATCTTGTCCTTCCATGAAATATAATTTGAGCTCCCATCAAGGGCATACTCCAATCACAATCTGTTGAAAGACATTTCAATGAATGCTCAACTTCAACACTAAGAAAACACTGTAGCAAATTCGAATTCCACCAGCACAAAAATCAACCGCTTCAGTAATTGCAATATTATATGATCAATACTGCTCTGATACCATGTAAAAATTATATAAATTATGTTTTATATGTCCAATATTCTCCTAATCTCACACTATTTTAACTTCATGCAAAATACAAAATCTATTCCTCCATTGATCATTTGCGGAAATTAAATCAAGATTGCAATGCACACATGAAATAATAAAAAATTCACACATATGAACACAATTTTTTAACGAAAAAGCCTGAAGTTGAAAACCCCAAGTATCTGTATATAAAATATGTCATAGAGATCTTGCAACAATCCTCATACAAATTTGATCATATCAAGCTCTCAGTACAATACAATTGCTACACACTAATCAGGCCCGATCTTGCAAATCCATGCACCGATCTTTGCCACTTGCTAGCCTGCCTCTACTGCGCAATCCCTACTAAAGAATGGCTCTGAATGAAATTGAATTCATGAATCTTACACTGTGCAATCCTCATTGGCATCTCCACTGAGTGTTGGATGCAATCAATGCATCACTATAGTCACAACTGATAGTCTATCTTGCTCTTTCACCTATCTCTCCACTGGTCTCCACTGAAACTGCCATGCACTGTAGTTAACTGATGTATTCTTCAGTTGATTAATGAGTTATTATTTAGTGAATTAATTTACTAATTAATTCAAACCACTCTTTCTAGTGTATCAATCAGTTAGACTAGATACAACTAGCTCAACTAAGTCTAAATGAGTTAAACTAAATACAACTCCACCAACTACTTCTATAACTCCACCAAACTCTGTCACATGAGTTCTAACTAAATTCCTCATGCATTAGCTCTAGTAAACCCTTAGGAATAGTGTAATTCCTTCTGTCATTTGTTGTGCCACATCTGTGTACTTAACTAAAGTGCTCCAAGAGAATAAGATAATGTTTAAAGTCCAAATATTATTAAGAGCTAACAATATTCGACGTATTTATTTTTAGACTGCAATCTAAAAATAGATTCTGCCCAATATGTCTAAAAATAGAAGTCCATCTATTTTTAAAACTTGACCAACCATCCACAAATAGCATCTTGCAACTCATAGAATATGATCGACATGTCTAAAAATAGACATAGTCTAAAAATAGACTTTGCGCCAAAAATAGCTTGTGGGCCCACTTAGTGAAGGCGAATCTTTTCACTAAGCTCATCATCTTGTTGAATATCAACAAATCCAATGAGAAATATCATCATTAAAAATCGCAATAGACTTGTTACCTGAAACCTCAGAAGAAGAAGCACATCTCCTTAACCTCATCCATCTTGATGAAGCGCATCGTAAAGCTCAATTAGCCAACGAAGCGGATAAGAGATGTATACAGGGGAAATATGAAAAAAATGTCCAGCCCTGCATCTTCTCAGAGGGCGACTTGGTCCTTCTTTATGATCAAGAAGCTGATGTAATAGGTGCAGGAAAATTTGAGCCATTATGGCATCGCCCCTATATTTTCAAAAGAGCTCTTGCTAAGGGTGCCTATGAGTTAGTTGATTATGATGGAATTCCATTGGCGTAGCCTAGAAATGGGTTGTATTTGAAACGTTAGTATGCTTAATCATGAGGGTAGTTATTTTTGTATTATATTGTAAATATATGTTGTTGATTTTCATTCACTATCTTAATTTGTTTTTAGAGTTTTGTTGACATTAGTAATCCTCTTTAAATTTCATCGCAGATGTCTAAATCTTTGGAACCATTTGTTGGTTATGCTCATGGTGCTAGTTGTAGTACATAGAATCTATCCTCTATAGCGTGGGCCATTTTCGCTCTGAATGACGAGTTAGTGAGTTTTCAAGGGATTTGTATTGGTATATCGACAAACAATATTGCTGAGTATAGCACGTTGATCGAACTTTTCTCTGGTGCCATTTCATTTGGTATTAATTGCATAATAATAAGGTTAGATTCACAACTCGTGGTATTATAACTTACTAATGTTTTTGCTGTTAGAAATCCAACACTTCTTAGATTGTTCCTAGGAGTTTGACTTTTGGAAAGACATTTTGATTTTATTCAATATCAACACATTTCCAGAAATTTGAACACATTGAATGATTCATTAGCTAATCAAGTTTTAGACAGAAATTTGCAAAATATGTAAAGAAAACATTCCAATCATTGAATAGGATTACACAATAAACATAGGAAAAACTCTAAAATCATATAGATAGATATTTATATTTTTACAAAAAAATTTCCCAAGAAACATTGGTCATCTGACCTCAGAATGTATGCAAAATGTCACAAGTAAACTAGTGGTGCTTGTGGTAACATGTTATTTATCTAGCTATCCTATGAAGTAACCGCATCCAATGGTTAGGAACCCCAATAATGTGTCATTGCAGTCGCATAGGAAGCTCTTAGATCTGGAAATTTGGAATCCTGATGGTCAAACCTTCTATGTGCTGCTAAAGCTTAGTCAGAGTCTCAGCCATATCAAGATCCCGAAGAACTACTCTCTTGACAGCCCTCTCTGCTGGCACATCTGCTTCGCGCTCTGGTTCCACTACTGGTTGAACACGACCAACATCTGCATTACATCAAACATTTATTTTAGCCTTGGGAAGAAATCAAAAATACAAAAACATTCTATAAACCTTAGGAAAATTAAAAAAAATATGGTCATAACATTCTTACCTATTACACCCCACTTAGCACCTTCTAGTAATGCTAAATATGGATCTCCTCAGAAATCGACACCTGCGTATGCGTACTCATCGATGGCAATGACTTGTCACCGAAACCAGAAAAATAATGCAGTAGAGAACACAACAGTTGATTGGCCAGCATGCCGACCCATGAGTTCTACCCATCTCTGCATCTGAGGATCTCTAGGACTAGCTATATCCAGTGTCACATGTTGTGGCTGCATCAATGGAATACATTCCAAAGCGAAGGATATAAGGATAGAAACCTAGCAGAAATTCTTCTTCCTTCCTCCCTTTTATTTGTTCAGTTTTTCCTTTATCTGAGATAGAAAAGCTTCAGACTAGTTGAAGACTGTTGTCTCCATACACTCTAGCGCATATGGCATATATGATCTATTCGCTACATGTAGTGTAATAGTGCCGGCAAGTTTAGAAATCGTGAAAAGGATAGTTCCCAAAGGAAAATCTCTAACATCCCGGATGTTTAATTTTCCATATTTTCTAGGCTCTGCCCTTGGACATCAATACTGCAGAATATAATCCCTCACTATCTCTCCTCCAATGGTAGACCCTGAGAGTGAAATGGGAAAAACTCTCTAAGACAAACCTATGAGAAAATACAAATCCTCAACTGTTATGGGAACCACTTGGTTCTTAATATGAAATGCCTTTATCGATGGATCCCATGCTCTAACTAAGAACTCCAAGGGTTCTATTTGTTTCCTCATCCCGTAAAATTTGTAGTACTTAAGCAGTCCACAATCTCTTAGGGCTCTTATGGTACCCGAATCATTCAAGGAAATCATATATTTTTCTTCATGTTCTCTTTCCCTTCATATAATCATCATTATAATCTGATGGAAACCTGAAACACAACCATAAGATCCATTAGATTCCATTTATTACAAAAAACTAGGAAGATTTTGGGCATTATGAGAAAATAAAAAACTTATACTGTGCCCAACGCACTGCCTAACAAGGGATAGTGCATTTCACATGCAAGTACACTTCACTGCACCTTCTATGCAACGCAGGTCTTGACATTCAAGGGTGCGTTTCCCTTATTTTGGGCAGAATTTACCCCAGGGGCCTTAAAACCCTAAAAAATTGTAGAAACTGGAGACGAAATGAATACCAAGGGAAAGAGGAGGTTCATGGTACTAACCTAGATCAAACGATGACTAAATCCATCCACATAAACGATCGCAATCAGAAGTTGAAGTTTGGGGGTAAAATCAGGTTCAGAGCTCCAAAATACAAATGGTAACTATCAAATGGTAAAAATGAATAGTGAAACTACTTTTAAATATTCATTTAATTATTTGAAAGTTAATTTTATTGCTATGACTATAGTTTTATTATTTTTTTATCATGAAACAGGTATTTTTAATCCATTTGATGTTGTTTTGAACAGGAAATACAACTGATGAATAGATTAGTCGTGCAGATTTATTCAAAGAATGACTTGACCACAAAGCATACTTTTTCTCCTTATTTTTCGAGCTTTGTTAAAAATGAAAATTGATTTTAAGCGCACTTTTATCTCTTTTTTGAGCTTCGATAACAGTGAAAAAGGAACCCCTAGAGTCTTCTTTCAACTATTTTCAGACTCCGATAAAGTGAAAAGATCATCGAGCACTTGTATTTTTGAGCTCGTTAAAGTAAATGGATTGATATCTACTTAGTATAAGTTTAACCCTTTTCTGGAATGAGATAGATTATTTGTGAAAAAGGAATACCTTGGTTAAACATAACCAAAGAGGTTCTCTCAGATATCATTTTACACTTTTTCGGATCTGAGTGACAAATTTATGAAAAAGTACTTATGGAGTTTTCTTTTGTCCCCTTTTTCAAACTCTCTAAAATTGAAAAAGGACCAGGCTATCACTGTCGTTAATCTCGTTAAAACATAAAATAGTTATGGGCTTTTCGATCATGGCAAGAATCAAGTTTCATTCATTTATAGACCCGTTAAATTATTAAATAGCGATACTTGATTCAATAGAAGGGTTGAATTATAGATCAAGAAAAATTTATCCTCCTCAAGCTTGTTAAAAAATAAAGAGGTACTGGTCGACAAATGACCGGGGAAAATTTGGGAAAAATGAGCAAAATTTCTTTATGGTAGTAAGCCACTCTTGAACATGATACTTCCTTCGCTCCATGTCCGTCACTGTTTGGGTTGGGTAATCATATTGACGGTTCATTCACACCTATGGTTCATCATACCTTCACTTCAGTTTTGGGTCAATGCTGCTAACTCATCACAGTGTCATCGATATGTTCAAGAGAAGTCATCCAGTGAATAAACTCATCCTTCTGCAATACTCGTAAACCTTCATTCTCATGACCATCATACCTGAAAATTTCTATATCAAGTCATACCCTTGTCTCTGAAATCAATAACTTCTGTTTCGAAATAAGGTGACTTCCTGTCGACGACAAATTAATATCCAAGAAGTTCACTTAGAAACATCAGATTCTAGTACCATGAGGATTGTTACAGCATCGACAAGATCCTCGCTTCTGGACCTTTGACCAAAAGATTTTGTTTTTCATTTGACATCAAATCATCTATTCATGCCTTATGAAATGTACTGCAGTACCTTTAGGGCCATTTTCATTAATGGTGGTTCTCTCATGTTTTTTAACAGCTCACATCATTGGCTGGTAATAAAATGATGTCTTTCCATGTTTGACAACAAATCATATATTCGCATGGCTAGACTTGTATCTGAATGATCGAGTGAATGAGATAAGAAGACCCTGGATCTAGTTTCAGCCATCCAGGCTGCGATTTCAGGATTTTTGTACACATCATCTATATAGTGACCTTACATACAGATTGTCATCCGAACATGGGCCTATATCTATAGGCATGTCTGCATTGGGAAATATTCTAGTGTCGATGACTTTCTGAATTATGTACATCTTATTAGATTGTTTACGTGTTGAACATGGGAATTACTACCCTTAGCAATTATGATCAAAGAGGATATATCATGATGTAATGTGTTGTAATATTGATGCAGATGACCACTCCATTTCATCTCCAACCCATCACAATGTAAAGCATCTCAATCAAATGTTTTTATTATTTTGACCTCATGCTTTAGGGGGCAATTGTTATAGGTCAATTTGGGCATCATTTCCAATGACCTGGTTAACTAGGAATCATCTCTAGGACCAATGACTAAGGGTCTATCATTCCCTATCATTTCAAGTTACTACATGCCCTAAGGCAAGAACAAGACAAATAAATCATGACTTTCATCAAGCAAAGGTTTCCAAGGTTTGAAGTTTATTATATAACATATGGGAGCTCACCAACGCTGCCTCTAAGGGGACTAAGTGCGTTGCATATGCAGGTAGCCCCATGCAAGGTTGCTCTGAAAAGCACTTCCCAACATCTATGGGTGCGTTGGTCACATTGGGATTGAAATTCTCATTGTTCCAGAATCTCCACTTGGCCAGTGCCTTATAGAAGAGTTCACATGTGTCAAGCTTCGAATCCAAATGTCCATTTGACATCTATAATATTGGGAACATGTCTTGTCTATTATTGGAAATTCATTGATTGAAAAAAAACCTTCAAATCCTCTATAAATTGAGCACATATTTGAGTGCTTGGTAACGAAGAATTTGAGTAGAGAAATGCTGGTGGATTTTCAATTGAGAGTTAGATTTGTGTAATAGCTGCTGGAGAGATTTATACTGTGATGAGGTTGAGGATCATTTCTAGAAGGGTCACTTCAAATCAATCATTGGGTTGTAACCTCTCCTTCTATCATCAATAAAGAATACAACTTACTTTTCCCTATAAGCATCTGTATTAGCTTTTATTTTCCATATTGTAAGATCTTAGCTGATTTATATGGTTTATGCTTTACTGATTTAGCTAACTAACTTGAATAGACATCTGTATTACTGCTATCTTTTGTTGTTTTAGTGTTCTTTCTTGCAGGAAACATTTTTCCTACAAACCGCTTGAATTTGAAGCTACAACGGAAGCAACAGAAGGAGCCATTTAGAAGTGCTCGGATTACAAGTAAGCCTCTAATCCTTTCTGTGTGTCTGCTCTAAGTTAGGAAAGGTAGTCATATAGTCTTTAATCTGTTTTTCTAGACTGCCATCTATCTAGGGAAGCATGTTTTATCCGTAATTCACAATTTTGTCCAACAAAGATCCTAGCATGATAATAAATGACCTCATCTTGGACTGAATAGCCCTCCTCATGTAGCTATTCATAAAGTATCATACATGTGAAAATATCCTTTGAATAATCCACCAACAATTGGGATTTCCAATATGGATCTATCCTCCATAGTGATAGCGTTGATGATGTATCACAAAGAACATTTGTCATATGGATGCCCTTCACTTTGAAATATCTCATGCCAAAGTTATATGTTGGAAGGCTGCTCTCCTTCCCATGCCTCCCTCCTCCTTGAGTCTACACAAGACTCTCAGTGTTGTTTCTTGGTCTTCTAATGCTCCCATTCCTCCCAGATCTATGAATGGTGCAGCATGAGGTGAGACATATCTCACCAAATCTGGATCAGGTAGCCTCCCAGGTGGTTTTCCACAAGATAGTGATGTATCATGGATCAATCTCATATGCATAATAGTTGGGACTATCATGTCCCTGCTTCCACTGTGCAAATGCAATTTTTTTTCTTATGTGGAAGTTTTATGATAGTTGGGTACCACTCTTAATGATGCAAGAGTACCTCTAATTGGAGCAATTGCTCCATCCTCACCCCCTGGTGGATCATCTCCTGCTATTCCATCATTGTGACCCCTCTCTTGCTCTTATTCTTCTTCCTCCTCATCATCTGAGAATACCTCTATGTAGTGTGCCTTTCCTGCTGCACATTTATGTCAGGGTGCCCAAGATTCTTGGCATGTGAAGCAAAGCTTCCTCCTCCTCAAATCTCTTTGGACATCATCATCAAGAGGTTTTTTATTTTGGCTCTCCTTTGAAAGAGGAGCCTTCTCATATTTTCCCTTTGATGGAAAAGAGGGCTTATGCTAAAAAGTTTCCTTTGCTTTTGGCAAGGCATCTTGAAGATCTCTATCCCTTTCAATGGCATCTTGAAGGGTAGTGGGCTTGGTAGACTTAACCAACCCATGAAGAGGTTCATCTAACCCATCAATGAAATATAGACCCTTCTTGCTGCAGATAAATCAGGAACCAAAACATAAAGTTTTAAAAACTCAGAAATATAAGTTTATGGGTTACCTGATTTTTTAAGTTTTGCAAGCCCCATGAATGGTGCTTTACAATATCTACTATCAAAGCTCTCCACCAACCTCCTTGTGAAATCTGAATATGCAGTCACATTGGCATGACCCAATGTAGAGAAGCCATGGAACCACCAATCATGTGCTTCTCCCTCAAGGTGCAGCGCTGCTATATTAATGGCCTCCATCTTTGGAACTTTGTTCAATTGGAAGTAAATGCCAAGCTTCTCTACCCAATATTTGGCAGTGAATTTAGATGAACCATCAAAGTTTGGTAAGAAAAATATGCCCATAATGCGGTGTAGATCATGATTCTGAATGAATCCTCCGCCACTATTGTGATGCATGGGTCTCCTATTGTCCTTGATCTGAAAAAATCCTTGGAAACTCAAGTGGTATTTGAATCTTTGAGATTGAGACTCATACTCCATGAAATAGCCTTCAAGGGATTCTTGTCCTTGAAACCCTTCATTTCCCACTGCCAAGAATGTAGGCATTGTAGAGCATTGGGAAACTTGTTGTTGTTGCACTAGTTGATCACTCCAGTGATGAGAAATGTCGGAGCCTTCACCATGTTGAAATCATTTATGGTATTCCTTGTAACTATTTATCCTAATGTCATTTATTTATCTATTAATGTCTTTCATATCTTTGAGAAGAATCTTAGGAAAATATTTCTCTTCATCTTCTCCTCCAGATAAGGGGTTTTACCCTTGTCTTCTTTGTCATTTGTATAGTCAAACTTTTGGTGTCTTCTTCTTTGATACCTCTTCTCTCTATTAGTAAGAGGAAATCCTTCTTCAAATTAAGTATTGGCTTTTCAATATGCACAGGTTGTGCCAATATTATGCTTTGATACCACTATAATATTCCCAAATGGGAAAAGAAGGAATATAGTGAAAAACCATGGAATAATAGTGTAAAACATTACATGAAATAAAGAGACCAATATGGATACCTTCTAATCATAATAACAGTATAAAAATATGCATAATAAATGGGCCATAGGATGTACATTAATATAGAAAAAGCCTCCAATGGACAAAACCCTCAAAAGAGGTGCTGCTACTATATATCAAAATGCTGGAAGACTGCTACAACACTATTTAAAAGGGACTGTTACAACAAATAAAGATACAACATAACATGGGCTGATAGATGCCAAAAAATATAGAACTAATATAGATCTATAAACTATACAACCTCCAATGAAGAACCCCCAAAGGGTTTTTAGCAAAACACCATGTACAAGATCTGAATCAAAGCCCTAGGGCTGAAGATCCACTGCAACATATAGATCTAGAAAGTGTGTTTGATATGATATAATAAATAGTGTAGCCTCCTCCAATAGATCTCCTAGTTGAAAGGCTAATCCCTTCACTAGAAAGTCTCCTCTCCAAATGGTGTGCCAAAACCACCCTGCAACTTCTCCCTCAAAATAACGCAGATCTCGAAAGAAACTACGTTGTAGGGGAAAATAAATATGTGGCCTGATGCCAATATCTTAAAATATGCACAACGACCTTCCTTATGATCCTCCCAATGGAAAGGAACCCTTCTCCATTGAAAATAAGTACTAAAGTGACCCAAATATGGTCTCCACTATTGCAGCCTGCAAAACAACTCAACCCTCAACAGGATATGCACTGTAGATGTAAGATGAAGCTTTGGCCAAATGCCTGATAGTGGAAGTGAAGTACAAGATTCCTTCAAGAGCTTCTCAATGGAAGAGGTGGGATTCCCGATCAGAAACACCCAGTGCTAAACAACACTTACAATAAACAACACTTGCAATCTTAGCTAAACAACCAAAGAAATCTATATGTCTAAATAGACCATATATTCAGAAATATCATATACCAATACATGATGAATATGGATTCCATCCTCTTCCTTTTATAAGATATGAGATTCCAAACCCTAAGCCCCATTCATTTATGACCCTACTTCCATGCAAGGTGTCTCCATCTAAAACTGGATTATCCCTCATTAATTGCCACTCCTCCATGACAACACTATTGATTTGGTCAAATTTGACCCAGTCAAGATGTTCCAATCCCTTTTCACACCTAAGGCTGCTCAATTAAGCTACCAAGATGTTTTCCTTTTACATTGGAATTGATTTATTAATTATTAAGGAGAATTATGTACCTCCATTGTCCTCTTATTCATAAAACAAAGCGGCAAAAAAAAAATTAATATTCCAGCTAGCTCATGGCTAATTGGGAATATTACGAAACCCCTATAATTCATTGAAGCATTCACTTAAGGATATTGTTAATGGATTCAACTTTTCCATTATATTGTGGATAACAAGGGATATAAATATCATGAGACAGTCCTAATTTGGTAGTCAACTCATTCATAATGTTATTATGAAAATGCTTACCATGATTTGTAACTATAGCTTGTGGTACACCAAACTGAGAAATGATATGATTGAAAAATAACAATGTGGTTGTTTCACCTGTGTTATTGAATGTAGACATCGTTCCGGCCCACTTGGTAAAGTAGTCGAAAACAAAAATAATATAACCATGCCCCCCCCCCCCCCAGCTGAATGAGGGTTGCAGGTCATGAAGCCAATGCCCCATTTTGAAAATGGTCCCACAACAATGACAAGATGCATTGGTGCTGGTGGCATGCGAATTTTACGATAAAATATTTGGAACACATGACAACTTATGACCATGAGAATACAGTCACAGAATATGGTTGGCTAGAAGTAACTGGTGCAGAGAATATTTTGCACGGTAGTGTAACTAGAAAAATTTCCACCACAAGCACCAACATGAAAATCATTTAGAACTTTCTCAGCCTCCTCATGAGTGAGGCACCTCCTTAAAATTGTATCGACACCACGATGATAAAGTGTATCACCAATGATCAGATAATCTTTGGCTTGGTATCAAATACGTTGATGTTGCGAGTGAGAGGTATTAGGCCAGAAATATAAATGATAAAATACCCATACCAAGTGTCATATGACCCAATCATAAATAGAGACTCATCTCGAATTGATGGTTATGATGTAGTTACAGTACTATCAGAGGGAGGATCGCATAGAAGCTCAGTGAGAACCAAAGACTTCTTTGACTTGGATTTGAAAAATTCCAAATCAAATTCCTGCAAAATGAAAATCCATTTTGAATAATTTCCCCCAACATTTGACGTGATAGAATTTATGTCATAGGGTTGCAATCCGAAATGACAATGGTATTTCGGAGCAGGATATAATGGAAAAATATTTGGACATCTTGAACAGTAGCCAAGGTGAGATTTTCGATGTATGAATACTTAACTTCCATATCATTGAGATTACAACTCAAATAATATATCGAATGTTCTAACCCATCTTATTATTGGACTAAAAAAATAGCAATGGTTGTATCTACAGTGGCGAGATACAGGAAATAATCACTCTGATAATTAGGTGGATACATTAATGATTCTTGAATCAGGGTATCTTTAATAGATCAAAAGAAGCTTACACAACCTTATCCCAATCAAAGGGAATCCCCTTTTTAAAGAGGCGAGTAAATCCTTTAACCATTTCGGCTTAGTTGGGTATGAACCTCCTTAGAAAGTTATCATTTCCTTGAAGTCTCTGTAGCTAAAGTAAGTTTGATGGCGAAGGCAAGTCAAGAATAGCCTGGACTTTCAGTGGGTCAATTTGAATTCCATATTTTGAGATGAAGAATCTAAGAAAATGACTAGAACCAACAAAAAACACACATTTGTGTGGATTGAGGCATATCTTGTAGTGTCAGTAGCATAAAAATATAGCTCTCAAATGCGACGGGTGATCAGTCTGTTTCCGTGAATGCACGGATAAATCGTCTAGATAAGGTTGAAAAATGTGATTAATGTCATGGAAATCATAATCCATTTCTCTCTGAAATGTTTCCCCGACGTTCTTTAAACCAAATTGGAGTTTACGATAAGCGAATGTGCCCCAGGGATAGATGAATGATGTCTTATATTGGTCCTCTTGGAAAATATTGATTTGATTGTAACCAGAGAATCTATCCATGAATGAAAAGATTTCACACCTGACACATTCGTCAATAATTTGGTCAATAAAGGGAGTAGGATAATTGTCTTTTGGACAAGAAATATTGACATCCTGATAATCAACACATACTCTGATTTTCCTTTGTTTCTTTATGACAAGAACATTGTTGGAAACCGAATCAGTAAGTGGAACAGGGTAAATGAAATCGGCACGCAAAAGGTTTTCAACTTATGCTATAATGGAAACAACCTTCGTTGGATGAATAGGACGAAGGCGTTGACGTAGCAGTTTGACATTAGGGTACATTTTAATTGTGTGTTCAACAATACTAGAATCTATGCCTGGAATTTCTGCATAAGACCAAGCAAATACATCTTGGAATTCACGAAAAAGAGAGTGATAAGTGTCGAGTTCAGATGCAGAACAAGACAAACTAACATGAATGTTTTCTACAATGCTAGGTTTGGTCGAAATATCGATATAAATCATTTATTAAATATTTGATAGTTTTCACTCAGATTCAATGGTATCAATTGGAACATAATTAAAAAATAAATCAGAGATCATAGGGTGATATAGTTCAATAAGATAATCTTCGTTTTAATTTGGGAGACAATATCGATGATGATAATTGTCCCATGGTTCTCCTTCTTTCATCATGGCTTCCACAATGCTCTCATAAGTTAATAATGTGGATGAAAAAGGATTATAAGGAGTACCAAAATCTAATGAACGATCGACCTAAACAATTGACGATGATGGATCAAGATGTGTCGCCCAAGCTAAGAAAATTGATTGCTATGCAAGCTTAGTTGGGCTTGTCGATAGAAATTCACCTAGCGTATCAACTTCGGACTCATTGGTAATCTTCCTTAAGTCAGATGAAGTGGAAGATATCATGTGGTCGGTCTCTATTTTTTCAATTTATGTCGACATCGTGAGGGGTGGTAATGAAAAGGTGCCCATTAGGTAAGAATATTTTAAGAGCCATACAATAATGTTTTGAAGTGCTAGCTGGGGTGCATGAAATAACGAAATGCTTTCATTTACCTTGGAACTAGAGGCAAAGAAGGATTAATGACTGTGATAGCGCCTTTATGAGGGAAGGCAATCATTTGAAATTAAGTGGAAACAATTGCAGTCATAGCATAAACCCATGGCCTTCCAAGTAAAATGTTGTAGTCAAGGGGTCCGTCAACGACCTCGACTTCAACAATTACAATTTTTCCCCCTAGTTCAACATGCAGGTTATTGATGATACCACAAGGCTTATATGTATGACCATCCAAATCTTTCAACGTTGTAGGCGATTGAGATAAGTGAGGTAAGCCAAGTGACTTCCAACAATTGAGAGACAAAATACAAGTAGATGCTCCCTCATCAATAATAGTGCGATGAACGAGGTGATTTAGAACATTTACTTGGATTGAAAATGCTAATTCAGCTGGTAATTTTGGCACATAGGCTATATGATTAAAGACTACAAGATTAGAATTTTTAGGGTCGATTCCACCAATTGCCGACAACAAAGCCTGCTTCTGGGAGGGACAATTTTGAAGTACCTCAAGCATCGACATAGCTGAAGTTGACTGAGCTAGATCTTCAACTATATTATAATTTTGAGTTGTGCAAGATCGAGGATTGAACGTCGATTTTTGGATGACTCACTTTGGTGGCTTTATTGTTAACTCTGGAATTGTAAATGGCAGAACTGATTCAGTGGACAGATTCATAGTTGAGGTAGTAGGTTGATCAGTAACCTGACTACCATAATATTTATTTTTTGTAGACACCAAAACATCAATTTTTGTCTTGGTGTCAGATAACAGAAGAACTTGGGAACTAGAAGCAGGATCCGTAGAAACCATGTTTGTGTCTAGATTCAGAAAAGAATTTGTCAACATAGAAGATGCAGTCAAAGTCCTAGGAAATTTTGAGACTTCGGTGCGGTGAGGAAAATATTGAAAAAAGTGCTCCTCATTACATATCAAGCAAGTGTAACGAGGTTTCCGAGAATTTCCAAATTGTTGATCAGATGATCATTCCTACCAGGGTGAATTTTTGTTTTTATTTGCTTTCCCCTTTTTATTACTTTTGGGTTTCTTGTCACTTTTTCCTATGTCAAATGACATGGCATGTATTTTGGAAGAAGGTTTAGGATTATAGGCAGTAGAGGTGTGACTGTTTGCAAAACCAATCATACCATCATCGGCATGAGAGTCCTTACCATATGGGGGAGGAATATTAAAATTTGATCGTGACGCATTCAAAATTTTCTTATAAAGTGCACCATACTAAGTATAAATAAAATCAAAGTACTGGGCATGAGAAATGACTTGCTATTTAGTGGTGTCGCTGCCTTTAGCTACATCTTTGGTGATGTATGGAAGAAAGGACTTAATAAACCACTTAGCCAAGAGCAGATCAGGAACAAATGTTTTTACCATTTGAAAAAAACGACGCCACTCATGAATATGATCAGAAATGTGAGTAGTAGTTGTCTGTTTAAATTTGGTCAGTAGTTCCATTTTAGTTTCATATCGTATGGGTAACTAGAAGTGGGTTAAAATGGTAGTGGCTAAGGTAGTGAAGTTATCAAATGAAGCTTGTGGTAATTCAATACCACTTTTCAGCTAGACCAGTAAGCATACGCTGGAAAAGACGTAGTCTAATGGAGTCATCATTTAAGGAGTTTGATGAGCATCACAAATGATAAGTCATAACATGCGTTGATAGGTCTTCTCCATGGTTTCCATTGAATTTAGGAATTTTGAAGGGTAATTTATGTGGTATCAATGGCCACCAAGGAGAACAATTGATGGGATCATTGGTAAGATGGTTGAAATCAGGTAATTCTAATGTTACGAAAAAGGGCAATTGTCGATTCAATTTAGGTTGAGAATAAACAAGATAGGATGGAATTTATTAGGCAATAGGCCTTTGTGCACCAGCATAAGGCATTTGCTATTGGTAACCTAGATAGGGGTTGGTTTGATGACTAAATTCTTGAGGGATCTATTGACCAAGACCTGGATAAGATGGTTTTTTTTGGAATATTTGTTGTGGCATTTGAGGTTGTGGCTACCAAGGTGATTGCCCACCAAGATTATAGCCCAAAACAGAATAGCTTGGACCTGATTGTGAATAGGTAAGACCGATAGGAGCCTGTAATATCCCATAAAAGGGTAATCCAACCTATGGTTCTAAGATTCCAGATACAGGTGGTTGTTGTAAACCAGCCAAAGAACGTGGAGTATGGAGGCCCAAGACTTGAGGGTAATGGGTTGTAGGACTTGCCTAAGATGGTTGAGGTACAACCAAATGATCATGTAAAATGGGTAATGTATTATTAACAGGTGATTTAGATGTAGGCGCAACAAGTTGAACTGGTTGGTATGAATGCACAATTGTTATTGATTGAACGGACAAGATAGGCTGCCACTGACAAACAATCATTCCAAAATTTGGGTGACCATAAAATGATGGAGTATTGTCAAAATGGGTGACCATAGGTTGCCCCCAACATGAGGAGGATAATAAGATGGAATATATTGATCTCCAAATGGTGCGAGTCTAGTCGATATTAAACTGGATGGAATGTACCCAGATGGACCAGCTTGATGTTGCACTGAAGATGTGTATAAAGGATCAAGTCATTCAGTACTCATTAAATATGTACCAGATAAGATACCAGAAGATAACATGGGTAAAATCCATGGATTTTAGGAGGCACTAGAGTAGGTTCTAGATAATGATTGGTAACCTAGTGGGATGGATGAACCACCATAAATATGTGACTCAGGTGACGTGGTAAACATCGATGGAGTAGCAACAATAGATGTTGTCTCAACTGTAACATACGGTACAACTGGAGATATTGAATCAACCATAGTCAAATGACCCAGTGTATACCCTATCGGATCTACGGGAACTTCGATTGAAACAGGATCAACAAAAGCAGTGTAATTCAATCGAGGAATAGAATCATAAAGATAAATCCATGACCCAAAATTAATTGGAGTTGAAGGGTCTGTTTCTTGTTGAGGTTCTTCCTCAATCGAAATAAAACCAAGTGGAATAATTTTTCCGTCAGGCCTGAGATATATTTTAGGTGGTTGACTGTGCGATAAAAAGGAATACTCAATGGCTACGAAATATTGAGGAACGACCGATACAGTGAAAACTTCCAGTTGTTAAACTTTGGGATCTATATATTCTGGTAAAATAATAGTGGGATCTGGATCAACTTCCAGTTGAACAACGTCGAGTTCTAGATGTATGGTCTCACTCATTGGAACTTTAGTTTCCATAGGTAACAATGAGGACTTTGATTCAAAAACAGTATATAAACCAGGATGTGTAGAAACGACTCGATATGACTCTGGTAGATGTGATGAAGGTGATGCACTAGAGTTATTGATGGTACTGGATTCGGTATAACCGAGTTGCCTTCACCGACCAAAAATGACTTCCGGTGGTAAAGGTGGTTTAAGCACTATTCTATGCATATGATGGGGAAAGGGATGTTCTTCTTCCATGATGACAGATTGAATTTATTACAAAAAAAAATAAACAAATAAAAGGGTGATACTAGGCAAAAGGTTTACCAAGTAATTGTGAAATACAGAATACCTCCAGGAAAACCAAGAAGTACGGGCAGGAAATCTCCCCGAATGCTTTGTTCAATGTATCACAAGTTACAAGGCAGCCGACTTGGTTACCTATGGATGGTAAGTTAGCTAAATTTTTCCTCTAAAATATACCCAAATGTACATGGAGACCCAAGTCCAT
Source organism: Pinus albicaulis (assembly GCA_034641835.2). Lineage (NCBI taxonomy): Eukaryota > Viridiplantae > Streptophyta > Pinopsida > Pinales > Pinaceae > Pinus > Pinus albicaulis. The sequence continues at coordinate 1,005,011,235 of CM076578.1, read as the reverse complement.
ATTAGTGTTGTCTAATGAAAAACCGCACAATGAGAACACCCCCTTATACTTTTTGTACTAGAACACCACCCTATATACCCGAAGATACATGGACAAGATCTGATATACTTACGTATGTAGGGTGGGATTTCACACTCGGAATGTATAATAGACAAGTTAGCGACAACTGCTATGTTTAGTGATCTTGGAATACGTCTCTAGCCTAGACCTTCTAAGTGTTATTGTTAATGTTACAATGATTTCTTAGGTTGATAGAGGTGAATTTTATGTTGAGCTTGCTTAAAATTTTATCTTTCAGGTTCACCACGTGATGTAATGGGAAATTCCTCAAATGCAAACCAAATGAGAAGAAAAATTTTCAATTTAGTTTAACAATGAAAACCTTAGCTACTAAAGGGATAGAGCAATTAGATTTTTTAGCATAAATCAAAGAGCATAAACTAAATGCACATTTTCCTAATATATTCCTATGCAACACTCACAATCTCTAAATTCATATGCATGTTTTTCTTTTTAGTTTCCTTTAATGTGAATGAGTAAAAATAAATGAAATGCACAAATCAATCAAATAATGTTTTCTTTTGAGAAACGAGGAATGAAACAATAATTTCCCTTAGGAAAATGAAGAATGAAATGACAATTTTCCTTTAGGAAATGAAGACTGAAATGACAATTTCCTTTTTGAAAACAAAGAATTTATCTTACAAAATTTACAAATTTAGATTTAATTTGAAAATGATAAATAAAACATCTAATGAAACATTGAACAAACAACTATCCAAAGGAGGAAGAACAAGTCATTATTATTGGTCTCTAAGAGCAATCAGACATCAGAAATACAACAGAAAATTAGATGAATCTGAATGCAAAGAAAAATTGTGATGGAATTTGGTTTGCTAAGGGGGCAACACACCCCTTAAGGGTAGAAAATGTGTTGCAGAGCACCTCTAAATGGGAGACAGTGCTTTGCAAAGCACTGTACCCTGACCAAGAGTACCTTGGGTGCAGTAAAGCTTGAAAATCAAGAAGGATAAAAACACTTCTAAGGAAAAAAGTACATTCAAATGACTGAAAAGATGAATTAAAGTCTACTAAAGATGGCAAACAAAGGAATAAACATAAGGAATGATGGATTCCTCCCCAGGGGAGTCGCTAATTTGTTATACATAATTCTAATCTATGGATAAATTAGATTTCCCTGAGTGTGGTGATCCTTCACTTAGAACAACAGAAGAAATATAAATATCATTTTATCTAAGAAAAATAGGTAAACAGAAAGGAAAATAACCTACTTGTGATCCTTCTCTCTTGCTCCTCTTCTTTCGTCATTGTCATTGCTCTCAATCCAATTAAACCCGCTAGATCAATACCTGTAATCAAAGAAAAAGACAACAAACAACATACAAATATACAATATCTGTCTATATTAACCAAATCAAACCGATTAGATCTGAGAATACATTCACAAGATATAAGTGTATATACAAGAGAAATAACATATATATTTATTGAGAAAGTAGAAGGAGAATATTACAACCAATAGATCGATTCATTTTCAACCTGCTCCAACTTCATTCCATCCTCATCACACCAAGCATCATCTCAGTTTCATAACAATACTCTAGCTCTCATAAATTGAGAATCCAACAACATAACACTACTCAAATTTCTTCCTCCCCTAGAACTTATATGAGTGCTCAATTTATAGGGAAATTGTAGGTAGTTTCTCAATAAATGGAATTGAATGGCTTTATAATAATAGATGATACATGTTTCCCGTTTCAAAGGTGATGGATGAACACATGTATTCAAAGTATGACACCTATGATCTATTCTAGAAGGTACTTCACATGTTGATATTCCCGGAACAATGATGATTTTTCTCGCAGGAGACCAATGCACCCTTAAGTGTTGGGAAGTGATTTTCATATCACCCTTGCATTGGAATAAGTGATTTTCAATGCAATTAGGCCCATTCATAGAAGCGTTGATGAGTCAATGGGTCATTTTATCTATACTTCAAACATTGGAAATATCATGAATTAAATCCATCAATGGAATGACTTCTCTAGGGCATGTAGCAACTGAATTAGGGGGTGATAGACCCTATTTGTATTGAATTAGGTGATGATATACCGTGTTCATAATGGTCTTAGGGATGATGCCCAAATTGACCTGTAACACTTATGAATCATATCCCATCAAAATTTCTTTTGGTTCCCTTTTTCTCTTCGATGATACATAAATCCCCGGTGCAGGAATGTATGTTCAGGTGTAGGCATGACTATTGTAGGAATGTTTAAGTGCAGGTAGGTTCAGTGCAAAAACATTTAGTACAAAGATCCACACCACTGAGCGTGCCCGAATGTGAAAACACATGGCGCAATGCAAGAATTCTTAATACGGTGTAGGAACACTTGGTGCAAAAATGCGCACTGGAAATTTTTTTTTGTTTCATAATTCCTTTTTGTAGATAGAATAATTGTACCACCGATAGACCATGGCATATAATAATTTGAATTATGGTTAAATTTATTTTTTATCATTTACTAATTTAGGAAGAAATCATTTAGGTACAAGATATTTTAGGTTATGAAATCTCATATGTTTAATGAAGTATCGAGTACACCTTATGTGAATCATGAATTGAATGTGGGATAGTATGATTCAGCCGAAACCTAATACCTACCTCTTTTTGAAAAAATCTTCATCACCTTTCAATGATGGCCTTACCTCATAATCTAATCATACATGATCATTACACTGCATCACCACCTAAACCTCTGCCTTTTCCAATCATCATTTCCTACTTGGACCCATACATGTGTACATTCGTCCCGAGGGTGTAATTATAATCATGGAGCGTGATTTAACAAAATATGGCTGATAGGGCAGTCGGTGGATGGCTCTACCATCATAAATCTCTCGGCGTACCTTTTTAATTCTTGATTCTCATATTTTTCTGAGGTTTAGACAGAGAATTGGGGTGAATTCAAATAGAAATGGCTCGCATAAGGACTGAACCACCATCTTTGAAGGAAATATATCAAACAACCGAGTATAGAAATTGTCTTGCAATACTGCAGGAATCTGGGTTTTTCCTGTTTCTTGCAAAAAATTGACGAATTTGATATGGCCATGGCACTGGAATTCACTAGGAAATTTGATGGAAGCATAGCCAAGGTAGGCTCACTGGAATTTACGGTCACATAAGAATACATATCTCACGCTACAAGATTAGAAAAAGTGGGTGAACAATGGTTTAAGAAGGAGAAGATTGAGAAGAAGAGGTGGCGTCGATTCGTGGTCAACCAAAAGATAAAGGTGGAATAGAAGAAAGGGCTTTTATGCAGCGTTATGCTCAGGAAATGGAAAGACATCCTTTACATATTGCAAAATTTTTTTACCTATGAAGTTCATTATTCATTGAATTTCATCTATCATATACGTTTGATGTTGCATTTTGAGTCGGGAAAACTCATCAATTTACCCTATTATATGATCAGGAGTTTGGAGAAAATGGAAAAAGGTGTTTAGAGAGGGAAGTCAAGTCAGGTTGCATGCAAGTTGTATCATCACAAATGATCACAATTTTAGTTAAGAAGGAACTGGAGGTCAAAAATGTGACCTGAAAAACATTTTGGAGTTTCAAGGAAGAGGTGTAGGGAAGTCGTCTGGGAAAAATAATGCAAGCAAGAAAGGAAAAGCAGAGATTCTAATACCACGCCCTACCGAGACAAAAATAAAGGATAAACTGGTGTAGGCAAAGGAGCAGTCTATGAAAGGAACTCCATCCTTAGTAAAAATAATGACCAAAAGATCGGATAAGAAAACGACTGCCTCTTTGGGGGCGAGTCATGTTCAGTCGACCTCCTAGATATTGTTGGAAAATACACCACCTGCTTCACTAGGTGACCATAACCTCTCAGTTCTCACTGAGGTGGTGTTTCATACAATGGTTAATGAAGGCTATGTAGAGAAGGAGGATGACATACCCCTGTTGGCATTCCTTCATAATATAAAGAAAAGAAAAATAACACCGAGTGCAAACAAAGACCTAGCAGAGGGTCAAGTAGACGATGAGGCACAATATATTGAAGCCCTCGATAATTTTGAACTACAGGGTACTTAAACCCCTGGTGAGATGGATGTGCAGGTTACTGAAACCCCTGGTGAGATGGATGTGTAGGGTACTAAAGCACCTGGTAAGATGGACATGCAGGGCACCGAGACCCTTGGTGACATTGAAGCTCTGGGCACTGAAGCCCTTGATGATATTGAAATGCAGGAACTGGGTGGAGAAGATAAATTTGACCCTGGTGATGATGCCACATGTTTAGAATCAATTGAATGAAATATGCTTACACCGAGAGAATTGGAAACAGAAAACTCTGCCCTCTATCTGAACGGTTGGATAGAAGATATTGAGCATCAAGTTCATGGCTTGGAAGCATTAAACCAAACCATGAAGGAGCGGGATACAGTGCAAAAGCAAGACATTACAGAATTGGAAGAAGAATTCAAGGAGCAGAAAAGACAAGTCAATATATGGAAGTTTCAGCCTCAAGGTTCTTTAAACGTCTTAAAAAGGTGACCAAGCGAATCAAGAAGGCTCGAGGTAAGAAGATGAAGAGAATGAAATCAGGGATCAACATACAAGTTCAATATTGAAGGGAGGCTCCTTGTTTTGATTTTTTGCAGCAAGTAAAGGTTGTGTGAGGACACATGACAAATTAGGGATGGGAGGGTGTTGGTAGGATAAAATGCTTCATTTTGACCCCCTTTATACTTCAAAATCACAGCCTTAAACCTTAGTTTTATCTTCGCAAACCTCCGTATTCCTGCACTATTCTAAGAATCATGTCTATTCCTGCACTAGCTTTATATTTCATATTTAAGGTTTACAAAGCAATTAATTAATAATTTTATTAGATTTTATGCCTTTAATATTTCTTGCAACTAATACTTTCTTTCCTAAACTATTTGATAGGCAAATGTATTAATCATTTCATTAGCATGGTCGAGTGCAGGTAGATTCCTGCACCATTGGAAACTACTCACTCCTAAACTCTCGTGACGACTCACTACCTAACGCAGGAATCACGTTCCAATTTGTCCTAATTTAGTTGTGGTCATATCGAGTTGGACTCGGAGTGGAGGAAATTCGGGGATATCGTCGATTTTAGGTCATCAAAAAACGATTAGGTTAGCACTTCGTTACAGCCGCAAGCTTATTTTGTAACTCTATTGCTATTTTGTTTCGGCCGAAAGGCTTGGATTGGATCGACTGCATGTAATTTTGTTATGGTCGTAGGCCTAAGGGCTATATAAAATGTAGATTTCAGATAGGAATTAGCTAGTGAGCAATAGCAATTCTACTGTAACTCTGCTGAAATTGTGATTTTCATGTTGTCACCCTTGTTCTGGGCTAGGCTCAAATGCATAATGTACATTTGTTGATTTGAAATTAATACAAAGGAGCTGCGCCATGATATTTTAATCCTATGTATTAATTCTTTATTGATGCGTCACTGAGTGATGAAGTTTCAAGTTTCCTAAAATGGGAAACAAGCTGGTTCGCTAGGGCCCAGCCAACCCAACTCATTCTCCCTTTCTCTTTCGTTTCGTTAAAGGTCGTTGATTTCATCTACATCGAAAGTGTGGATTAAGCTTATATTTCATTTTTTCACAAGATTTTTGGTTCTATTTCATTGATAGTCAATGTGTGACAGATCTGTGGTGTGGATGTTAATTAAGTTTACCTTCAGTAATTTCATTTTTTAAATCTTTGTGTACTTCTACCTGGATCATGAAAGCATGTTATTCCCACACTAGTTCATTTCCAGTTCTACAACTTGATTTTGTTGGTTCATTACATCGAAGCTTTTTCATTCCTTTCTTTTACAAATATTCGATACATTTCTGCAAGTGATCATTCATTATCAGATAGAATTATTTTTAATAGAAAGAGTTAAAAATTTAGGCATTAAAGATTCTTTGGTAATTAAGGAATGAGTGATGTTACAACGCATTGATCTATACCTGCACTTTACAAGTTTAAGGAAAGGATTAAAACTTACCTTAAATTATTAAAGTGAACCTTTATAAGTTAAAAAGGTAGATCTAATTCATGCGAGTAACTATTACAGGGATAAAGCCTGTTGATATACTTATATAATTTCTTTGACTGCATGAAAGAGTTCCTTGATTTAAGAAAGTGTGCTTTGGCTTCTAAAATTCATTTTCAGTTCGAAGTTCATTTTTATTTTGAAGTTCATTTTTATTTTGAAGTTCATTTTCATTTCGAAGTTCAGTTTGTTTGAAGCATTATTTTGTTTTTGGAATTTATTTCAAATTTCTGTCCTCCTTTGTAAAAAAATTTCAAAGTTACCGCACTCTTTAATTTTTCTTGAAAGTAATTGGAAAGCTTGGTGCAGGAACCTATGTTCCTGTACAGGAACTAATATCCTGATACAGGAATAGAGTGCTCTAGTCCTAAAGATGAGAGCTCTTGCATAAAGACATAAATATCCAGTATAAGTGTAGAATATACTTCCAGCACATAAGCCTTGTTCCTATACTAGTGCAAGCAGATTGCAGGAGTACAGGAAAGCAACTTAGTGCAGGAAGGAAAATCCTTCAATAAGGAAGATATTCAACGACCCAATTGTTAATATGTAAACAAATATACTAAATATAAACATAGAATTTTACTTCAGTAATTAGAATTTCTTGCAGCAGTTTGAAAGTTCCTTTCTTTGGTTTCTTCGCAAAGTACTTTATTTCATATTCTAGCACTAGAATTTCTTTGGTGTAAATTTATGTGTGATCTTCCTTTTTTATTCTGTAATATTGTAATTATAGTAGGAGTAGAGATAGGAAAATTTCATACTATTTCTGGAATTTCTTGTAATTCGTCTCTAAGTTTATGAAATCCCTGGGTTGACAATTAAGTGTTGAAGGAGTTTTATTAACTGCAATTCTTGCACCCAACATTTTGGTATCGTTGTCGGGGAGGAAATTTGAATTGGTAATAATTTTCTATTTTCTACAATAGGGATAGGTCTACTATTATTTTCTCTACAATTTGATTCTATTGTTTGAAGGAATTTATAGGTGTTGAGCTATTTTAAATTTGCAGCATTTTATTGAATTTTTGTTTTGTCATTTTTTGAAATTAATGCCTAAAAGGGGTAGGGATCTGAAGCCCAATAGGGGCCAAGTAAATACTGAAAAATATTAAAATATTTCTCATATTGGGCCTTCTTTTGCAGATAGAAATTCCAAGTAGACATAGACCCATCACGTAGGAAAGGTATACTTGTACTCTGGTAATAGTAGTCCGGGTGTGACACATCACACGAAGGGGAAGAAGGGGACTATTGGAACCCATAGTAAAACTTCTTAGCCTTTTGAGAGAATTTCACTTAGAGGAACAAAAATGGCAGACCGCGAAGACCATGCAGAGGGAACTGGCGAGAGCCGGGTAAATGAGGAAGAATCCACCTTTGGATTTCCAATTTTGGATCCTAACATAGTTGTGCAAATGAAGAATATTCCACCATCAACTCTTCCTCATTTCTATGGTAAGGTACACAAAGGTCCAAACTCTTTTCTATTCGAGTTTGATATTTTATGTAGGAGCTATGGTTACTCATCTGATGCTTAGAAGTTAAATTTTATTCCTATAAATCTCAAGGACAAAACATTATGCTGGTTCATGGGACTAGGAGGAAACACGATAGCTTCTTCGGAGCAAATAAAGAGTGTTCTTTTCAAAATATCAGGAATATTGTAAAACTATAGATACTCAAGATGAAATCTTAACTATTTTTCAAAATGACGCTGAGACCTTAGAGGAACATTTAGAGAGATTTATGTATATCCTCCAAAGTTCAAAGCACAAATTTGATCTAAGCACCATTAGAAACTTTTTCTTACGTGGGATTACTGATGATGCTAGGAATAATTTAAATTTGTTAGGACAATGGGATATTGCTCAGAATCCTTTTAATCAAATTTGTGACTTGTGCAGGAAATTATCAAGGAATGAATATAGATCCAGTAAACGAATTCTAAATAGAAATAAGAAAACAAAATATACTGATGCCATGATCATTGGATTGGAGAACAAAATGGACAACATGAAAATTGAAATAATGAATACTATTAGCAAATAGATAGACTCTTTGAAATTTCAGCAAAAACTTTTAGAGGAAATAAGAGTCATTGTCTATTTTTTTTCCAAAATGTAGAAACAAGCATCTTTTAAGAGAATGTCCTCTTGATGTTAAAGGAACTAATAGATGTGCAATTTGTGTAGAGAACCATGCCACAGAAAAATGTCCCTCCATACCTGGACTCAAAGACGTATTTGAAGGAGGGCAACCTGAATCCGAGTCATTGCATGCTATGGGAGCATGAAGAAATCGACCTCAAGTAAGTGTAGGTATGGCTCCTGAACCTCCATATTCCTATCCTAACACTAATCTCTTTCAACATTGGTAGCATGGGAACAAATATGACTATGGGAAACCCTCCTAATCTTGGAAACATGGATGGAGAGGGCTAAACCATTCACATAATTCCTATCCCACACCTATGGAATCATACCCACTTAAATATGCACCTTACCCAATGCCACAACCATCATTGTCCCAGCTTAGTTAGCCTATGCCACCATTAACTTTGCCTCCATCATTTCGACCTCCTCAACTGCTTGCCCAACCCATACCAAATCCCAATAAAAAAGCAGTACAAATGATCCATTCCATGAACCTATTTCCTTCATCTAGTTATCAATCCATGCCAGTTGGATTCAATGATCTCCAATTGAGATCAGGGAAGGTAGTAACCTCAGAAAAGTATAAGTATCCCATGGTGATTATTAAAGAGAAAGGTGAGGAGGAAAATCTTGACCATTCAATGAGATATGTCACCATTCAACCCATCCCCATACCTTTTGAGCCCTTTCCATCCTCTTCAAACCTGCCTCCCTATCCAGAGAGGCTAGTTGTGGAGAGGAATGACCCCATTCCTAAGTCTATTCTGGCTTCTGAGCTTAGTAATATTTTCATAAAGGTACATTTGCTCCAATCTATCAAGGTGATCCCCATATGTATGAAAATCATTAGGGAACTCCGTCTCAAGAAGCTAGGAAGGATAATATTGGATCGTCAAACTAACCAATTTGTTGGAGGAGAAGCAGAGTTAATGATGGGGTGCATGCACATGGAAAAATATAATAACCCCAGAAACCCTAGTGTCTCTATTCAGATAGGTGATGTCCTTGTCTCTAATGTGCTTATAGACCTGGGGGCATCCATTAATGTTATGACCAGGAAAACCATGGATCAACTTGGGTTGGCCCATATTCGTCCTACTCCCACTGTGCTTGAATTGGTAGATAGATCTAAAATCAATCCATAAGGGGTGTTGGATGCATGGAAAATTTTAGGGGCTAATATTCCATGTTTTTTCCAAAAAAAAATTGCTAATTTCCATTTTCTAAAATTGAATTCAACAAAATTTTATAGTATAAAATTATTTTACCTTAAAAATTTCCAATATTATATATTGTCTAATATAAAATAATTAGAAATCTATACATTTTTACAAAATTATCATCAAACATTTTAAAATTTGGATATTAGGGACTAGTAAGATTCGCCAAGGTTTCTAAACTTTAAGATAAACTTCCATCCTTAAAATTTTCCCTAGTTGGATGATGTGGTCATTTGATTAGATTCTTTGGAATATCCTGCAGACTTCATTGTGCTTCAACCAAAGAATAATGTGGGAGGACATCCCTTGATCTTGGGATGACCATGGCTTGCTTAAACCAATGCCTACGTTGGATTCCATTCTGGTAACATGTATATTTCCCATGGATATTGAAAGTCACCTTATATCCACCCGCTAGATCCATTCGGGAGCACCAAGACACTTTGTGGCTAGATTACATTAGTGACGAGGATACCCAGTCTGTATCTATGCTACATCATTGTGTTGAGTCATCTTAGGAGGGTGAGATACAAGACTTCCTAAACAACCTAGATACCATGCCCAATTTTGAGTCATTGAGCCAAATATTCAGTCTAGATTTTCAAGAAATTCATGATTACCAACCCTCCTCTCCACTGTCTTTAGTAGCACCTCTATGTACTCTTGAGCTTGATACCAATCCTATTGAGATTAGTCCAGGAAAAATTTTGAATATCATTTCAGACGTTGATTTGTCCCAGCAAGAGAAGCTTGTGAATTTTTTGTGAAACCATCTTGATGCCTTTGCATGGGGTTACGAAGATATGAAAGGAATCCCTCCTTAAACCTTTACTCACCATATCTCTATTTAGGAGGGAGCCCGACCTGTCTGACAACCCCAAAGGTGCATGAACCCAACTTTAAGAGATTTTGTAAGGGAAGAATTACAAAAACTCTTAGATGTTGATTTTATCTATCTTATTTATGATAGCCATTGGGTCTCTCCATTGTTATTAGTACCAAAAAAATATGGGAGATGGCGCATTTTCATTGACTATAGAGAATTTAACAAAGCCACTCTTAAGGATTAATTCCCCCTTCCTTTTATCGATCAGGTGCTTGATACCCTTGCTAGTAAGAAGTACTTCTCTTTTCTAGATGGATTTAGTGGTTACAACCAGATACATATCACACCTGAGGATCAAGACAAAACCACCTTTACATGCCCTTGGGGTACATTTGCTTAATGAGTGCTCCCCTTTGGGCTATATAATGCTCTAGATGCCTTTCAAAGTGTAGTCTTCACCATTTTTGCTGACCTTGAGTGTGTAGAAATATATATGGATGACTTTTCTATGTTTGGTGTTTGATTTAAGGAGGCCCTCAAAAATTGAGAAAAATTTCTTCTTCATTTCCAAGAAGCTCATTTTGCCTTGAGTGACAAAAGGTGTAGATTGACGTGCAAGGTAGAAGTAGTACTTGGCCATCTTATTTCTAACAAAGGTATCCAGGTTGACCCTGCAAAGATTGAGATTATTTTGAGTCTTCCTACACCCAAAACACAAAGGGAAGTGAGAGGTTTCCTAGGACATGCGGGCTACTATAGGAGGTTAATTGATAACTTCTCTACGATAGCTACCCCCTTTTTCGGATTTTAGCTAAGGATAGTGATTTTTCTTGGTCAACAACTTTCAAATAGTATTTTTAAACATTAAAGGAAAAACTAGTACAGGCACCAATTTTGAGAAGACCAAACTGGTCCCTACCATTTCACTTTTCCTTTGATGCGTCAAATACTGCTATTGGCACAACTTTAGGATAGGAAGAAGACAAATAATCCTATGTTATCTACTTCATCAGAAAAAACTTGTCACCCACCGAACTAAACTACACAGTCACTGAGAAAAAGTTTTTAGCTATAATTTTTGCCATTAATAAATTCAGATGCTACATTATAGGCTATGAAATATTTGTGCATAATGATCATTCTGTAATAAAATATTTGATGAATAAACCATTAACTAGCAATAGAGTGACTAGGTGGTTACTATTGTTGAAGGAATTTAATATTAATGTTGTTGATAGACCAAGAAAATCTAACATTGTAGAAGATTATCCTTCAAGATTAACTAATCCTGGTGAAGCAATTCCTGTTGATGATAATTTTCTTGATGAACATATTTTTTCTGTCTCAACAGAATCCATGTGGTTCACTAACATAGCTAACTATTTAATCACTGGAAAAGCACCACCTCACTTATCTGCTCATGAAACACGGAATATTATACAGAAAAGTGCTGCATATTCTTTTGTTCAAGGAGACATCTTTTAAACTGGGCTTGACCTAATTATCTGTAGGTGTGTAAGAGAGGAAGAATTTCTTGAAATATTAAAATTTTCTCATGATGAACCTTGCGAAGGCCACTTCACTCATAACTGAACTACATACCAAATTTTACGAGTTGGCTATTTTTGGCCCTCCTTATTTAAGGATGCCAAACAATATGTCAAGACATGTGATAGTTGTTAGCGAATGGGACAACCCAATCAAACCAATGAAATTCCTTTATGTCCTCAGGTTGTGATTGAGCCCTTTGAAAAATGGGCTATTTGTTTTGTAGCACCAATAAATCTAACATCATTAAATAAAATCCATATCTTGGTTTGCCTAGATTTTGTTACAAAATGGGTAGAAGCTAAGGTTGTTTCTTTTTCTACTGAAAATGTTGTTGTTGATTTTATTTTTACTGAGATATTTAATATATTTTGTGTGCCTAGAGAGATTATTTCTGAAAATGGACCACAATTTATTTCTAATCTAGTATAGGGTGTGATGGAGCAATACAAAATTCGACACAAGAAATCTACACCGTATCACTCGCAAGAAAATGGTCAGGTGGAGTCCACAAACAAAGAAATTGCGTCCATACTTACGAAGACAATGAACATGCATAGAAATAATTGGGCTAGCATATTACCAGAAGTCTTGTGGGCATATCGAACATCTTAGAGGAACAACACGGGACACACACCATATGAGTTGGTATACGAGAAACAAGTCCTCTTGTCGATAGAATTCTAGATTAAGACCTTCAAGATTGTATTTCAGTTGGGACTAGACCTCTTAGAAGCACAACATCAGTGTCTCCTACAACTGAATGAGTTAGATGAATTTCGAAGGGATATTGTTCAACATAATACATTGGTTCAACAACAACGCAAGAATTGGCACGGCAACTCTATCCGGAAAAATCAATTCCAACCAGGTGATTGGGTACTCCTTTAAGATTCTAGATTTAGATATTTTAAAGGGAAATTGCATACACGTTGGATGAGACCTTATGAGGTGGTCAAATTGTTTGAAAATGGAGTGGTAGAAGGACGGAATTCAATATTCATGTTGAATGGGTATAGATTGAAGGTATATTTTCAGCCCCTCACTAAAGAAAGTTTTATACAGCAAGTCCAACAACAATCCAAAAATGACATGGTAGGTGAAAACACCAACCTATTGAAAATTTGATTCTTCGTTTCCTGAAACAAAAACAAAAAAAATGTAATATTCCCAATTAGCCATGAGCTAGTTGGAATATTAAATTTTGTTTTGCTTCTTTGTTTTATGAATAAGAGGACAATGGAGGTCCATAATTCTCCTTAATAATGAATAAATCAATTCCAGTGTGAAAGGAATAGATCTTGGCAGCTTAATAGAGCAACCTTACGTGTGAAAAGGGGCTGGAACACCTTGACTGGGTCAACTTTGACCAAATCAACATCGTTGTCATGGAGGAATGGTCATTAATAAGAGACAGTGCAATTTTAGATGGAGATGCTTTGCATGGAAGTAGTGTTATTATTGGATGGGGCCTAGGGTTTGGAAGCTCATATATTATAAAAGGAAGAGGATGGCAGCCATATTCATTATGTTGATGTATATGATATTTCTGAATATATGGTCTGTTTAGACATATATCTTTCTTTTGTTGTTTAGCTGAGATTGAGTGTTGTTTAGCACTTAGTGTTCCTAATCAGGAATCACACCTCTTCCATTGAGAAGCTCTTGGAGGAGTCTTGCACTAAATTTTCCACTATTAGGCTTAAGGAAAAGCTTCATCTTTCATTTACAACGCATATCCTATTGAGGGTTGAGTTGTTTTGTAGGTTGCAGAAGTGGAGACCATCTGATCCGTATGTGATTGAATAAAGTGCTTAAACAGTTTGATTAGTTTTTCCTTTAGATTGACTGTTAACCGAATTATGCTTTAATGAAAAATGACATAAAATAGTAGCATAAATGAATTAAATAACAAAAATAATCATAGAGAAGAAGAGGTAAACAATTTGATGACGGAGTTTGTCCCTCCGAGACTACATCTCCGGGTCTGCTTTTAAGTGGGCGTCCATTTTTATTAGGATTTATCTTGAAGAATATTTACACTAAAATGGAATAGAATGAATGTGATCTCAGGCACTTCTGAACCTTGTAAATAGAAAGTACTCTTCCTCGCCTCTCCGATGCCTGTCTCCGTGCTCAATTCCGACCACCTATGACTGAGAAATGCTGCAAACAAATTCGCCTCTAACCTGCTGAAACTGATCTTCAAAACTCAACGTCTTCACATAAATCCAAGATGATCTTCATGAGAAAATTCTATGGCTTAAATAAGCTGCATCGAACCTCCATTTTCCTCATTTGGGAGTTTTTTGAGGAAAAAAATGGTGATAAGGGTCTCGAATCCCTTCTATGCATGAACTTAGGGATAAATGATAAGGTATACGCACTGATTTAATTGCAAAAACCCATAAATAAACCATATATTAAATTGGCGGCTTATTAACTGGGCAGAGGTGATAACCGCTACGTGTGATCAGGCGGGTGGGCAAGACGGCTACAATTTTCCTTTTGTGGTCACTCCAAAAATTCTGGTAACAAGTCACATGCCTTTTAAAATCGACGATTATGGTTTTGCATCGACGGTTAACTCCCCGTCGACAGTCTCTCCGGTGAAAACGAAAAACTTAAACAATTCCGCCGCGGTCTAAAGAGACCTATCATATGACTTCTTCGACAGTTAAACTTGCACCATTAATACTTTAACACTATGGGTTTTAATAAGGTTTTATTATAAAGTTTTAAAACTTATATCAATGTATTTAACCCCCCGAACCTTATATAAGGTTTTTGGTATTTTTATATAGTTTGAATTTTTGCGCTTAAGGTTTTTTAGCATAGTTTTAAAGTTTAGGAATAGGATTTAGGTGTTACACCATAGAATTTTTAGGTGTAGGTTTTTGACATATGTTTTAGGGTTTTACATATGGTTTAAAACTTAGGCCATCACTTAGGTTTATGATTAGGTCTAGATCATGTGGATAGGTTTTAATGATTAGGGTTTAGACTTAGGGTTAGGTTTACGCTAGGAATTTTGTCACCATAGATTTTTAGGTGTTAGGTCTAGGTCCTTAGGTTAAAAACTTAGACCTTAACATTTGTATAAGGTATTTCACCATGGTTTTAACCCATTAAAAAACCCATATATCTTGCCACACACCCATATAAAAATTGATGTCTAACATGAACCCAATTGAACCATGATACTAAAGGACCTTTTCACTAGCAAATTGATGATTCTAAAGACTGAACTAGATGTCGAACTGCTGAAGTTGACTTGGAACTCTATTGATCTGAAATGATCAAGATCCTCCTGGATCAATCCTCTCCACTTAAAAAGATTTTGGACCACAAAATATTGATTTTTAAACTGACAATAAGTGAGAATACAACTCTCTCACTTTCACCTTGACTTTGATCACATACAACCATACCTATTCGTTGACTTGAAACTGATGCTTATCATGGCGCAATTTGAACCTGACTTGACTTTATGCTTGTCGTGGTGTAGAAGAATGTAAGGCTTGATTGTAAGCTTTTTGCACATAAGTTACAAATTTATCCCACATCTTAGGATGTATACTGCAGTTACCTCAAAGAATATGTATCCTAGTCCTGTTTACCATTTCCGTCTGTCCTTGAACCAAATCCATGCTGCCCCATGGTTGTAAAGGAACTAGAGGTAGCATTTGCAAAAAAATGTTTCGATTGCATGGCTTGCTTGTCGAACACATGACACATCCCTTTATGTACTTCACAATTGTTTCATACATTTGAGGCTAGTAACAAAATTTTTGACTTTGTGTCGTAGTCTTGTTTACGCTTGCAATCTGAGAAAGATAAATTTCCCAAATAACCTACACCTTTTCTATATGAGAATTATGAGTTAGCGATTCAAAAGTATCATCAAAATCATTATCAGTACTATATTTTTCTACATAAATTTCATAAACCAATGAAATTTTATGTAGTACTACTGAAGCATTCAAAGACAACATATCAACTACTTTACTTGTTACACCTTCCCTATCCTTAATTACTAAGTGATTTTGTTGAAGAAATCCCATCCAAATGTAGTGAGATTGTTGCATCGTAGTATATGAATGAAAGTATTGAAACAACTGATAATCTATGTGAATCACTGTTTCCATTTCATATCCTTTAACAACTGTTTTAACTTCATATGGTTGTTGATGATTTATCAATGTTGTAAAATTTTTCTGCTTAATTGAATCAACTTTAACATCGACACTTATTCCCCATGCCTTGTTTTTATTATGAGCCAAAATTATGGGTGAACTGTATGGAGTTAATCTGTGTCGCATGAATTCCATCCCTGAAATTTGTTGCTTTATTTATATACACTCTACAACTGACTTCTGACACATTCCATTATTAGAGGCATCAAACATCAACTGCATCTCATGTGATATTTTATTTTTATGAAGTAGATGTTTTGGTTCTTTAATTAGATCTTGAAATGAATCTACCTTTTTAACCAAATTACCTTCATACTGAATTTCACAACCTGAACAAGTATCAATAAGATCCTTACGTTTCTCTTTTATCGACATGAATATGTATCTCCTACTTTAACTTATTAAGCGCTTCATCTGATTAGCATTAATTAAATTCAAGTGATATTTGTTTTTATGTGCCTGAACGATGTACATAATCCCATATTTTATGAGATGATAGTTATGTTCCTTTCTATAAAATACTACATCATGGTCATAGAGATAAGGGCTACCTAGGACAATTCCACAAATGTCTAACAGTATCACATCTAGCTCCACTTCATCGATATAGTTAGTTGTGATTGCAAATTTTAACCGACACTTTTTGGTAACATGAATTTGACTTTGTTCTGTTAACCACCCTAAAGGATATGGATTTGGATGATTATGTGTTTTAAAATCTAATTGTTTAACCGATGACTTAGAAATCAAATTTTCCTGTGATCCTGTATTGAAAAATGTATCTATCTTAGTATGCTTTGAAGTTACCGTTATATGAAATAACTCAATTATTTTATATTCATTATGTTGTTTGATTTTTGAAGAAGCAGAAGTACTAGCATCAGAAATTTTACCTTTTGTAACCATAGCAGTGATTTTACCTTCATCACCTGAATCAGATCCCAAGTCCAAGCCTTGTTGTACTATTGTTTCAGCCTTATTTTCACCCTTCTTTGATTGAAACTTCTTTGGCTTCAGTTCTGGATGAAGTTTCCAACACCTAGCTTCCTCATGGCCGATCCTTTGGCAATGTGTACATGTAGGTCTATATTCTTCCTTCTGAGATGTGGCAGTCTTCTTTCCCTTCGAATTTCCCTTATTTTTTCTATCTTTAGTTTCCATCTTCTTGGATGTCTTTGGTGTAAACTTGAATGGTCTACCACCTGATTTGACATGAATAGCTTGAACACAAACTTCATCAAAATAATTAGGACTAAACATTAATAATGTATGCTGCAAATATGAACGCAAACTGCCAATATATTTCAACAAAGTTTCTTTTGTGTCCAAATAAATACCGAGTGCTAATGCTTTCTTTCTGAATTCCTGTGTGAAATCTTGAACACTCTGTCCCTTACCTTGTTGCAAGTGCTACCAATCAATTACATCTTGTTGTGTGTGACCCAACAGATAGAATTGTTTCTTTAGAGCTTTAATAAACTTAGTCGATGAGGTGATAACTTTTCCCTTACGCTTTAAATCTATCTGTGTCCTACTCTCCCACCAGATCAAAGTAGTACCCCCCATTCTAAGAGTAGCTAATTGGATATTTGTCTTATCATCAGTAATATCTTGAATACGACAATAGACTTCTAATTTTTTTACCCAATTATCTAGCTTCTCAGGGTTTATTTCACCATCATACATAGGTAATTCGAACTTAATATCAAGTTTCGAAAGTGGATTCTTATGTTTCTTTTATTTTTCTTATTCAGAACTAGAAGTAGAAGAGAAAGAAGAAGATGATGGAGATGACGGGGGAGAAAGATATTTATCTGCTTTGTCTTTACCCTTGTCATTCTTTGATGCCTCCGACGATGAGGCTGCATCCCTCGTCTTCCTGTCTTCATATAATTATGCCAACATTTTCTGCATGTTTAGAAACATCTGCTGGATTTGATTCTCATAAATGGGCTTCTTTTCAGTAGCTTCAGGAGTCTCAACGGTCTCAGTCCCTGTCATCGTTTATTGATGAACAACTTTCCGCTTTCCGATCTCTGGATAAAATTCCTCAAGCTCGCCTTTTCTACGTTGTAATCCCATCCTGGTTAACATCCACTGACAAACAAACTACAAGCACAACCTGCTCTGATACCAAAAATGATTTATATGTGATCAAATAAAGTGCTTAAGCAGTTTGATTAGTTTGTCCTTTAGATTTACTGTTAACAGAAGTATGATTTAATGAAAAATGACATAAACCAACAGCATAAAGGAATTAAATAACAACAATAATCAAAGAGAGGAAGAGGCAAAAAATTTGATGATGAAGTTCGTCCCTCCTGGACTACATCTCCGGGTCCGCTTTTAAGTGGGACTCCATTTTTATTAGGATTGATCTTGAATAATATTTACACTGAAATGGAACAGAATGACTGTGCTCATAGGCATTTCTGAACCCTATAAACAGAAATTACTCTTCCTCGCCTTTCTGATGCCTGTCTCCATGCTCAATTCCGACCACTGACGGTTAAGCAATGCTGCAAACAAATTCGCCTCTAACCTACTGAAACTGATCTTCAAAACTCAATGTCTTCACATAAATCCAAGATGATCTTCATGAGCAAATTCTATGGCTTAAATAAGCTTCATCGAACCTCCATTTTCCTCATTTAGGAGTTGGTTGAGGAAAAAAATTGGTGATAAGGGTCTTGAATCCCTCCTATGCATGAACTTATGGATAAATGATAAGGTATAAGTGCTGATTTAATTGCAAAAACCCATAAATAAACCATATATTAAATTTGCGGCTTATTAACCGAGCGGAGGTGATAACCGCTACGTGTGATCATGCAGGCAGGCGAGACAGCTTCAGTGGTCACTCTGACGGTTCCGGTAACAGGTCACATGCCTTTTAAACCTGATGGTTATGGTTTTGCGTCCATGGTTAACTCCCCATCAGCGGTCTCTACATTCAAAATGACAGACTTAAACAGTTCTGCCATGGTCTAAAGAGACCTGTCATATGACTTCTCTGACGGTTTAACTTGCGTGGTTAATATTTTAACACTGTGGGTTTTAATAAGGTTTTATTATAAAGTTTTAAAACTTATATCAATGTATTTAACCCCCGAACCTTATAATAAGGTTTTTTTTGTTGTTATATAGTTTGACTTTTTGCGCTTAGGGTTTTTTAGCATAGTTTTAAAGTTTAGGAATAGGATTTAGGTGTTACACCATAGAATTTTTAAGTGTAGGTTTTTGACATATGTTTTAGGGTTTGACATATGGTTTAGGACTTAGGCCATAACTTCGGTTTATGATTAGGTCTAGATCATGTGGATAGGGTTTAATGATTAGGGTTTAGACTTAGGGCTAGGTTTGCGCTAGGAATTTTGTCACCATAGATTTTTAGGTGTTAGGTCTAGGTCCTTAGGTTAAAAACTTAGACCTTTACATTTGTATAAGGTATTTCACCATGGTTTTAACCCATTACAAAACCCATATATCTTGCCACACACCCATATCAAAACTGATGTATAACATGAACCCAACTGAACCATGATACTGAAGGACCTTTTCATTGGTGAATTGATGATTCTGAAGACTGAACTGGACGTCGAACTGTTGAAGTTTACTTGGAACTCTGTTGATATGAAATGATCAAGATCCTCCTAGATCACCATCTTTGGGTCACTTCAATACTTATTTTTAGTGGAGAAGGGTACCTTTCCATTAGGAGGACATTAAGGAAGGCCCTTGTGCTTATTTCCATATCTTAGCTTTAGACCATTGATTTATTTGACTCTACAACACAGTTTATTTCCATATCTACGTTATTTTGTAGGAGGAGTTGTAGGGTGGTTTTGGCACACCATTTGGAGAGAAGGTTCGTTGGTGAAGGGAATATTCCTTTCATCTAGGAGATCTATTGGAGGAGGCTGCATTATTTCTTATATCAAATCAGCCACACTTTCCAGATCTGTATTTGCAATGGATCTTCAACCCTAGGCCTTAGATCACAATCTTCTACATTGTGTTTTGCTGAAAACCCTTAAGGGGTTCTTCAAAGGAGGTTGTATAGTGATCAGATCTGTAATAGATCTATCTTTTTGTGCACATATAAGCCTTAGATCTGTTGTGTAATCATTTGTTTTAGAAGTTCCTTTTAAACAATGATGTAGCAGCCTTCCAAGTCTTTATATATAGTAGCAGCACCTTTTTGTGGGATTTTTTCCATTCGAGGCTTGTTATTTCTTATTGTACATCTTATGGCCCATTTCTTATGCATATTTTTCTGCTATTATAATAAATTAAAGGTCTCCATATTGGCCTTTTACTTTCATGTAATGTTTACACTGCTATTTCCATGCTTTTGCACTATATTCCCGCTTTTCCCATTTGGGAATATTACAGTGGTATTAGAGCATAATCTTGGCACATCCTGTGCATCTTGAAAGGCCAATATGTTATATGAAGAAGGAGATCCTCTTACTGATAGAGAGAAGAGGTATCAAAGAAGAAGACAACGGAATTTTTTTTGAAGATTGCAACAAGAAACAGTGAAAGTGGCATCCGGAAACATCATTCCTTGATCCTAGTGAAAAATAATCACCTAAACTACGTGGGGCCCACACAGGGTATTTTTAGGTGTATGTCTATTTTTAGAATGGTGAACATATTCTAAAATTGGTAGGATGCTAATTCTAGATGGTTGATAAAATTCTATCTTTGGATGAATTTCTATTTTTAGAAGATGGGAAAAGTCTATTTATAGATCGCTAATCTAAAAATAGAATGCATGTCGATTGTTATTAGCCCTTAATAATAATCAGACAATAAATAGTAACTTATTCTCTTGGAGCACTTTATTTCAGTGAACAGATGTGGCACATCAGTGGGCTGAAGGAATTACGCAATTCCTAGGGTGGTTGGTGACTCATGCATGGAGGACTTTGTTATAATTGACAGTGGCAAGTTGTAACAGAGTTGGAACAGTAGTTATGTGAGTTGTTATTTAGTTTAACTCAATTCAGTGAGTTAAACTCAGTTGCGCTATTTGTAACTGAACATACACTAGTGATAGATGAGTGAATTAATTATTTAATTAACTCACAAGTAGTGTCTTACTTGCAACTAAAAAAAATCAACAGTTAACTACTTGCATGTCAGATCCAGTGGAGACCCAATGGAGAGATAGGTGAAAGGGTGAGATGGACTATCTGTTGTGACTATAGTGATGCATTAAATGCATATACAAAAACATTGGAGATGCTTATTATGATTTCACAATGCAAGCAAGGCAAGGTCGAATTCATTCAGGGATCTTCTTCAACAGGGATTGCGCAGTGGAGGCAGGCTCTCAGGAGGAAAGAAATTGGTGCATAGATATGCAAATTTCTGCATGAGAGTGTGTGACGTTTGTAGATTGTATTGAGAGATATATGAACTGAGATTTGTATGATATTGTTACATGTTCCATTGATATACATAATTTATGATAGTTGGGTTTTTTAGCTTTAATCTTTCCCGGTAAAACATCTTGTTATGTGCGATTGATTTTTCTTCATATGTGTTTTGCAATTGGCGATTTAATTTCCGCAAAGAATTATGTGGAAGGATTTTTTATTTAACATAAGTTAATTTGTTAGATCAGGAGAATCCAGAAATAAATTATTGTGTTTATAAATTTCTACATGGTATCAGAGCAGAAAATATTGCAATATTGAAGCAGTAGCTGAGTTTTTGTTGGTGGAAACAATTCGAAATTGTTGCAAGAATTTCTTGGTGTGACAGTTGAGTAAACATCGAAATGGATTTCAATGGTTTGTAGTTAGAGTATGCACTTGAGGGCAGCTCGAACTACATTTCATGGAAGGACAGGATGGAGGTGGTGCTTGAAGATAATGGCTTGAAGGAATTCATTGAAAAAGATGTTCCTAAGCTTACTTCCACAGATGCTGCAATACTTGATGCATGGAAAAAGAAAGTAGCAAGGGTGAGGAGGAGTCTGTTGGAAGGTGTGGGAGACCATATTGTCTCAAGAATTCATGGGAAATCCACTCCATTTGCAATGTGGAAGGCTTTAATGGATATTTCCCAAAGCAGCAGTGACCATAGGAAATTGGCGTTGAAGGATAAACTCAGAAAAATCAATATGGAGAAGAACGAAATTATTCTGATATACTTAAAAAAGTTTGTCAAATGTAGGGATGAGCTTGGGAGTGTAGGAGTAAGTGTTGCTGATGATGATTTGGTGAGCTTGGCTCTCTTGGGGATTCCTAAGAGTTGGCATAATTATCAATACTATGTCAACGGACGGGAAAAACTATCATATTGGGAATGACTATGGTCGGATCTAGTGCAGGAGGAGTTCAGGTGGAAAACCAGAGATGGCTCTTCATCAATGCATGATGATGAAGAGGATTGTGATTTTGCTACCAAGGAGAAGAAGGGGAAGGGGAAGAAATTCCATTCTCAATGTGAGGCTGGTGAAGATGGCAAGGAGCACAACATGTCCAAAGTGAAGTGTTTTCACTATCATGAGTATGGAGATACTGCCACAAATTGTCCACATAAGAATAAGAACAAGATGGTTGCTGGAGCTGCAGATGGTGAGGCTCTTGCCTCACACTTTGAGCTTGAATTCTCATTGATTTCTTGCATGGTGTCTAGTGCATTGGGATCAGGGTGGTACTTTGATAGTAGTGCTTCCTTTCACATAAAGGGAGATGAGAAATTGTTCAGTGACTTGGTGGATAAAGATCTCCAGATGCATGTTGAGTTGGGTGATGATGGACGATACAGTGCGACCGAAATTGGTACCATTACCTTTCAGAGGGCGTCAGGTAAAATATTTCATTTAAAAGATGTTGTTCATGTTCCAGGTTTAAAGAATAATTTAATCTTAGTCACAATGTTAGAGGATAGAGGCTATGATGTTGTCTTTAGTGAAGGAAAAGTTTTCCTGCGACACAAAGAAACATGGAAAGCCAAGAAGGTTGGGATTTGAGTTAAAAATCTCTACAGACTTGAAGTAGATGGGATTTCTATGAAGCTTCATACTGTTGGGAAGTACGAGGAAGACATGGAAGGAAGCTTTAGAGGGAGAAGGATTTGCATGCAGGTAAGAGTGAACCTCGGGATGTGGAGCAGCCATAAGATGAGGATCATGGAGTGGGAGCAACCACTCATGCAAATAAATTGCGTGCCAGATGGGAAGAGGGAGTGCATGCAACTATACCACCAGGTAATAGGTGGGGTGACATGCATGAGTAATCCCAAGAATATATTTCTGGGCAAGATTCATTGAGATGGTGTGGATCTCATGAATTGAACTTGGCTATGAGGTGCCCACAGAGAAGCAGTAGCATGATCAATTGGATTGATGCAGTGATATCAAAATGACAATGTCAGATACTGGAGCACGGATCAGAGTTGACAGCAAGTGAAGAGTGCATGGGTGCAGAGTTCAATAGCGTAGTGGTTCTAGAACACATGTGCAGTTGGTACCAGTAGAAGTTAGAATAATTTGATGATAGATGCATTATACTAATTTAGTTGTTTGGAGGATATTCAGTTTCAGAAGTGTTTCATGCAAGTATTTCAGGGCGAATGCATGGAGTTGCATGTCGCATGCAAAGATAGTCCTTTCTTGTTGAGAGGGAGTGTTTAAGATTGCAACAAGAAACAGTGAAAGTGGCATCCGGAAACATCATTCCTTGATCCTAGTGAAAAATAATCACCTAAACTATGTGGGGCCCACACAAGCTATTTTTAGCTATATGTCTATTCTTAGAATGGTGAGAATATTCTAAAATTACCAGGATGCTAATTCTAGATGGTTGAGAAAATTCCATATTTCGATGAATTTCTATTTTTAGAAGATTGGAAAAGTCTATTTGTAGATCGCTAATCTAAAAATAGAATACATGTTGATTATTATTAGCCCTTATAATAAAAAAATAAATAGTAACTTATTCTCTTGGAGCACTTTATTTCAGTGAACAGATGTGGCACATCAGTGGGCTGAAGGAATTACGCAATTCCTAGGGTGGTTGGTGACTCATGCATGGAGGAATTCATTATAACTGATAGTGGAAAGTTGTAACAGAGTTGGAAGATTAGTTATGTGAGTTTTTATTTAGTTTAGATAAGTTCAGTGAGTTAAAATAAATTGTGCTAGTTGTAACTGAACATACACTAGTGATAGATGAGTGAATTAATTATGTAATTAATTCACAAATAGTGTCTTACTTGCAACTGAACAAATACAATAGTTAACTACTTGCATGTCAAATCTAGTGGAGACCCAGTGGAGAGATAGGTGAAAGGGTGAGATGGAATATCTTTGGTGACTATAGTGATGCATTCAATGCATATACACACATATTGAAGATGCTTATGAGGATTTCACAATGCAAGCAAGGCAAGGTCAAATTCATTTAGGGATCTTCTTCAGCAGGGGTTGTGCAGTGGAGGCAGGCTCTCAGGAGGCAAGAAATTGGTGCATAGATATATAAATTTATGCTTGATAGTGTGTGGCGATTGTAGATTGTACTGAGAGCTCTATGAGCTGATATTTGTGTGATATTTTTACATGTTTCATTGATATACATAATATATGATAGCTGGGGTTTTTAGCTTTAAGATTTCCCGATAAAACATCTTGTTATGTGCGATTTATTTTGCTTCATATGTGTTTTTCAATTGGTGATTTAATTTCCGCAAAGAATTAAGTGGAAGGATTTTTTATTTAACATAAGTTAAATTTTTAGATCAGGAGAATCCGAAAATACATTATTTTGTTTATAAATTTCTACAAGTTTGATTATACAAATGACAAATAAGACAAGGGTAAAACTCCTTTATCTGGAGGAGAAGAGGAAGAGAAAGAGTTTCCTAAGAATATTATCAAAGCTATGCAAGACATTGCTAGAGAAATAAAGGAGATGAGGATTGATAGATACAAGGAATCCCCTAAAGGATTTCAACATGGTGGATAAACCAGTGCAGTAGCAAAAATTTTCCCAATGCTCTACCATGCCTACATTATTGGCAGTGGGAAATGAAGGGTTTCAAGAACAAGAATCCCTTGAAGAATATTTCATGGAGTATGAGTCTCAAACTCAGAGATTCAAGGACCACTTGAGTTTTCAAGAATTTTTTCAAATCAAGGACAATAGGAGACCTAGGCATCACAATAGATGTAGTGGATTCATTCAAAATCATGATCTACACCGCACTATGGGAATATTTTTCTTACCCAACTTTGATGGGTCATCTAAGTGCACTACCAAATCATGGGTAGAGAAGCTTGACATCTACTTCCAGTTGAAAAAAGTTCCATAAATGGAGGTCATTAAGATAGCAGTGCTGCACCTTGAGGGTGAAGCACATGATTGGCGGTTCCATGGCTTGTCTACATTGGGTCATGCTAATGTGACTGCATATTCAGAGTTCACAAGGAGGCTGGTGGAGAGGTTTGATAGAAGAGATCCTGAAGCACCATTCATGGGGCTTGCAAATCTAAAACAATCAAGTAATCCAGAAACTTATATTTCTGAAATTTTTGATACTTTATATTATGGTTCCTGATTTATCTGCAGCAAGAACAATTTGTATGTTAATTGATGGGTTAGATGAGCCTCTTCATTGGTTGGTTAAGTCTACCAAGCCCACTACCCTTCAAGATGCCATTGAAAGGGCTAGATATCTTCAAGTTGCCTTGCCAAAAGCAAAGGCAACATTTCAGCATAAGCCCTCTTTTCCATCAAAGGGAAAAGATGAGAAGGCTCCTCCTTCAAAGGAGAGCCAAAATAAAAAACCTCTTGATGATGATGTCCAAAGAGACTTGAGGAGGAGGAAACTTTGCTTCACATGCCAAGAATATTGGGCACCTGGACATAGATGTGTAGTAGGAAAGGCACACTACATAAAGGTCTTCTCAGATGATGGGGAGGAAGAAGAAGAATAACAAAAGAGGGGTCACAACACTAGAATAGCAGGAGATGATCCACCACCACCAGGGGGTGAGGATGGATCACTTGCTCCAATTAGAGGAACTCTTGCATCGTTAAGATTGGTGCCCAACTATCATACAAATTCCACACAAGAAATAGAGTTGAATTTGCGCAGTGGAAGCAGGGACATGATGATCCCATCTATTATGCATATGAGAATGGTCCATAATACATCACTATCTTGTGGTAAACCACTTGGGAGGTCACCTGATCCAGATTTTTTGAGAGATTTCTCACATCATGATGCTCCATTCCTATATCCAAGAGGGATGGGAGCATTAGAAGGCCAAGGTACATCGCTGAGAGTCTTGGGTAGACTCAAGGAAGAGGGAGACATTCTACCAACATCATCATTACCCACTCTCATTTCAGATTATGTGTTGTGGGAGGAGAAGCAAGGGAAGGATAGAAAAATTCCAACATATACCTTTGGCATGGGAGATTTCAAGGAGAACATCAGCCATATGACAAATGTTCTTTGTGATAGATCATCAGCATTGTCACTATGGAGGATAGATCCATATTGGAAATCCCAATTGTTGGTGGATTATTCCAAGGATATTTTTACATGCATGATACTTGCTGACCAGCTACATGAAGAGGGCTATTCAGTCCAAGAAGAATTCATCTATTATCATGGTAGGATATTCCTATCTAGAGCCTCCAAGCTCAAGGAGAAGTTGCTACGTAGGGCATATGAGGAATTCCTTTTCAGCCATACTTATTCCATGAGGGCCTACAACACTATCATGGAAAGCTACACTTGGGATGGCTTTGACGAGGAACTATATCAGCATTTTCAAATATTCATGATTCTTGTGGAGTTGGGAGAGAGATATAACTCAATTAAGGAGTTATCACAGCCACATCTTTTCTCTTTGGGAATGAGAGAGGATATATCTATGGACCACACCATTTGTATGAGGAGAAATTTTGGTAAGGAACATGCTTATGTAAATAATGTTTCATTTAATGATTACTTGCATTTCTTTACCATGTATATGCAAGCCATAGCTCCAAGGAGGAGCAATATTCCATATAAAATTCATGGCCAACTTTGGGCCATAAACATTTCTAAACATGGCCACTCCCTTGAAGGACATGGGGATATTTTGTATCATTGTGAGTTCAATCCAAAAGCACCAAACATATCTCACACTTTCAGCCATTGTGAGAAGACTTGGGCAACAAGTAAGTGGTGGGGAAACCACTTACCATATCATTATCTGATGCAGTCAAGAGATTTACTGAGCTAGTTCCACATGTGGAACTATGACCCACCTCCATTTGTACAAATTTCTGTTTGCATGTACTTAGCTTTGATCCCATACATTGATGATGTACTTATTATTTTTTTGGAATGTTTGGAGGGAGGATGGGAGGAATGTATGTGCCCTATGGGAGAGAAATTATCCATGTTCACTATGCTACATGTTTCATGGAGAACATTGGGCAAACCATGTTTGTTTCGTTGGAACTATTGCCTCCTTGTGGGATAAATTATTTGCATCTCATAAGAAATTTGGAGGAGCAATTCATGGAGGGATGGATTGGTAGACACTAAGATTATGAGGGAAGTTTATCACATGATGGTGTCACCATTGATGGAGAGTTGCAACACTCACCTTGTCAGTTTCTTGAGGACAAGCAACATTTGGGAAGGGAGGACTGTAATATTCCCAATTAGCCATGAGCTAGTTGGAACATTAAATTTTGTTTTACTGCTTTGTTTTATGAATAAGAGGACAATGGAGGTCCATAATTCTCCTTAATAATTAATAAATAAATGAAAATATGAAATGGATAGATCTTGGGAGTTTAATAGAACACCCTTAGGTGTGAAAAGGGCTTGGAACACCTTGAGTAGGTCAACATTGACCAAATCAACAGCGTTGTCATGGAGGAGTGGTCATCAATAAGAGACAACACAATTTTAGATGGAGATGCTTTGCATGGAAGTAGTGCTATTATTAGATGGGGCTCAGGGTTTGGAAGCTCTTATATTATAAAAGGAAGAGGATGGAAGTCATATTCATTATGTTGATGTATATGATATTTCTAGATATATGGTCTGTTTAGACATATATCTTTCTCTTGTTGTTTAGCCGAGATTGAGCGTTGTTTAGAACTGGGAGTTCCTGATAGGGAATCTCAAATCTTCCATTGAGAAGCTCTTGGAGGATTCTTTCACTACATTATCCACTGTTAGGTTTAAGTCCAAGCTTCATCTTTCATTTACAACGCAAATCCTGTTGAGGGTTGAGTTGTTTTTTAGGTTGCAGCAGCGGAGACCATCTTTGGGTCACTTCAATACTTATTTTCAGTGGAGAAGGGTTTCTTTCCATTGGGAGGATAGTAAGGAAGACCCTTGTGCTTATTTCCATATCTTGGCTTTAGGCCATTGACTTATTTGACCCTACAGTGTAGTTTATTTCCAGATCTATGTTATTTTGTAGGAGGAGTTGTAGGGTGGTTTTGGCACACCATTTGGAGAGAAGGTTTGCTAGTGCAGGGGATCTTCATTTCATATATGATATATATTGAAGGAAGTTGCATTATTTCTTATATTAGATCAGCCACACTTTCCATATCTATATTTTGCAATGGATCTTCAACCCTATGGCTTAGATCCCCATCTTGTACATGGTGTTTTGCTGAAAACCCTTAAGGGGTTCTTCAAGAGGTTGTATAGTGCTTAGATCTATAATAGATCTATATTTTTGTGCACATTTCATCCCTAGATCTATTGTGTAATAATTTTTTTGTAGCAGTTCCTTTTAAACAGTGTTGTGGCAACCTTCTAGCTTTTTATATATAGTAGCAACACCCCTTTTGTGGGATTTTGTCCATTAGAGGCTTGTTATTTCTTATTGTACATCTTATGGCCCATTTATTATGCATATTTTGCTGTTGTTATGATAAATGAAAGGTATCCAAATTGGCCTCTTACTTTCACGTAATTTTTACACTGCTATTTCCATGGTTTTGCACTATATTCCTGCTTTTCCGATTTGGGAATATTATAAAAAAAAATGATCCAGTAATAAACCACCCCACTTTTCTTCAAAGAAACTACCCCTATCCCATTTTTTATTTCCCTATTTTCCCTTGAGACTTTTTTTTTCCAAAATCCCCTTTTCGTTCATCCCTCTTGGGGGTTTTAGTCTTGGAATCCCTATCGTAATATTCCTTCCCATTATATAAATTACCCCTTTCCCACTTATTTTATCCCTCATGGGTCGAATGCAGGATCTGATGTGAAATCACAAGTCATATAAGAAGGCATATTCAACACCAAATAATGGTGAATAAAAATTCCCTTATATGTTTAAGAAAATGTTTAATCCAGCCTATGATTCATATTCTATTATAATTTCTTTTGGTTCCCTTTTTCCCTTCGATGCGAAAGAAATACCTGGTGCAGGAATGTGTGTTCAGGTGCAGTAATGATCAGTGTAGGCATGTTTAAGTGTAGGTAGGTTCAGTGTAAGAACGATTAGTGCAGGCATTTTTAGTATAAATATCCACACTATTGAGCGCGTCCAAATGTGAAATCCCATGGTCCTAGTGAAAGATTGCTTAATACGGTGCAGAAACACTTGGTGCAAAAATGTGCACTAGAAAGTTTTTCTTTGTTTCATAATTCATTTTTGAAGACATAATAATTGCACCATCAATAGACCCTGGCATCTAATAATTTGAATTATGGTTAAAACTTTCTTTTATCATTTACTAATTTAGGAAGAAATCATTTAAGTACAAGATATTTTAGGTTATGAAATCCCATCCTTTTAATGAAGTACTGAGTACACCTTATGTGAATCATAAAGTGAATGTGGGATAGTAAGATTCACCCAAAACCTAATACTTACCTCTTTTTGAAAAAATCTTCATCACCTGTCAATGATGGCCTTACCTCATAATCTGATCGTACATGACCGTTACACCACATCACTGCCTAAACCTTTGCCTTTTCCAATCATCATTGCCTACCTGTACTTGGACTGATAAATGTGTACATCCATTCCAAGGGTGTAATTTTAATCATGGAGTGTGATTGAATGGAAGATGGTTGATAGTGTAGTGGGTGGATGGCTCTACCATCATAAATCTCTCAACATACCTTTTGAATTCTTGATTCTGATATTTTTCCTAAGGTTTATATAGGTAATTGGGGTGAATTCAAACATAAATGGCTCCCGCAAGGACTGAACCACTATATATGAAGGAAATAGAGCAAACAACCGAGTATAGAAATTTTCTTCCAATACTGCAGGAATCTAGGTTTTTCCTGTTTCTACAAAAAATTGACAGATTTGATACGGTTGTGGCACTGGAATTCGCTAGGACATTTGATGGAAGCAAATCCAAGGTAGGCTAACTGGAATTTAGTCACAAAATAATCCATATCTCAAGCTACAAGCTTAGAAAAAGTGGGTGAATAATGGTTTAAGAAGGATAATATTGAGAAGAGGCAGTGGCACTGATTCGTGGTTGACCAGAAGCTAAAGGTGGAATGGAAGAAAAGGCTTTTGCACAGTGCTATTCTTGGGTAATGGAAATACCTCCTTTACATATTGCATAAGTTTCTTACTTGCGAGGGTCGTTATTCATTTAATTTCTTGTATCATATATGTTTTATGTTGCATTTTGAGTTGGGAAAACTCATCAATTTCCCCTATTATCTACCCAGGAGCTTGGAGAAAATAGCGAAAGGTGTTTAGAGAGGGAAGTCAAGTCAAGCTGCATGCAAGTTGTATCATCATAGGTTTATCGAAATTTTAGTTAAGAAGGCGTTGGAGGTCAAAAATGTGACCTGGAAAGCATTTTTGAAGGAGTTTCAATGACGAGGTATAGGGAAGTAGTCTGGGAAAAAGAATGCAAGAAAGAAAGGAAAAGTAGAGAGAATCTGACCTTGTGCCAGACTAAGACAAAAATAAAGGATAGACCGGTGAAGGAAGAGGAGTGATCTGTTAAAGGAACTCATTCATCAATAAAAATAACAACCAGGAGCTCGGCTAAGAAAATTACTTCTTCTTTGGGGTCGAGTCATGTTCAATCGACCTCCCTGATATTGTTGGACAATACACCACCTGTTTCACCAGGTGACCATAACCCTCAGTTCTCATTGAGGTGGTGGCTCATACAGTGGTTAATGAAGGTTATGTAGAGAAGAAGGATGACATACCCTTATCGGCCTTCCTTCATAAGATAAAGAAAATAAAAATAACATTGAGTGCAAGTAGAGACCTAAGAGAGGGTCAGGTAGACGATGAGACATAGCATATTGAAGCCCTCGATAATTTTTAAGTGCAGGGTACGGAAACCCCTGGTGAGATGCATGCGTGGGGTATTTAAATCCCTGGTGAGATGGATGTGCAGGGTATTAAAGCCCCTATTAATATAGACATGTAGGGCACCGAGGCCCTTGGCGACATGGAATTTCCTAGCACCAATACCCTTGGTGACATTGAAGCTCTGGGGACTGAAGCCCTTGATGATTTCGAAATGAAGGAGCTAGGTGGCTAAGATAGCTTTCACCTTGGTGATGATGGAACATGTTTAGAATCAATTGCAGAAAATATGCTTACATCGAGAGAGTTGGAAACAAAAAATTCCATCCTCTATTTGAACAATTGGATAGAAGAGCTCGAGCAATGATTTCATGGCTTGGAAGCATGAAACCAAACCATAAAGGAATAGGATACAATGCAGTAGAAAGACATTACAAAATTGGCAGAAGAAGTCAAGGAGAAGAAAATACAAGTCAAGATATGGAAGTTCCAGGCCTCAAGGTGCTTTAAGCGCCTTAAAAAGGTGACCAAGCAACTGAAGAAGGCTCGAGGTAAGAAGATGAATGAAAGGAAGGATCAACATACAAGTTTAGGATTGAAGAGAGGATCCTTGTTTTGATGTTTTGCAGCAGGTAAAGGTTATGTGAGGACAGAAAACAACTTATGGATGGGAGGATGTTGGTAGGCTAAAATGCTTCATTTTTACCCCTTTCCTACTTCAAAACCACAACCTTAAATTTTTTTTTTATCCTCGCAAACCTCCTTATTCCTGCATTATTCCAAGAATCATGTATATTCCTGTACTAGCTTTATATTTCATATTTAAGGTTTACAAAGAACTTAATTAATTATTTTAATAGATTTTATGTATTTAATATTTCTTGCAACTAATAATTTCTTTCATAAAGTATTTGATAGGAAAATTAATTAATCGTTTCATTAGCATGGTCGAGTGCAGGTGATTCCTACACTGTTGGCAACCTCTTGCTCCTAAACTCCCATGAAATCTCACTACCTAACGCAGGCCTTATGTTCGGCCAATTTTTCTTGATTCAGTTGTGGTCATATCAAGTTGGATTCGAAGTGGAGGAAATTCTCAGATATGGTCGAGATTAGATTGTTGGCCAATGATTAGATTAGCACTTCATTACAGCCGCAGGCTTATTTTGTAATGCTATTTTTATTTTGTTTTGGCTGAAGGCTTGGATTGGAATGACTGTATGTAATTTATGCCTAAGGGTTATATAAAATGTAGACTTCAGATAGGAATTAGCTAGAAAGCGATATAACTGCTACCGTAACTCTAGAGAAATTGTGATTTTGTTGTTGTCACCCTCGTTCTGGGCTGGGATCAAACACAATGTATATTTGTTCATTTGAAATTAATAAAAAGGAGATATGCCATGATATTTTCATCCTGCATCTTAATTATTTATTAATGCATCACTGATTTCTGAAGTTTCAAGTTTCCTAAAATGGGAAACGAGTTAGTTGGCCAGGGCTCAACCAACCCAGCTCGTTCTCCCTTTCGCTTTCGTTTAGTTAAATGTGTGTGTTGATTTCATTTACATGCAAAATGTGGATTAAGCTTATGTTTCATTCTTTCACAAGATTTTTGGTTCGATCTCATTGATAGTAAACGTGTGATAGATCCATGGTTTGAATTTTAATTAATTTTACCTTCACTAATTTCCTTTTTCAAATATTAGTGTACTTCTGCCTAGATCGTGCAAGCATGTTATTCATGCACTAGTGAATTTACAGTTTTGCAACTTGATTTTTTTGGTTCATTATAGAAAATATTTTTCATTCCTTTATTTTACAAGATTCGATACATTTCTGTAAGTGAGCATTCATTATCAAATAGAAGTATTTTTAATAGAAAGAGTTAAAATATTAGGGATTAAACATTCCTTTGTAATTAAGGAATGAATGATGTTACAACGTATTGATCTGTACCTCCACTTTACACTTTTAAGGAAAGGATTAAAACTTCCTTTGAACTATTAAAGTGAACCTTTATGAGTTAAAAATGTAGATCTAATTTATGTGAGTAACTATTATAGGGATAAAGCCTGCTATTATACATATATAATTTCTTTGACTACATGAAAGAGTTCCTTGATTGAAGAAATTGTGTTTTGGCTTTTGAAGTTCATTTTCAGTTCGAAGTTCATTTTTATTTCGAAGTTAATCTTCATTTTGAATTTCAATTTGGTTGAAGCATTATTTTGTTTGTGGAAGCTATTTCAATGTTCTGTTCGCCTTTACAAATTCTTTTCATAGTTAACTCTTTAATTTTTCCTGAAAGTAATTGGAAAACTTGGTGCAGGAACCTCTGTTCCAATACAAGAACCAATATCCTAATATAGGAATAGAGTGCTCAAGTGCTAAGGCTAAGAGCCCCTGCATAAAGACATAAATATCCAGTATAAGTGTAGAAGATACTTCCAACACATAAGCCTTGTGCCTATACTAGTGCAAGCAGATTGCAGGACTATAGGAAAACAACTTTCTGTAGGAAGGAAAATACTTAAAGAAGGTAGATCTATTCAAGGGCCCAATTGTTAATTTGTCAAAAAATATACTAAATATAAACATAGAATTTTACTTCGGTAATTAAGATTTCTAGCAACTGTTTGAAAGTCCCTTTCATTGGTTTCTTAGCAAAGTACTTTCTTTCATATTTCAACACTAGAATTTCTTTGGTGTAAATTTGTGTATGATATTTATTTTCGATTCTGCAAGATTGAAATTAAATTAGGATTAGAGATAGGAAAATTTCATACCATTTCTGGAATTTCATGTGGTTCCTCTCTAAGTTTACGAAACCCCCAGGTTGACAATTAAGTGTTGAAGGAGTTTGCTTAACTACAATTCCTGCACCCAACAGTGAGTGACCTCAACAACCCTAGGAGCCTTTGAAATCCGAGTTTTCATGCTAGAAAATCAAACCTCCATTGGTTATGCTGACACTAATGGTGATGGTGTGCTATGCATGATAGGAGGACTAGTGGTGGGTGTTGTGGTTACCTTTTCCATGAAGGTTTCCCAAGTCATGTTGATGGTCGAGAGATGATGTAGAAAAATGCGTTTGACTAGACCATGGTGGAAAATACTTGGGTGCTAATATTTGTTTCTTATATGAACCTTCTCAATCATTCTAACCAAAATTTTGTACAAGTAATATGGAAATTCAAGTGGTTAATTAGTAGAGGTAAAGTGCATTAATATTTTGATATGGTACCTGTACAACCTAGAGAATCTCACTTCACATGTAAAATATTCCATAATTAACCTCATCAAAGGAGAATATCTATTAAGGAGGTTCCTAAAAGGAAATATATACTCATTGTTCTCTCTAGCATAAGGTTTGAGGGAAAATTTATAATCTTCGAGGTATATTTCCATGCCTTTAAACCACTTTTGTCCATGACTAGGTATACTTGCTACTGAATAAATCACATCTGTTGATAAGTTGAAATCTAAAGCTGCAATGATGGCCTTTCCCATACTAAAACTAGTGGAAAATAAGCTTTCCAATTGGATATGACAACCTTCTTCCATGATTTTCTCATAGAATTGAAAGCATCTAGTCCTCTCAAAGAAATATTTGTCAAAAGATGATGCATTAACTTCTTGCAAGGTGGAGGGCTCAAATCTAATGTGGCACCCTACTTTCTAGATTTTCTTTTCACTTTCCATAATTTCCATCAAAAGGATGAAACCCTAGGTGTTTAGATGTAGTGGGTATGTGGAGTGTGAATTTGGAAAAATAGAGGACAAGGATAGGGTAGGTTTGGAGGATGAAATGAAGGGTAGTGAAGCCAAGAAAAAATCCCAAAACATCTCAAGAGGTAGGGTTGTATGTTGGATTCAAAATACATGCAAAATTTGGTGAAATGGATGTAAATAAGGTGATAAAATTAGGAAAACACGGGGATTTCGTAATTCTGTAATAGAAAAATAATATGAAATTAGGGTTTGATAGAAATGATGCTTAGGGAGGGTGTGGGTGTTCACTTACTATTGTAGAAGCTATAGAAAATGATGACAATGACCCATAAGATTTGGATGAATGTTTTAGGAGAAAAATACCAAAATGCAACACATTGATAGATGTGGAACAAGGGTTTCTAGATGTGTAATAAAGCCTTCAAATGAGCCACACATCGTGATAAGAGTGGAGGGGAGTGCACAGGAAGGAGAGTGGTAAAATGAGTTGTTTTGGCGGATTTCAGGGGGGGGGGTGTAGGAGTGGTAATAGGTTTGTGAAGGGGGGGAGTGTGAAATGATGACGGGTTGACATGTTGACATGGGAAAAACTAGGGGGGAACCGTTCCTCAGACCGCCACCCCCCCCCCCCCCCAAACCCGCCAGTAAAGGTCGAATGAATAGGGGTGCAAAAAACATAATGTCTCGTCGATTTGGTGGAGTGATTGATTGGGTGGTGCACGAGACTTAACCACTAGTGACAAACTTATTTTGTCATTTTCGAACCTTATGACTTGAGCATAAAACTTTGGTTATAATACATAATGCCTCTGAAAATTGGATAGAGACATAATAAACTAAAACATTAGGCTATCAGCATATATTTTATAATGTTTCTCAAAATTTGGATAAAATGCACTAATAAGCCTATACCTTATGATAAATATTTTAATATAAAATTGGCCTCTTTTTATCCTTTCAACCCTTTTTGAAAAAAAATTGACAATGAAACAAGTTTTGAAATAAGAAAAAGTGTCTTAATTTATTCCCTTAACTATGCTAACTCCCTTTAAAATATTGATATGATGAAAATGAAGCCTTGTTTCCCCTCTTTGGTGACATTTTGGACTTTTCAATGGAAAAACAAGGACACCTAGATACAAACCTAGATGGAGATGGAATGAATTACCTAAGACTCTAAATGAAAATGATTGACATGACCTATGAGATGATGATGACCATGGATGGAATGAGGGGAGAAAATTTCTGACCTATGCCATATGCATTGACCAAAATTTATTTGAAAAGTTGTTTGAAAAGACAAAATTTTTGGCATAGGAATACTAGCAAATAAATTGAAAGAGCATGTTTGATAACTGGACATATTGAAACTACCAATGGCTCCAACCAGGGATGGAAGCTCCTTCAGGAGGTGTCAAGAACATTGTAGATCAGGTTGCCTTATCCATTCGATAATGGAGTCAAAAATTGGAAATCAAAAGACTTTTACAAATTTGGGATGATGAAATAAAATTGGAAATGAATTTGACTCAAAAAAACGGACTTGACTCTGAATTAACAAATGATTGAAAATTTTGAATTTTTTTGAAAGAAAAAACGTGATCTGAATGTAGAAGTCTCACGGCCTTGTCCTCGAGCTTCAAACTTCTGCAAAAACTTACTTATTATTGAACAACAAATAAAAATTATATGTACAATGAAAATGAACCTCTTCTTCAATGATCATGTAATGTAATGTTTGAGGAACCTACCACTAATTGGTCCTCTTAGAACTTCCTTCCATTCAAGAAATTCTAATAAAAATTCCTTATTACCTCTAAATGCAGTAATATTATAAGGACCTTTCCATAGAATATCAAATTTTCCATCCTTACATTTATTTTTATTTCAGGCATCCCAGCGAAGAACAACATCTCCTAGATTAAAATCATCATCTTTGGTATTCTTATCATAAATCTTCTTGATTTTCTCTTAAAGTTTTGAAGTATGACTGAAAATTTCATCTCTTGAATGTTGTAGATGAATCGATTCTTCACTAGATATCATTTGGTTCACTGTCCATCTCTTGCAGAATTTTCATCATTGGTACAACAAAAGAAGTAGGGAACACTATGTCAATACCATACAAAATATGGAAAGGTGACATGCTGATTGATCACTTCATGCTAACTATGTCTGCCCGTAGAGAATTGGTGAGATTTTTGTGCCAATTTCTCTTTTTTTCTTGCAACATCTTCTTGATTATGTTCACTAAATATTTATTTGACGATTGAGCCAACCCGTTGCCTTGAGGATAGTGTGTTGTAGAATGGCCAAGCATAATGTGACAATTATCACAAAAGTAAATCATTTTCTTGGACTTAAAGGTGGTTGCATTTTCAATAATGATTTTATATGGACAACCAAATCAAGACAGAATATTGTTCTCTAAAAACTAAATAATGACAGTATCAGTACCTTGCCTTGTGGGGATGGATTCAATCCATTTAGTGAATTAATCAGTGGCAGTGAGTATCCAATTACGTTGGGTTGACGATGGTGTTGCGGGTAATATTACACTAAGGTCTTGGGTTGATAAAAATTCATAGATCAGGGGAATGTCATTACAAGAAGGACTCACTTAGTCAACTTCTATGCTTTAAAATAGAAACTAAAGGTTGGAGACCTTACCTGTATATCCTTCAGTTGTAGTACATCCCGTGGGGTGCAAACCCCCTACAACCCTTTATGCTATAGAACCTGAAATATTCCATGCCATTCGAGCATACCATCCTTTGGATCCATCCAACCCTAGCCTCACAAAAATTATTCCAAGAGTAGTGCATAATGGATGTCACATAGGGTGAGTGAACATCTCAAGGAAACAAGGGTTTCTTGAAAATATCTGGGAAGTTCAAGAGCCACAGGGAATATATCAAACTTGGATAGTTCTCCAACGGCGTATAATATCTATATTTCTCTCTCTCTTCCTCCCTTAAGCCATTCCCTTGAGGGGATTTTATACTCCCTCAAATTATTATTTTTAGCTGGGAACAGTTAGGCCACGGGCTGGGGTGGTTAAGGTATAGGAACAACCGTAAACCCCACCTATAAAATAGGGAAATTATATATTTTTTAATGTTTAAACAGGCATATGCGGTTCTCTATGTATGGGCTCGCGTGTATACGCATAAACATTTGGGTAGAGCCGCATATGGGTTTTAAGAAACTATTTTTTGAGAAATATGTCCAAGTCTAAAGGGAAGGGTTGCCCAAGCCTAATGTATAAATAATCAAGTATATGATGGTGATAAATGATTCTATAACAGATCCCCCCTAATATATGAGGTCAGAAGGGGTACATGATGGCCGAAATATATTATGTGCATAAAAAGAACCTTGCGAGGACTAGAGAGGACTTCGCCAGATTTCAGCCTGCCAAAAACCTAGTGATAGAGATCAGAAAGATAGTTCATTTCTGAGGTGGGCATATCCATGCTCAGTGAAAGAAAAGAATGTTCGCATATGAAGTATGGAGCAGATAAAATATATATACAAGTATAGCTGAAATGTAAAGTACATAGTGAATCATCTGATCACTGCCTGGAAGTATAAGTTAAAATCAGGTCCAAGTATCACATATAGAAGACTGATCAATGATGCTACAACAAATATCTAATTAGAAAAGTCACAACTGAATCTCCAAGTACCAAATCATAAGTGGTGGAACAAATGGTACAACATGCAACTCGAGAGCCAACATATAAGATGTTGCTCTGATGAAACTGCAACATGTAAGGGTGGATGGTGTCACTGGCAGAAAACTGTAGGAGTTGTTAAATTGAACCAAAGCATGCTGATACAAACCTGAGGTCTTCATCGATCACACTGGAAAAAATCCCACTGGTATAATTCTACACAATGGGAATAAATGAGTTGAAGTCGACCATGTGAGAAATTGTTTGATTACCAGTCATTGATGTACAGTGTTAACAAATGTGAGACAACCCATCGATAATGATAATGAGTGTCACGATGCTCGAATACAATATGGCAAGTGTGAATAAATGAGTTGAAGTCAAACACTTGAAATAATCTATCAATCAGGAGGCAATGTTGTATCCTCACTATCGAGAGCGAAGAGTCTGCCAATGATGACTGCAAACCCTAAGGTATTGACAAAAGGAATCTAGACCTTATTCCCAGTGCAATGAGTCAGAGTTGATGGGAAAATATCTGTTGGAAGAAAGGAATTAATGCATCCCACATTAGTCCAGCACAAGTGTAACCCGCAGGCCAAGATTTGGAAGGAATAAGACGAAGTAAAGTGAAGTAACCAACCCAAAGTACGTTTTCAGCATGCACAAGATGAAGCTAGCACACAGTAGAAACCCTCTGAACCAACCAATAATGAAAGATGACAAAGAGGCGAGATATCCGCCGATAGGGTCAAATGGAAATCAAGATACTGCACGAGCCTAGGTGTGATAATGTAATCTAAAGTTGAACACAAGGGAAACCACTCAGTCAAATACCCATGATGATGATCAAATTTTGAGCACAAGGTCACCTATCAATGATGTAAATACGACCAGGGTGCAGCTATAGGTTTACTATCAGAGAAATATGTTGGCAATATGATGCAATGTGTTGTCCTTGATGGCAACCTACTTGATGAAGTTGTCCTTGATGGAAACTGACTTCATGAGTTTATTAATGATGTAAATCTGACGTATCTACAAGTAGCTCAGAAGTAGCAGAGAAAGAAATTTCAGTAAGTGCTAGAGAGATGATAAATATGATATGTCACAAATCATACGTGGGTTTGTAAAGGAGAAGTAG
Organism: Pinus albicaulis; assembly: GCA_034641835.2. NCBI lineage: Eukaryota > Viridiplantae > Streptophyta > Pinopsida > Pinales > Pinaceae > Pinus > Pinus albicaulis. The sequence continues at coordinate 1,004,971,310 of CM076578.1, read as the reverse complement.
CGTATGTACGCGAAAATGTATGTGTGAAGTAGCGTATGCCTATTTGCGCTCTAAATTTATAAAACCAGTGGACATAACCATGGTATTGGCCCATAGTATTGAGTGCTAGATTATCTATTTGATCCCGTCCAGGAATACCATCGGAGGTTGAGTGGTTTTGACTCATGGTATTGATAAAGGCTAAACCTATATAAGGAGAAGAGAATAATAGTGCAAGGTGTGCATATGTCTGGGTTTTAATGAATACTTCACTCTGAAGTATATATGCATGGTTGAACTCTGTTCCTAATTGATAAATCTGAATCTATGATGCACCTATGGATATGATGAAGGTTCAAGATCTCTAGATCTAGAAATGATGAATCTCTACGATGATCTGAAAATAAATGATGAAGACCTGGCGCAAGTTTGATGAAGAAATTGAAGAAATATGGGTAAGTTTATAGATCTGGAATGTTCTACAAAGTTTATCTTTTATAGATCTATACGCTAGTTTGTCTTGGTAAAAGCATGTATATACGCAGGTCCACTTAAAGAAAAGAGCGTATGGTAGTCAGGGTTTCTGAAGAATAAAATACACTAAAGTATACATAGGTTTGTATCTGTGAAAGCGCGTACATAAGCAGTTCAGTGAAGTAAAAGCGCGTATGGAATCTAGGGTTTTGCTGAAATGTGTGGAATAAAATGTCTGATCTATTATGCTATTTTACTGATGTCTGTCAAGGAGGTAATACAGATCTAGGTTGTTTGAATGTTGATTGTGCTACTAATTATGATTAAAGATCAAGTTGTTGGTTGATGATTCAATGAAGGAAGAATTATTGTCTAAACTGTTCTATATGGTGGATAGATTGTCTGAACAGAGATCTGATTTCAGATCTGAATCTGAATTTGATCACATTCTAAAAAATTAGTGTTCTCAGAAGTATACGTAGGTTTATACGAAGATAAGCGCGTATACACGCGTCTTCAGTAAATAGAAGTAGCGTATGCATTCCATGTTAGGCACAGAGGCATACGCAGGTTGGTAAGCAGGGATGTGTGTATACATGCGGTTTCAGTAAAGAGAAGTAGCATATGATATTTGATTCAATGAATGTTCAGGGTTGAGTTTACATTTTCATATCTATTCTAAAGTCTAGGTTATTTCTGATATCTTGGTTACAGTGGTCTCATTGTTCTGTTTGAAGTATTGGGCAAAGTATGTTAAGTGATGGGTTGTGTTGAAGCTGTTTGATCTAGTATGAAAATTGATGAAACGTCGTCTGCAGTAGTGCTGAGGGTCGACGCCTTCAGTAAGGGGGTAGTAGCTCCCTTCTAGTGGTAGCTGGTAAACGAGAGCAGGGGGTAGAGGCTCCCTTCCAAGAGACGCTGGTAAACGAGAGCAGGGGGTTGTAGCTCCCTTCTAGGAGAGGCTGGTAAACAAGAGAAGGTTGTAGCCTTCTGCGGGTGGGTGCCTGCGTGCTGGTATGAGTCTACGCTAGTACAATGTTGTAAGAAGTTTTCTTTATAATAAATATTGAAGACTGAGACGACGGCAGTGGTGGTTTTCACCCGAATTGGGTTTCCACCTTAAATCTTGGTGTTCATCTGTGATGCTTATGTGTGATGATTTATTCTATTCTTAATGCACATGTTTACTACTTACTAAACATCTAATGAATGAATTATGCAATAATCTAAGTAAATAATTATCTGCATAATGAGATCTCTGGTAATACACAAGTTTTGTTAATGATATCCACGTGTATACGCGAGTTGGGTTCAGTAAAGTAGCGTATGGGTTTTCGAGAAAGAAAAACTAAAAGGTTATCAGTCAGATCTAAATACTTATTCACCCCCCCCCCCCTCTCAGTATTTTTCCCAACAATTGGTATCAGAGCAGGTCCTTCTGAAAAGGCTTAGCCGCTAGAAGGAAGATCAAGCAAGATGAGCAATCAAGATGGAAGAACATCCATCAGGCCTCCGCCCTTTAACGGAAACAATTTAATCTTCTCGAAAACAAGGATTAGATCCTATATTCAGTCTCTAGGAGCATATGTATGGGCCATTGTTGAAAGAGGATATCAATATCCAGCCGCAATACCAATAGATCCGACGGAAAAGAAGAATTATGAAGCAAATGAAAAGGCGGTCAATGCTCTAACGGGAAGTCTAACTGAATCATAATTTTTCAAAGTCATGCAGCTGAATACAGCAAAGGAAATATGGGACAAAATCATTCTAAGTTATGAAGGTGATGGAAAGGTAAAAAGTGCAAAACTCCAAACTCTCAGAATTGAATATGAAAATTTAAAGATGCATAGTGATGTTAGTATTGCCAGTTTCTTTTTACGTCTTGATGATGTTGTAAATTGTATGAGAAATATGGGAGAAAAAATAACCGAATCTACTTTGGTTGAAAAAATTTTAAGATCACTAATGGCAAAGTTTGAGTCAAAAGTTTTTGCTCTTGAAGAAAAACAGGATCTTCAAAATCTTAGTGTGGTGCAACTTCATGGCATACTAACTGCATATGAAATGAGAAGAGGAGGACCGTCTGAAGTCAAAGAAGCCGTCTTTATAGCTTCTACAAACGGGGAAGAAGTACAAGAAGCAAAAGAATCAGGATATATCTCAGAAGAAGATGAGGTAAATTTTGTAAAGAAACTTCAACTTGGCATAGGACGGTTCAGAGGTAAGCTTCCTTTCAAATGTTTTTATTGTGGAAGAGTTGGTCATTATGCTGCTAAGTGTCCTCGTAAAGAAACGCCTGCAAAAGGGAAGGAAGTAGCAAGAATAAATAAGAACCGATCTAGCACTAGAAAAATTTACTATACTCATGAAGACAGTGATGGGTTATCTGATGGCGAGGAAGAATGTGAACAAGATCTTAGACTTCTCATGGCATTTGAAAATGATTCTAGAGAAGAAAAAGATACTTTTATGGATGCTCTAGAGGAAAATGATTTTCTTGATGAAAAAAATCAACTCAAAATATGCTTAGAAGAAAGAAAAATAATCATAGAGACTCTGAAAAATCAGATTGAAGAAGAGAAGAAACAAAATGAGAAATTATAATGTGAAGTGGTAAGTCTAAGAAAAGAACTTGAGAAAGTAAAGACTCTGAATCTTAGATTTGCTAAAGGATCTGAAACCTTAGATGAGATTATCAAGGTACAACGTTCTCCTCTTATAAAGATAGGTCTTGGATATATCGGAGAATATTCTCAGGCTTCAACACCAAATTATCTAAAAGCAGCTACAGCTAGTATACAACATTCTGCCACTCAGCAAGGGAATAAAGAATCTTTACAGGTAAAGCATGACCATCTCAATTCAAAGAACACTAACAGGAATACCTTTCAAAGAAACACCAATCAACAGGTAAATTCAAGTAGAAGATTTCATGATCGCAGAAATTTCTTCTTCAATGGAAAATGTTTCTCATGTCACAATTTTGGTCATAAAGTTGTTCAATGTGTTGCATATAAAACCATCATGACAAGAGAAGCAAGAAAGAAAAGGATTGATATTGAAACAAAGAAGAATACCTATAACAACTTTTCTCCTCTTCTAAATGAGGTTGAATGTGCTTATTGCAATAACTTTGGCCATGAAGAATCTGAATGCAGGAGCAAAGTTCAGCCAAAAGAGAATTTTCCTTCAAGCTCCAAAGTATGGAAAAAGAAGGAATTACAGGTTGAAAATTGTGGCATAGCATTATTTGCATAAGGTGAAGAAAATCAATGGTACATTGATAGTGGATGCTCAAGACACATGACAGGTGACAAAAACAAACTTCTTGCATATAGTGCTCTAGCAAAGGAAAAGAAAGTTACATTTGGAAATGATACTCCTGCGGTGATTAAGGGAAAAGGGTTTGTGCTTCTAAAAGAGAAGGTGAAAGCTAATGATGTCATGTATGTGGATGGATTAAGGCATAACCTGTTAAGTGTAAGTCAAATGTGTGATCAAGGAACTGAAGTTGTCTTTAGTTCAAAGAATGTGTGGTACATGATCTTGACACATGTAAAACAATTGTAAAAGGAAAAAGAACTCCAAGCAATCTGTATGTATTGAAGAACTGCAAAGATCAATGCTACTTGAGTAAATATTTAGAAAACTGGCTATGACATAGAAGGTTGGGGCATCTGAGCTTCTCTCAGATCAACAAATCAAGCAGACTTAAAGCAGTTCGTGATCTTCCCAACATTACTCCACCCGAAAATATCATATGCAAATCTTGCCAATTTGGTAAGAAAACTAGAGTACATTTTAATGCCAAGGAAGGATCGTCAAGTAAGCCTCTTGAACTTATTCATACTGACATATGTGGACCTGTGAGGAAAAAGTCACCAGGTGGTGAACAATACTATATCTTATTTATTGATGATTTCTCTAGAATGTGTTGGATTGGGTTGCTTAAACACAAAGATGAAGCATTTGAGAAATTTCAGACCTTCAAAGCACTAGTTGAAAATGAATTAGATCTGAAAATCAAGTGTCTTAGATCTGATCGAGGAGGAGAATATACTTCAAATGAATTCCTTGAATTTTGTGAACAACATGGCATAGAAAGACAGTTTTCTGTAGTTTGCACTCCACAACAAAATGGCGTAGCAGAAAGAATGAATAGAACAGTTAAGCAAATGGCTAGAGCTATGCTTGATGATTCCGAAACACCTGACACTTTTTGGGGAGAAGCAACACATACAGCGGTAAATATTCTTAACAAGGCACATGTTCGAGTAAATAGTGATAAAACTCCATATGAACTCTGGTATGGTAATCCTCCGACTTTGAAGCATTTTAGAGTTTTTGGAAGCAGATGTTTTATCAAAAATAATGATGAAAAACTTGCCAAGTTTGAATCTAGAGCAAATGAAGGAATACTTATTGGTTACTCCTCTAGGAGTAGAGCATATAAATGTTACAATAAAAGACTTCAGAAGATTGTTGAATGTATTGATGTTGTTATTGATGAGTCTCCTACAGCCCCAAAAGAAGAAAAACAAACAACAAATGAAGATCATGGTGACATATTTCCTTCTACATCAAATAGAAATGATATAAATAGTGAACCCAATGAAGAACCTGAAGATAATTTATCTGAAAAAGCTCCATCCAGATATGTTCAAAAGAATCATCCAGAATCTCAAATTTTGGGAGATAAGGGATCAGGTGTACAAACAAGAAGGACTCTTGTGGGATCCTCTAGCTATATGGCATTTCTATACACTATTGAACCACACAATGTCAATCAAGCTAGCAAAGATGAATGTTGGATTCAAGCCATGAATGAAGAGCTTGATAAAATTGAAAAGAATCACACTTGGTAATTAGTACCAATAGCTCATGACAAAAATGTCATTGGAACTAAATGGATATTCAAAAACAAGTTAAATGAGAATGGGGTGGTTATAAGAAATAAATATAGACTTGTTTGCAAGGGGTATGCTCAACAAGAAGGTATAGACTTTGAAGAAACTTTTGCTCCTGTAGCTAGACTTGAAGCCATAAGAATGTTTCTTGCTTATTCAAGCTTCCAACAAATAAAATTTTATCAAATGGATGTTAAATCTGCGTTTCTCAATGGTGATCTACAAGAAGAAGTTTATATAGAACAACCAGAAGGATTCATTTTGGGAAATGATGAAAAACTTGTTTGTAGACTTAAAAAGGCTCTATATGGTCTCAAACAAGCTCCAAGGGCATGGTATTATCGTCTTGAAAAATATCTTCATCAACAAGGATTTTCAAAGGGGTCTGCTGATAGCAATTTATACACAAAAACTGAAAATGATAAACTATTGATTGTGGTTGTATATGTTGATGATATCATTTTTGGAAGTAATGAAGAATCTATGAGTTAGAAATTTTCTTCTACTATGCAGCAAGAATTTGAAATGTCTTTACTTGGGGAACTAATATTATTTCTTGGCTTGCAAGTGCATCAAACTACAGATGGCATATTTTTATCACAAGCAAAATACCTTAAGCAAATTCTGAAGAAGTATGGCATGGAAGAGTGCAAACCTGTAAGTACACCAATGATAACCGGATGTAATCTCAGTTCTCATGAGGATTCTCCCACAGTGAATCAACCAGAATACAGATCTATGACAGGAAGTATACTTTATCTCACTGGGACTAGACCAGACATTATGCATGCAGTTGGGATTGTTGGATGATTCCAAGCTAATCCAAAAGAGTCTCACCTTCAGGTTGTCAAAAGAATATTCAAATATCTACAAGGAACTCAAGACTTTGGACTATGGTATCCAAAGAATGTTGATCTCACTCTTCATGCTTACACTGATGCAGATTGGGCTGGAAATGTTGATGATCGGAAAAGCACTACTGGTGGTGCATTATATATGGGGCCCCGGTTAGTATCTTGGTTCAACAAGAAGAAAAACTCTATTTCCTTATCTACAGCAGAAGCAGAATATGTGGCTGTCGCATCATGTTTCACTCAATTTCTTTGGATGATGCAAACCTTACAAGACTTTCAAATCAAATGTTCACCTCTTATATCCATTATGTGTGATAATACAAGTGCCATCAGTATCTCAAAGAATCCTGTTATGTATTCCAAGACCAAGCACATTCCCATCAAGTATCACTTCTTACGTGAACAAGTGCTTGAACAAAAGGTGAAGTTAGAGTATGTTCCCTCCAAAGAACAAGTTGCTGATATATTTACCAAACCTCTACCCAGGGAAGCATTCGAATATCTCAGACAGAAGCTGGGAGTAGTCTCTGCCATGCAAAAAATTAGATCTACTTAAATGCAGAAGATTGAATTGGATACGCGAATTTCATGAAATACAGTCGCGTATATACGCAAGTTTATACAAAGAAAACTGCGTATGGGTGGTTGCTGACAAATTTTTCTGGGTCAGCATTCTTCAGCACAGCTATGGTGTTGAGGGGTATCTCTGGTGATGTTTCAGCTCTCATATTTTTGTTTCATTCTCTGATATTTGATGAAGATACCTTGATGATTTGTTGTTGAAAGTGTTCAGGATGCACAAGCTAAGGGGGAGATGAAGGAGTGAAATGGCTCAAGAACAGGTGTACAGGTTTAGGGGGAGCATTAGCCTTACTGAGAATAATGCATTGTTGGCATTATGATGGTTCTAAAATATGATCTCTCTCTTGAGGTCTTTTTGGTATCTGTTACAAAAGGTCATTGTTGTAATTTGATGAAAAGGTCATGATGAGACCTATGATGTAAAATTGTATTTTTCAAGGACTTGATCAAATTTGTAAACCCACTTGGTTGGGTAGTTGATTCAAACTGTGTAAACCCACTTGGTTGGGTACTTGATTCACATATGTAAATCCATTTGGTTGGATCATTTATGTAAGTGTGAGTCCCTGGTGATAGGAAAGGTCATATAGTCATGTACTTCATTAAAAAATTATGTTTGAAGATTCAGCATGAACTCAGGGGGAGCATGGTAACTTCAGTGCACATCAGATCTACAGAGCTCTTCTTTCTACATGAGAAGAAAAAAAACCTTGTTTTGGTTTTGATCCGCCCTTTGCCCTTGATGTCAAAGGGGGAGAGTATCATTGTGTTTGAATAAGGGGAGAATATCATGGTGTGTTGTATCTATCTGTTGTTGGTTGCCATCAAGTCCAAAGGGGAAGATTGTTGGCAATATGATGCAATGTGTTCTCCTTGATGGCAACCTACTTGATAAAGTTGTCCTTGATGGAAACTGACTTGATGAGTTTATTAATGATGTAAATCTGATGTATCTACAAGCAGCTCAGAAGTAGCAGAGAAAGAAATTTCAGTAAGTGCCAGAGAGATGATAAATATGATATGTCACAAAGCATACGCGGGTTTTTAAAGGAGAAGTAGCGTATGTACGCGGAAATGTACGTGTGAAGTAGTGTATGCCTATTTGTGCTCTAAATTTATTAAACCAGAGGGCATAACCATGGTATTGGCCCATAGTATTAAGCACTGGATTATCTATTTGATCCCGTCCAGGAATACCATCGGAGGTTGAGTGGTTTTGACTCATGGTATTGATAAAGGCTAAACCTATATAAAGAGAAGAGAATAATAGTGCAAGGTGTGCATATGTATGGGTTTTAATGAATACTTCACTCTGAAGTATATCTGCATGGTTGAACTCTGTTCTTAATTGATAGATCTTAATCTATGATGCACCTATGGATATGATGAAGGTTCAAGATCTCTAGATCTAGAAATGATGAATCTCTGGGATGATCTAAAACAAAATGATGAAGACCTGGCGCAAGTCCAAGGAATAAATTGAAGAAATCTGGGTAATTTTATAGATATGGACTATTCTGCAAAGTTTATCTTTTATAGATCTATCCGCTAGTTTGTCTTGGTAAAAGCATGTATATACGCGGGTCTGCTTCAAGAAAAGCGCATATCGTAGTCAGGGTTTTTGAAGAATAAAATACACTGAAGTATACACAGGTCTATCTTTGTGAAAGAGCGTACAAACACAGGTTTAGTGAAGTAAAAGCGCGTATGGAATCTAGGGTTTTACTGAAATGTGTGGAATGAAATTTCTGATCTGTTATGTTGTTTTACTGCTATCTGTCATAGAGGTATTCATACAGATCTGGGTTGTTTGAATGTTTATTGTGCTGCTAATTATGATTAAAGATCAAGTTTTTGGTTGATGATTCAATGAAGGAAAAATGACTGTCTAAACAGTTATGTATGGTGGATAGATTGTCTGAATAAAAATCTGATTTTAGATCTGAATCTGAGTTTTATCACATTCTGAAAAATCAGTGTTCTCAGAAGTATACGCAGGTTTATACGAAGATAAGCGCGTATACATGCATCTTCAGTAAATAGAAGTAGCGTATGCATTCCATGTTAGGAATAGAGGCATATGCAAGTTGGTAAGTAGGGAAGCGCGTATACACGCAGTTTCAGTAAAGAGAAGTAGCGTATGATATTTGATTCAATGAATGTTCAGGGTTGAGTTTACATCTGCATATCTATTCTGAAGTCTGGGTTATTTCGTATATCTTGGTTACAGTGGTCTCATTGTTCTGTTTGAAGTATTGGGAAAAGTATGTTAAGTGATGGGTTGTATTGAAGCTGTTTGATCCAATATGAAAATTGATGAAATGTGGTCCGGAATGGTGCTGAGGGTCGAAGCCTTTAGTGAGGGGGTTGTAGCTCCCTTCTAGTGGTAGCTGGTAAACGAGAGCAGGGGGTAGTAGCTCCCTTCCAAGAGAGGCTGGTAAATGAGAGCAGGGGGTTGTAGCTCCCTTCCAAGAAAGGTTGGTAAACGAGAGCAATGAGTAGTAGCTCCCTTCCAGGAGAGGCTGGTAAACGAGAGAAGGTTGTAGCCTTCTTCAGGTGGGTGCCTGCGTGCTGGTATGAGTCTGCGCCAGTACATGGTTGTAAGAAGTTTTCTTTATAATAAATATTGAAGACTGAGATGACAACAACGGTGGTTTTCTCCTGAATTGGGTTTCCACCTTAAATCCTGGTGTTCATGTGTGTTTCTTATGTGTGATGATTTATTCTGTTCTTACTGCACCTGTTTACTACTTACTAAACATCTAATGAATGAATGATGCAATGATATAAGTAAAGAATTATCTGTATAATAAGATCTCTGGTAATACGCAAGTTTTATTAAGGATATCCACGTGTATACGTGAGTTGGCTTCAGTAAAGTAGCGTATGGGTTTTAGAGAAAGAAAACGTAAAAAGTTTTCAGTCAGCCCTAAATTCTGATTCACCCCCTCTATCAGTATTTTTCCCAACAAAATATTTCGTAGTTGATAAGAGAAAAACCCGCCAGCAAGAAGTCAGTGGAGACCTTCTCAAACCAACACGAGCAAAGGACCAAATATCTAATGTGATAGAACAAGATATTGACAAGACGAGGAAGGCCGACTGAAAAATGAGTCAAGAGACACTACAGAAATGTTGACCTAGGTTAACTTCCCTTGAAAAAAAGCATGACTCGTGTTGACTATGGTAGAAAAATGATAAATTTGTATAAGTTTGTCATGCAGGAGGCATAAACAAACCCTCCATATGACTGGAAGAGATAACCAAATAGGGGAGAACTGACACATGAAACAAGGTTATGGCTTCTCCTAAGTCAAAAACTAAAACCATCCCAAATGGAGAAAAGTCATAGCTTTTTTGTGCTTTGTTCAAGGGTGACATAACTAACACTATAGCTACCATCAAGTATGGAAGTAATATCCTATTCCTACTCTTTTTTAACATATTAATTTTTTTTGTATTTTTCATATTCAAAGCCTGAAAAATAATAAAAGAATGCTATAGTACAATGGGTAAAACGAGTGTCATGAAATAGATGCACTAATTCTTGGGATAGGAACAATCCTATGCTCAACGCAAGGTAGCAAAAATTGGCAAGTGACACTCAAAGGAATGTTCGATCCATGGGTAAAGGTGTCAAGTTGTGGAAGCTAAGTGATTGCATGGTTAACTTGTAGAGAAATACATGGTCAAAATATGGCTTAAACATGAGTCCAAATGAAGCCGGCTAAAGGCAAAAATAAAAAAGTTGTGAATATGAAAAGTAGTAATATAACTCGACAACATAAGGGAGCCTCTAGGGTAAATGGTTAGAAAATGATAATGAAGAAGAAGAAGAATGAAGCTTCAATGCATAAGTCATGGCGGGACTAAAGAGGACTCCTGAGCCTACATAAATTTTAGCATGGGTGACAAATGCTAGTGAGGAACTAAATAGGAAGCCCATGTAAAGGATGGCTCTACCACCAAGTGATGATTAAAAAATCATCAAGTGAAATGGGTTAAGTACTCATGACATGATGGGATCGACCCTATGGCAAGTGATCATAATGGAGACTAGTATGAAAATATGCAACGGAATGTGAATTCCCTAACCTATATGCCAATTCAAAATCAAATACCTACCATGACAGGTCAGCGGTCATGGATTCAAAGGAAAACTAGGAAAATCTCGAATTCAGCAAAATGTACCTGAAAAATACCTTTCCCAACGCTTACAAGCCAAACGGTTATACAACCTTAGTCAAATTCAAAAAATAAGCACAAACGAAATTTGTGAAAAAAATTCAAATTCTGGGCATAAATTCACAATTTGACTCACATTTTGATCATTTTCACATTGCAGAAGTGGAGAAAGAGCTTTGGGGAAAAAATTCCTCTTCCCAAATATGGAGCAATCGGCCACCAAATCATGCCAAATCGGTCAAGTAAGCTTTAAAATCATCCTATTCATCAATTTTGTTCCTGTTTGAAGAAAATTTTTGGAATTTTGACCTTAGAAAAGATATTTTTATTGAAACCCTCTACGCATATGTGGGTTCGTGTGGACGAACCTGCATATGATACGTGACTATGTACAAGAGAGGTCGCGTATGCCCAGAGAAAAAATTTAAAACTTTTATCTAATCAGCCATTCAATGATTTTTCCTAGGATATCCATCAGCTGGAGAGAGTGTGAGCATAGTGCAATTCACAATGAGGTGATGGAGGATCAAACTTCTTTAGATATTCTCCAGAATTGTAGATTGCTCAAAATTTTGAAAATGCCCAATATGAAAAGTAATGTTCATTTGGTTCAAATGTTGGTTGATCATTGGGAATTGGAAGAAGATTGTTTGATAATTGATCAGATGCCACTACACATAGAAGTGGAAGATATATACTTCATTACTAGACTCTTTCGAAGGGGAGACCCAGTAGACTTGCACAGAAATGATATTGGAGGGTTTATCATAGAGGATTATGTCCAAGTCTATTGTGTAGACAATGCGCAGAAGGTAGGAACTCAGATTCCTATCAGAGATCTGAAGGATTTATACATGAATATCCTTCTCTTTACCATTGGCAGAGTAGCAAGATCAACTTCTCTACATCAGGATTCACATACACAAATGAGCATAGCAGTGGAATGCTTGATTCATCTATTTGATTGGTGCACATCCTTGCTGAGCAATATGAAAAAAAAAAATTGACTTCAGTCTAGAAAGAAAAGACTAAACACTTTGGGTACAGTACAATCTTGCTAACATTCTTCTTCGAGAGGGTCCCAGGGCTTCAGCCCAAGGTCATCTCAACTATCAGCAGTCCGAGAGATCCAAGAATAGCCCGATGGAAAAATATGATGAAGAGAATAGGGGGAAGTGAGTTTCCCCGAACCACTTGGGATGATGAGTTCTTCCAATGGTGGGAAGAACAATTCATTGCAATGGAATATTATCCCTATGTTGGGATGGAATTTTGTGTAGATCTAGATCTATTCCTTCCACCTGGAGTAGCATGGGACGCAATCGATGAGATTGCATTTTTTTTATTTTTGATTATATGATTTTTTATGATTTTTTTCAAATTAGATGGAAAATGAAAAATGTTTTTGATTGGACTAAATGACTTCCAAAATTATGATGATCATGATGCAATCATGGGATCAGTCAGGCCAGAGGGGTATTCTAGGCATAAGTGCTGTAGAGATGAGGAGGATGTAGAAGACCCTAGCATGACACTCCATGCAATACAGAGAAACTTGGAAATTTTGACTCACCAAGCGCCTATGGCCACTATAGAGGACCTACCGGAGGCTTCTAGAGACGGGTGGTAGGAGTACCACGAGACGGGATGCAGTTATTCCTCCATGTATCAACTTCCATTTTGTTCTATAAGAACACAAATGTTGTGAAGGGACCTCAGGAGTAGATTATAGATATGATCGGATGATTGTAATATTTCTTGATGATAGACATGATTGGGCATAAGCCCCAATTTTGTAGGACATGATGGTCCAGATTTTGTATATTTTTTAACACTCTGACCTATATATATATACAACAATTTATATGATGTGATGGCTCAAATGTATGATAATGAATGATGTATTTGATCTATTTTTTAAAGTATTGAATGATTAATATGCCAATCAATTTTTTTATTAGCTAATAAGTATACCATCCAATTGTTATATCGAGGAATATGAATGAATGTGATAAATTGGAATGATCATTGTAACAAATGTACCCTAAAAAAAAATTGATGTAAAAATGGGTCTTGGAAACGATATGTGTTGTTCAACTGCGAAACCACCAGTTGTGAATCCAAGAAAACTACTAATGAATCAACACCTAAAGATATTGCCTCCGAGAGTAGGTTGACTACTGCAGTGTATTCTGCTACATTGTTCGAAGTAGGACCAATGCAGACACATCTTGAAACTAACAACTGACCGAATGGATAATGGAGTACCCAAGCTGCGGAAGCCAAGTTCTGGGTATGTCTATTAGCACCATCGGTGAAACCAAAGTGACTCATGTCATCCAATATCACCTGCCAAAGAAGATCAAATTTATCAAATTCACACCAAAAATCGAAACCTAGATATGTAAAAAAAAACAAAATATATACAACAAAGAAAGATGTTAGGCCTAAGCCTAGGCATAATACTTTTTCAAATAGATCCCATTTCTGGGCTCCGCCAACTCGTTTCCATCAAATTCAATCAAGGCATAGGCTCATTTCTTCAGGACCTTTTTGATGATAAAGGGACCATACCACATAGATTCGAACTTGCCTGCCCCCAAGGCATCCTTCTCTTGGACATAAACCAAGACAAGGTCACCTTCAGATAAAACCCTAGGTTTGACCACCTTATCATACTGAACCTTTACTCATTTATTATGTGCCTCATTCATCGTTGCTGCATTCCAATGCTGCTCATCGAGATGTTCTAGATGAAGAAGGCATTATTCGAGACTAGAAGTGTCAAGAAGAAGCTCGAAAACTAACTTAAGGGATGAGATTTCACATTCAATAGGAAAAATAGATTCCAACCCATAAGTTAGTTGAAATGGAGTAAAACTGGTTACAGTTTTGAATGACATCCGGTATGCCCAAAGTGCAGGATACAACATAATATGCCAATTGGATTTGGCTTTATCAATCGTCCATTGAAGAATTGTCTTCAAGGATTTTTTCATAGATTCAACTTGTCCATTGGCCTGAGGATAATAAGGAGATGAATTATCCTGCCGAAAACCTAATTTCAGAGCCAATTCAACCATGATCATGTTGTTCTGAAAGTGACTTCCATGGTCAGTGACAATCTCTTTAGGGATACCAAAGCGAGAAATGACTTGATTGAAGAGGAACAGAGTTTTTGTCTCACCATCATTCCCAAAATTAGGCATAGCCTCAACCCACTTTCTGAAGTAGTCTACAACTACAATAATGTACTTGTGACCTTTAGTCGAAGGCAGGTTACAAGTAGTATAATCAATACCCCACTTTGTAAACAGGTCGACAATGATGACAGGAAAGAGCAGAGCTAGATGAGTGCACATATTTCAAGTATAAACATGACACATATGACACTTTTTGACCGATTCAATACAATATTTGAAAATCGAAGGCCAAAATTATCCTGCACGCAAGATTTTTTGGGTTGTAGCAAGCCCAGACAAATGACCACCACAATCTCCACTATGGAAATCATTCAGCACAACCTCAACTTCTTCGAGATTTAAGCAGCGTTTAAGGATTGAATCGACCCTGAAATGATATAAAGTGTCACCAATAATCAATAAATTTTGGCTAAGTGATGTAACTTTTTGCGCTCATCTTTCAAAAAAGTCGAGGGAAACTTTGCAATCTGGAGATAAACTATGAGATCCTCATACCAAGAATCCTATGAATAAATGAGAAAAAGATGTTCAATAGGAAATGATTCGTCATAAACAATCTCTTCTCCATAGGGAAACTTAGAAATAAATTCCCCAAAAACTAATGATTTCTTGGACTTGGCAGACATAAACTCAAGATCAAATTCCTACAAAATCACAATCCATCGTTTGTATTTTCCCCCAATCACTCGCCTACTGAGAAAAAACTAAAATGGATTGACTGCTGCCAAAACATATGTTTTGTGAAGGATAATATAATGTCTGAGTCACTGAATAGCATGAACAACTTCTAAAGCAAGTTTCTCTATTAGAGAATACCAGAGTTCAGGACCTACCAAGCTTCAACTAAGGTAGTACATAACATGCTCAGAAAGAGCACCATATTCCTGAACCAGAACCATACCAATGGTAGATTCTGCTCTCGCGAGATACAAAAGGAAATCCCTGCTATAATTGGGTTGAATCAGTAAAGGAGAAGAGGTCAATTCTTTTTTAAAAGCATCAAATGAGCGTTGAGAAAATTCATCCCAAAAGAATGGAAATCCTTTCTTTAATAACCTCATAAATATCTTTGTAATCTCAGCATAATTTACGATGAATCTTCATAGGAAATTCGCTTTTCCTTACAAACATTGAAGTTGAAAAATTGAATATGGGGGAGGAAACTGAAGTATTACCTCAACCTTGAAGGGATCTACCTAAATCCCTTTCGTAGACACAATGAATCCCAACAACCGACCGGATGAGACTGCAAAAACACACTTGTTCAGGTTCAACCTAATTTTGTAATATTGATATTGTTCAAAAACTTAATGGAGGTGAGAAGGATGATAAATTCTCTTACAAGAATGAGCATCTAAATCATCCAAATATGTCTCAATAATATGTTTGATGTCATGGAAGGCGTAAGACATGGCCCACTGAAAAGTAGCTCCAACATTTTTTAGCCCAAAAGGAGTTTTCTTGTAAGAAAAGGTACCCCAAGGACAAATAAATGTAGTCTTAATTTGATCTTCAGGACGGATAGTGATTTTATTATATCCAGAGAAACAATCCATGAAGGAGAAAATCTCATTCCCCAAACACTCATCGATGATCTAATCTATAAATGGCATGGGGTAATTATCTTTAGGACATGCTTTATTTAGGTCCCAGAAATCAATTCAAACTCGAATCGTTCCTTGTTTCTTGTCCACGGGAACTGGATTTGAAACCCACTCAGTTAAAGGAATGGGGTAAATGAAACCCGCCTTAAGCAGCTTCTCCACCTCATATTTCATAGCTGCTGCCTTCCTAAGGTTGATCGAATGAAGCTTTTACTTGATAGGCTTAGCGTTTTCATATATCTTGATCTCATTATGGACAATAGATGGATCTATCCTAGGCATTTACTCATAATACCAAGAAAACACATCTCGAAATTCTCGAAAGAGATTGGTGTAAGTCTGAATTTATTCAGGGGAACACTCAGCTCCAATAAAGAAATTCTCTATGATGTTGGGATCTTTGGAGATGTTCACTGGGGTAGTAGCAGAAATAACAGCCATGTTCCCTACAAAAAAAAACTGTGTTGGTGCTAAAGGGTTCAAGACTGGGTGAAAAGGTGCAGAAGACTGAGGACTACGAAATCTTGATTCAACTTCTCGCAAGTCCAGTAGAAAGTAAGACCAATGATGAAAATCATCCCATGATCTCTCTACACCAATCATTGCTTATAGGATAGCCTCTTTAGATGGAATATTGGTATCAAGGCAATTGTGAGTGGAAACTGAACTGAGAGTCCAAGCTGGAGCCACATCTCCATCCAATTCCTCCGGTGAAAGAGAAACTGGAATGGAATCTGCACAGTCAACAATA
The DNA here is from genome assembly GCA_034641835.2 of Pinus albicaulis. Lineage (NCBI taxonomy): Eukaryota > Viridiplantae > Streptophyta > Pinopsida > Pinales > Pinaceae > Pinus > Pinus albicaulis. The sequence continues at coordinate 1,004,954,768 of CM076578.1, read as the reverse complement.
GATCTATAAGAAATCTCAATTGTAGACATAGGAAATGCAATTCCACCCACTTGACCTTCTTCTAATGTGGAGGTAGGATAAGGTAAGGTCCAAAGGTCTGAAAAATAATGAGTTCTGAAGAACTCTCTCCGAATAGGAGCCTTGAGGATGAAAGAGCATTGATATGAGCCGAAGGATGCAGAAGATAAAAAGTACCCATCAAGGATGTATACATTCCAACCCCTAGATTCTCAACAAGTTGCTTGGTATCCTTCACCAAAGGAATGGTTGAGTCAGGGGATGCATTCAAATCTATAGGAGAACAATCCAATTGGTCAATTATGATAATTATCCCTTTGTGAGGGAAACAAAAAATTCGAAATAATAAGGATGCAATAGCATCCATCTCATAGATCCAGTTTCACCCCAACATAAGGTTATAGTCTAAGCTTTCATCGACTATCTCAACTTTGATATTAACAGTTTTTCCCCCAACACAGATGGGAAAATTTGGAACAATACCATGCAGCCTATGAGAATGACCATCAAACATTGTCAAAAGAGTGGCTGAAGGAACAACTACGGGACATCCAATACCCTTCCAGCATGCAAGAGAAATTACACATGTGGAAGCGCCCTCATCAACAACAGTTCTAAGGATATTGAATTTTTCGATATGTTGACCTAATATGGAAATCCATATGATGAGGAAGTATCTTTTTAAAAGTTGACATGTCAAATGTGATCATTAGAGAATTATTTGGATCAACAGCCTTGATAGTAGTGAGTAGAGAACTTTGTTGTGTAGGAAAACACTAGAGCACCTCTAACATAGACATAGCACAAGGACTTTGAGCCAAATCTTCTATAATCGAGTAGTTTTGGGCAGCCTTGGATTTAGTATTGATCGTCGTATGCTTTGAGGACCCTTTCGGCATTCGAGGTATAGACTCAACTAAAAACCTCTCAATATGGAGTGGCTCAACACTATTGGGAGCACCTTTAGCTTTCAAAGTCTCAGCTTCGCCATAATCACGAGATCTCATAGAAATATCTACGTGAGCACTCATCATGTATATTTTTTATGTATTTTCCCTTAGAGGGAGCCCCAGTATTTGGATTCGCACCAACAATTAATTGACGCCCTTGCGGAAAAGGGTTTGTTAGCACAACCTGGGAACTAGAAGAACCTTATTGAGCTAACAAGCATTGTGCATCTTGAATTTTATGGCAGAGGTGTGTAAGATGGTCTCCAATGCACAACTTGCATGGAAACTTCACTTTCTTTTTATTATCCTTCTTACCCTCTCCAACATGATCATCGGATTTTTTCGCATTCCCTTTCCCATCCTTTTCCTTTTTATTTTTATTCCATCCGTTCTTATTCCCATCGAATTTTTTATTTCCTTTGGGTTTAGAATTTTGAATGGCATTAATTGCCAAGGACTGGCAAGGATTTTACACTAAAGACACAACCTAACCAGAAGAAGCAGATTGTATAGACAATTGTTGCAATTGACTTAGTAGGTTAGTCATACTCCTATCAATTGAACCGATAAGCACATCACCATGAATACCAGGTTTAGTTTTGGCTAAATCCAATTTGGAGTGAGGAGCATTCGACAAAATTTTATTAAGGACTCTAGACTGAGAATAAATTAGTTCTAGCTACTAAGCCCTAAAAATAGCCTTCTCTTCAGAAAATACCCCTGAAAGGGATACATCCTTAGAAATTTTTGGCTGTAAACATTTCAAAAACCATTCAATAAGGAATTGATTTAGGATTTGGGCTTTTATGAGCCTCTTCATTTTTCGCCATTCTTGAATATGACCAGAAATTTGAGTTGCCTTATCTTGCTAAAAATTGGCCAAGAGGTCTGTATCGGCGTCATAACGGACAGGTAACTGAAAATTATTTAAGAACATGGTAGCCAACTCTCCAAAAGTAGCAAAATTCCCCTAGTTAACTTGATGTACCATTTGGTTGCATTTCCAGTTAGGGTTCACTAAAATAATCTCAACCTAATCGAGTCATCGATCAGGGATTTTGACAAACGCCATAAATGGAAAGTGGTGATATGATCTACCAGATCCTCACCTGTCTTCCCTTCAAACTTTGGAATTTTTGATGGGATCTTGGTGGGGACCAGAGGCCAACTTGGACTATACCGAATAGGATCGTTAGTCAATTTCGATAGATCTGGAAAGTTTAACATTTCCAGAAATGGTAAGTGTGGAGGAGCCTAGGAATTCCATCCCCCATAGGAAGGATTCCTCACATTATGAAAAGAATAACCTAGATTTGTTGAGGCAACAGGTTTCCATATGTTGTTTATAGAAAATTTTGGGCCATAAGAAAATCCTTGTGACCCAACATAGAGTTACTATACACAGGAACATTCCCTCCAACCGAGGTATTGAATGAAGAGGAAACCCCTTGGAAAGGGTTCCAAGCATTTGAAAACGGAGAAAAATCCTGAGAAGTACTCAATGAAGGGAAAGGAACATGCCTATGCTGGCCAGCAGAGAAATGACTCCCTGCCTCTAATCTTGTAAAAGAAGGGTTCCATCTTGAAAAGACATTAAAGCTTTGACCTCCAGAAAAAGGATTAAAACCTTGACTCTGAGAGCTGAAAGACATTGATACTAAGGAAGGGTTTGAATGAGGGATATGCCCACTTCCGAAGGGGAACTCTTGAAACTAAGTTGATCCACTAGCCATAGAAGGTATGGGTGCAGAGACAATTGAAGTAGCAAAAAAGGAGAAAGAAGGAATTCCACTAGTGAACATTCCATAAGAAAAGGGACCAGATTGAGAAGCATGTGCCTGGGTGTTTCCAGAGCCAAGCACAATAGCACTAGAAGTGATTTTCAATATGGAAATAGTTCCTCCTCCCTCAACTGAAAGAGGATTCTGAACACTTGCAGTGTTCACAGCCAAAATTGTGTTCGCAATCATGGCCATCGAAAGAAAGGGATATGGCGGAAAGGGACTAGCCGGTCTCTGAGACTTGGGCCCGATGTATCAAATAACGTCGAGACAACTAGCAGGAAGAGGAGATTGAAGGGACTGAGTAGGCTGAGGAACTTCCTCTACTTCAACTTCTTCTATTGGAAATAAAACTCTAGAGATGAGTGGAGCACTCGTCTCTATACAGACACTAACACTAGAACCACCCACATAAACAACAAGCCCTAATGGAGGATCACTCTCTATTGTGTTCGAAACCACTGGGTGAAAATCACCCACCAAATTAATCCTACGCCTTCTTAAAGAAGGCTCGGTACTCATGGGAGAAATCCCACGAATCCTCCTCGATCAATGAGGCGATCGGTCAACCACTTTAAGAGATTAATTTTAGACTCAAAAAATATAAGAAGCTTAGAAATCTAGGAGAAAAGAGCACACTCTAAAAAGTTCCTAAGATACAACCAGATAAGTAGCTCTTAAGTATATCCACTCCGGGTGATGAGGACCGAAAACCAAAATACAAGAAAGTGAAATAATAGGATGTTCTGAAAATAGTTTGAGGTAATTACGCCCCAGGCCTACTAGCGAAGGTAACATAAATAGTTACGCTAACCTCATAACAACAACCTTTGTCGGTGCAAGTCCCCATGCTTTGCAAGGGCACCCTCTAGAAGTATTGATGGAAGTGATGCAACATCTGTCTCATGTACCACAGGTATTCCCCCTTGTAGTCACCTATGTGGTCCCTGGGATAGGAAACTAAGGGCACCAATCCGTATCGATAGCCGGACAGAACGGTCTTAGGTCAAGATTTAGCAAATAGGAGAGGGGTTATCTCTCTTCTCTTCATGCACAATCCCTCGTGCTTGACTCTTTGGAGGAGAGATTTCCGGGTCCACTTAACGGTGTTGGATTTCGCTCTTTAATAAATGTCCTATGTTTAACAATTTGCGCAGCCTTGGAGAGTTAACTCTCCACTCACCTAATCCAAGGCCCTACAACATAGCTAGTTGGTGTATGATTAATGACAATGATACAAAAAATTCTATTTGCTTTTAATTATATCGCTTGTTTTAAATTGGTTGTTACTTAAGTCAAGCGTATACGGAAGTGAAACTGATGGTGTTTGTTGACGCAGAAGAAATAAATGAAAACCTAGCTATATGTGAATGCAACAATTTCCTTTCGATGAAAAGAGATCTCTACATGGGTTCTACAAAACTACATAAGAAAAAACTTTTTTTTTTCTTTTCAGTTACTCACACTTCACATGATCCAGAAAACTATGAAAAAATACTAAAATCCTTTAATTCACTTAATGAAAACTACCAATGATATGAAAATTCTAAGATGTTAACTGTAAAGAAGCAAAAAAGACTCTCTAGAAAGACAATGGTTTGATCACTTTTTGACAGAAAAACAAGGCTAGTTCCAAACATAACTCCTATGCATAAGAATGCCAAAATGTACTTGATAAAAAAGAGAGAAATCAAGAAAAGAATTCCTTCAAAATCAAGACAAGAAACAAATACTATAAACAAAAAAAAAAGCTTCAAAATATATGATGAAATTGTAAAAAAAAACTCAAAGAAAAAGCTACAGAAAACACAAATGTTTTTTTTTGGGCTTTTTACTTACAATGGAAGGAAAAAGATTTCAAGAAGACAAGCATAAACTACCTAAGAACCAGAATGAAGCAAAATGAGTCTCAACAAGGCTTCAAGGTGCTCAAGCCAACTATGCTACTTTCGTAGTGGGACTCAAATGAGAAAAAATAAACACAAAACTCAAATAATTGATTCAGTACAGTAGCAGAATCTTTCAGCAAACAATGACTCAAAAAACCAAAAAGAGATTCCTCAAGATTCGCAACAAGGCTAGTCCAAGAAATCAAGAAAACCAAGATAATCCAAAAGGGAAAAAACCAAAGGTGAAGTAATGCATAGGGTCAAGAAGAGAATACAAGTAGAGGCTCATTGTTCTGAATAGTTAGAACAACCAAGAACTTCAGGAAAAGACCTTGGTGCTTCAGCCACAATTGCAATCACACAAAATAGGAAATTCAAAAAATTGCTAGGTTTTCACAAGAACAAGAGAGAAAAGGATATGAAATCATCATAAACACAGTCCATACACCTTAAAGACACCACAAGAATGGTTCATCACAGACAAAAAATACTACAGAGGCTGGAAACTCAAAAAAAATTTGGCATATGTGGTTTTGTAGTATGCAACAAGCATGTATACGCAACTGCAACCAAGGAAACTCGCATATACATGGGTTCATTTGGAAAACATAGGAGGTATATGTGATTGTACAAAGACTAAGTTGCGTATGGAAATAAAGATAAGGGAAAAATAAAAAGTCAAGTCTAATCAAGGGACTAGGTCTTCTGTCTAATTGAAAAAAGACTTACTAGACTGTAAAAAATGATACACCTGTCAGGGAACCTACAAGACAGATAAAACAATTGAACAGATGTAATCCCCAGTGGAGTCACCAGTTCTGTTGTGGCTAATGTTACCCTAAGGTCTTGGGTTGATAAACCTTCATATATCAGGGGCATTCCATTACAGGAAGGACTCACTTAACCAACTTCTATGCTTTAAACTAGAAACTAAAGGTTGCAAACCTTACCCGTATATCCTTCGGTTGTAGTAGATCCCACAGGGTGAAAACCCCCTGTAACCCTTTTTTCTCCACAACCTAAAATATTCCATGACATTAGAGCATACCGTCCTTTGGATCTATCTAGCCCTAGCCTCACAAAACTTCTTCCAAGAGTAGTGCACAATGGATGTCACATAGGGTGAGCGAACATCTCAAGGAAACAAGGGTTTCCTAAAAATATATGGGAAGTGCAGGAGGCATAGGGAATATATCAGACTTGGATAGGGCTCCAACATCGTATAATATCTATATTTCTCTCTCTCTTCCTCCCTTAGGCCATTCCCTTGAGGGGATTTTATACTCCCTCAAATTAGTTTTTTCAATTGGGAATAGTTAGGCCACGGGCTGGGGTGGTTAAGTTGCAGGAACAACCGTAAATTCTTCCTCTAAAATAGGGGAATTATATATTTTTTAATGTTTAAAAAGGCATACACAATTCTCTATGTATGGACTTGCATGTATACGCGGAAAAGCCTGGGCAGAGTCGTGTATGGGTTTTAAGAAAGTGTTTTATGAGAAATATGTCCAAATCTGAAGGGAAGGGTTGCCCAAGGCCAATGTATAAGTCATAAAGTATATGATGGTGATAAATTATGCTATAATAGATAGAGGATGGATTTTACCAATAAATTCAAGTCCCCATTGCTAAAATGGTGCTAGCATTTCAATTGGTTTCAAGGGCAAAGGCAAAATTTTTCTCTTTCCTGAAAGATTTTATGTCCATGACATCTCATGATTGTTTTATAGACATTAGAGAATAGAATTGGTTAGTAGAAACACACCCTCAAGATCTTATTTAATGTATTCTTCCAATAAAGATGACTACCGCAGTCGCCTTTATGAAATCCACTCATCACTTTTTCAAATTATCCGTCAATAAAACAATTCAGCAATACTCCACCTGAATCTTTCCAATACAAGACATTGTTAAGGATGAAATACTTGAGAGATTTCAACTTCAAATATCTATCTTTATTACTAGGAAATTTGGGAGGAGGATTCAAGTGTTTCAAAACATGAACAATATCATCATACCATGACGATGAAGAAAAAGTTTCAGATACCTCGGGTAATACTTTAGCCTCTTTCTCCTCAGATAATGAAACAATAATATTAATATCCAATGCATGTAGATTTGATTCAGCCATAAGATTTTCCAAGCCTTATCCCTTGATAATATTTGTAGGATTGATTTCCAAGTCATACTCCAGCATATCAACGATCCATTTGCCACTCTGCCCTTCAGGATCATTCTGCGTGAGCACATCTTTGACAACAACATTTGGGACATATGAAATGACATGAGAGTAGAGAATATAGACCCGGAAGTCCTTCAATGCTTTGAATAATTTCAAGGTCTATTTCTCAATGATATTTTACTTCAAGGTTGTGTCTATGATGGTTCTATTGAAGAATGCGATGGGCTTATTTGTGTTCTGATTTTTATTTTACATAAGAACAACAACTAGAGTATGCTCCAAATAAAATGAAAAATTGATGAAATCAAGTGTTTAATCTGGACTAATAAGAATAAGAGTGTGAGATAAAGCCAGTTTAACTTGATTTAATTAATTATTTTCCTCTTTAGACCATTTAACTTCATTATCTTTCTTTATCATGTCAGTAATTTGCCTCAAATGTTGAGCAAGATTGGGAACAAACCTTCTTAAAAAAATGATTTTTCCATTGAACGAATGGATTTCCTTCTTGCTTCTAGGATATTCCAAGGTTTTAATTTCTTCAATCCTTGAAGGATCTATCCAAATACCATCTTTTTATATGATATGGCCCGACAATTTACCTTCCTCCATAGCAAAAAGGCTCTTTGGGTTCATCGATATGCCAAACTTTATGTATCTTTGAAAAATTGTTTTCAAGTGTTTTAGACGTTTCTCATCTGTCTTGGAAAAAAAAATGATGTCAACAAGATATATGAACAAAAATAAATCCTTTTCATTGGTGAAAGCAATATCCATTGCTTGATTAAAATTCTCCCCTACATTCTTCAATCTGAGGGGCATTTTTCCGTACATGAAGGTAACCCATGGTGTCGTAAAGGCTATCTTTTCTTGATCATCTGGATGTACTAAAATTTCTTTATGCCCGGAGTATCTGTCCAACAATGAAAGTCTACAAGATCCTACTAGCCTTTGCAAAATATGGTCCATTTTTGGTAATGGGTAATTTTCTTTCAGTGACACTTTATTCAAATTTCTGAAATCTATACACAAACGGATCTCTCCTGTCTTCTTCCTTACTGGCACCAAATTAGAAATCCAGTTTGAAAAGAAAAGTGGAACTATAATACCAGCAGTAAATAATATATTTACCTATTTTTGAATGGAGGGCAACAATTTGGGATTCATTCTCCTTAACTTCTAGTAGAAAGGCTTTTGATTGGACTTTTAGGGAATTGTATGTTGGATTATACTCTTAAAGTACACTTTCAAATCAGAATATTCCCAATAAAATACACCAGAAAACTAAGACATGAGGGCTGTGAATTTAATTTTCATCTCTAAGCTCAAGGATTTTGAAATTTCGACCACCTTTGGCCTTTCAAGAGTGCCAAGATTGAGGTATTCCACTCCCACTTTTGTTGGTAGCATGGTCAGTTTGTGTGCAACATCATCTTGATCAAAAAGCTCCTCCAAAGGCACTATACCCCTTGGAATGGAGTTTTATTTTAGTTGAAGTACTTTCATTTATGCTGCATGGAATTCTTGGTCATCTTCATAGCACTGGTTATCCATTTTTGAATTCACAAATTCCTCTTATGTCTTTAAGAAATTACTAATATTTTTATCATCTTCAAAGACTTTACAATACTGAAAATTATTTGGAACAATAGTTTTATAGGTCAATTTGGGCATCATCCCCCAAGACTTGGTTAAACTGTACATCATCCCCAAGATCAATGAAATAGGGTCTATCATGCCCTTATATTTCAGTTTCTACATGCCCCAAGTGAAGAAATTTCATTCATGGCTTCTATTGTGAGATTTCCAAGGTTTGAAGTATATTTTATATCACCTACTGACTCACCAATGCTCGCCTACAAGGGACTAATTGTGTTTCAGTGCCAAATCCTCCATGCATGGGTGCATTGCAGTGCACTTCCTGACACTCAAGGGTGCGTTGATCACCTGGGAGAGGAATTCTCATTGTTCCAAGAATCTCCACATGGCTAGTGCCTTCTAGAGGAGTCCATATGTGTCAAAATTCCAAGTTTCCATCTAACACCTCTAAAATTGGAAACATATCTTGCCTATTATTAGAAAGTCATTCACTGAGAAACTACCATCAATTTCCTTATAAATTGAGCACTCATCCTTGTGCTAGGGGAGGAAGAATTTTGGTAAAGTTATGTTTTTGGATTCTCATTTGTTAAGAGAGTCAAATTAATGATATTTTGTTGGTATGATGTTGGATGTGATGAGTTTGGAATGAAGCTCGAGCAGGTTGACAACAAATCGATCCATTGGTTGTAATCTTCCCCCTCTACTCTTTAATAAAGATTGTTGTTCATTTTCCCATACATATGTCTCTATTTCTTGTGAATTTTTTTCTTGAATGATGTATGTATTTCAGATCTAATCAATTTTATTTGAGTAAGATAAGTAGATATCTATATATTTCATGTTGTTTGATGTTCTCTGTCTGTGTTTGCAGGAATCGATCTAGCGATTTGAGTTGGATTGAGAGCGACAAAAACAACGACAGAAGGAGAAGGATAAGTGAAAGAATCACAAGTAGGCTCCTTTCCTATTATGTATATCTTCTTGTTTTAGAGAAATTTATAGTTATTCTTTCCTCTATTGTTCTAAGTGAAAAACACCACACTTAGGGAATTTGGTTTATTCGTAGATCACAATTCCGCATAACAAATTGGTGACTCTGCTGGGGAGTATCCTATAATTCTTGGCGTTTTTTCCTCTTTTAATCCTCATCAGTAGCATCTAATTTCAGTTATTAGAGATTTGAATGAAAAAATTGCATTAGAAGTGTGTTTTGTTGCTTGATTTTTCAATCTGAACAGCCACAATGCACTGCTGGTCAAGACACAATGCACTGTAGTGCATTGTCTCCCACTTAGGGGTGCTCTGCAATGCACTACCTCCCCTTAGAGATCGTGTTTCCCCCTCATCCAACCAAATTCCATATAAATTTTTCATTGCTATCATTCTCAGCCACTTGTTTGTTGTATTCTTAGATGTCTGATACCTATTAGAGACAATTAAACTTTCCTGTTCTTCCTCCTTTGAAAAGTAAATTTGTTAAATGTCTCTTTAGTGTTTTTCTTTATCATTGGAAAATAAAATTAAAATTATTTTATTTCTACATTAGATCAATTATATTTTCGAAAAGGAAATTTTTGTTTCATTCCTCATTTCCTGTAGGAAAATTGTAGTTCCATTCTTCATTTTCCTAGGAGAAATTGTTGTTTTATTCCTCATTTCCCATAAGAAAACAAATTGTATGATTGATTTATGCATATAGTTTCCTTTCTTTCATTCATATTAAGGGAACTGAAAAGAAAAACATGCATGTGCATATAGTGAATTTTGTGTGTTGTGTAGGAACAAGTTAGGAAAGCTGCATTTAGTTTGTGCTCTTTGTTTTTTGCTCAAAAAGTGATTGCTCTTTCTCTTGGTAGCTAGGATTTTCATTGAAAAAACTAAATTGAATTTTTTTTTATCATTTAGTTTGCATTTTTAGGAATTTCCATTACATCACATGGTGACCCTCAAAGACAAAATTTTAAACAATATCAACATAAAATTTATCTGAATTTACCTAAGAAAGCATTGGAACATTAACGATAACATTTAGAAGGTCTAGGCTAGAGATGTGTTCTGGCATCGTTAAACATAGAAATTGTCGTTAACTTGTTTGTGGTACATTTCAAGTGTGATACCTCACTCCATGGATGTTAGTATATCGGAGGTCGTCCATGTACCTTTGGGTATATTAGGCGGCATTCTAGTACGAAAATTATAAGGGGGTGTTCTCACTATGTGGTTTCGCATTAGACAGTGCTAATACAAACTTGGGCCTCCACATACCTTTGGGTACATTTGGGAGGACAAATTTAGGTTTCTATCCATCCATAGGTAACTGAGTCGACTGAATTGTAACTTGTGATACACCGAACACAACATTCGGGGAGATTTTCTGCCCGTACTTCTTGGTTCGCTAGGAGGTATTCTATAGTTCACAATTACTTGATAAACCTTTTGCCTATAATTACCCTTTTATTTTTTTTATTTGTTTTTTTCATAAAATTAATCAGTCATTGTGGAAGAATAACATTATTTTCCCTGTCTTTCGCATAGAATAGCGCTTAAACCACCTTTACCACTGGAAGCCATTTCTGGTCGGCGAAAGCGACATCGTTCTACTGAAACTAGTACTACCAGTACCTCTGGTGTGACATCATACTCACATATACCAGAGTCACCTCAATTTGTTTCTACAAATCCTGGTTCATCCACTGTTATTGAGACAGAGTCCTCACAGCTACCTGTGGTTATGATCCATCTAATCAGTGAGACCATACCTCCTGAACCTGACGTTGTTCAACTGGAAGTTGATCTGGACCCCATCATTCTTTTACCAGAACATCTAGATCCTGAAGTCAAACAACTGGAAGTTTTTCTTGTATCAGTCGCTCCACAATCGATTATTTCCATTGAGTCTCCCATATCACGCAGTCAACCACCCAAAATATACTTCGAGCATGAAGGAAAAATCCTTCCACTTGGTTTGATTTTGATTGAATAAATACCATAAGATGAAACACCTTCAACTCCAACCCATTTTTGATTGGAGATTTATCTTTATGAGCCTTTTTCTCAATCAACTCACACTGCTTTCTTTGATCCTATGTCAATTCAAGTTCCCATATATCCTGTAGAGTATACATTGGGTTGTATGGCCATGGCTGAGTCGATATCTATGGCATTACCTTTTGTTAAATTTGCAACAACACTTTCTCTTGCTACTCTATCAATGTTCACCACATCACCAAAGTCACATCTATATGGTGGCCCTTCCGTCCCACCTGGTTACCAATATTTATCTGGAACCTTCTCTGGTGCATCTTCAAACCCATGGACTTCACCAATGTCATCATTCATATTCTATATGGTACATCTGTGATGAGTACTGAATAGCTTGATCCTTTATATACATATTCAGTGCAATATCAAGATGGTCCACCTAGGTATATTCCATCCAGTACAATTTCAACTGGACTTCCAGCATTTGGGGAAAAATATATTCCATCTTATTATACTCCTCATGCTGAGGGGAAACCTATAGTCACCCATTTTGACATTAATTCATCGTTATATGGTCATCCTAATGTCGGAATTACTGTTTTTCAGTGGCAACCTATTCTTCTTGTTCAACCAGAAATGGTTGTGCAATCATATCAACTGGTTCAACCTATTGCACCCACATCTACTCCACTTGTTAATACATCCTTACCCCTGTTACAGGCTGAAAGTGTTGTACCTCAACCATATCAAGTGGGTCCTTCAACCCAATACCCTCAAGTATTGGGCCCTTAGACCCCAATTCCTTTGGTTGGTTTACAACAACCTCATGTATCTGGAAATAATTGTTCACAAGATGGATTACCATATTATGGGATGTCGTTGGCACAATTGGGTTTTACCTATTCACAATTGGGTCCAAGCTATTCTAGCTTCGGATATAAACTTGGAGGATGGACATCTTTGCAACGACAAGCGCAAATGTCACAACATTCATTCCAACAACAAGTAGCGTACCCAAGTTTTGGTCAAAAAAATATTCAAGCGTTTGCTTATTAAAATAACCCCTATATGGGTTACCAACAACAAATTCCTTATGCTGGTGCTCAAAGGCCTCTTGCCCAAGCAATTCCATCATACCCTGCCTATATGAGCTCAACCTGACGTAAATCGATAGTTTCCATTTGTTGCAACTTATAATTACATGATTTAAACCGGCTTACCAATGATCCAATCAGCTATTCTCCTTGGTGGCTGGTGATACCTAATAAATTACACTCAGATATTCCTAAGTTCAATGGAAACCCTGGGGAAGACCTGTCAACACATGTTATGAATTAACATTTGTGGTGTTCATCCAACTCCTTAAATGTCCATTTGACTACATCTTTTCCATCATATGCTCATTAGTCTGACCGCGAAGTGGTACATTGAGTTACAAAGAGCTTCATTTGATAATTTCACCGCTTTAGCTACTACCTTTCTAACCCAATTCCACTTACCCATACAATATGAAACTGGAACGGAAATCTTGACCAATTTCAAACTGACTAATGATACTCACATTTCTAATCATATTCATGAGTGGAGTCGTCTTCGTATAATGGTCAAGACATTTGTTCCCAATCAGCTTCGTGCTGAGTGGTTCATTAAGTCCTTGCTACCATCTATCACCAAGGATGTGGCTAAGGGTGGTGTCGTCACTAAAGGGTGGGCCATTTCTCATGCCCAGTACTTAGATTTGATTTATACTCAATCTGGCATGCATTATGAGAAAATCTGCAATGCGGCATGATCTAATTTTACTGTTCCTCCTCCATCTAAGGACTCTCATGCCAGTGATGGTATGATTGGTACTGCAAGCACACATCACTCTACTACATTTGATCTTGCACCTTCTTCCAAAATTCATGCCATGTCATATGACAAAGGAAAAAGTGACAAGCAACACGGAAGTAAGAAAAAGGGGAAATCAAAGAAAAAGAAAAATTCTACCCCACAAGAACAATCATCTGATCAACAAAACTGGAAATCGGAAACCTTGTTACAATTGCATAATATGTAATGAGGAGAAATTTGTTTGACATTTTCCTCACTATGCTGAAGTCTCAAAATTGATTAAGACCTCACATGCATCTGCTGTGTTGACAGATCCATTTCTGAATCCAGACACAAATTTGGTTGCTACAGATACAACTTCTACTTCCCAAGTGCTTATGCTATTTTTCACTAAGCCAAAAACTTATGTTTTTGTGTCAACGTGTAATAAATATTATGGTATTCAGGCTATTGATCAACCTACTACATCGACCATGAATCTGTCTACGGAACCTATTCTGCCAACTTCTATTCCTTAGTTAACAATAAATCCACCGAAGGGAGTTGTCCATAAATCGACATTCAATCCTCAAGCCTCAGTTGTTCAAAATTATAATATAGTTAAAGATTTGGTTCACTCCCCTTCAGATATGTCAACACTTGAGGTACTTCAAAATTTTCCCTCCCAGAAGTAGGCTTTGCTGTTGGAAATTTGTGGAATCAATCCAATAGATTCCAATCTTGTAGTCTTTAATCATATGGGCTATGTGTCGTAATTACCAGTAGAATTAGCATTCTCGATCCACGTAAATGTTTTTAATCACCTTGTTCATTGTACTATTATTTATGAGGGAGAATATAGATGCATTATTTCTCGAAACTTTCGGAAGGCACTTGGCTCGCCACGCCTATCTAAATCGCCTAGGACGTTGAAAGATTTTGATGGTCGTACTTATAAACCTTACAGTATCATCAATAACCTGCATGTCAAACTAGGGTAAAAATCGTAACTATTGAATTTAAGGTCGTTGATGGACCCCTTAACTACAACATTTTACCCGGAAGACGGTAGGTATATGCTATGACTACGATCATGTCTACATATTTTAGAATGATCTCCTTTCCTCATAAAGGTGTTATCACAGTCATCAATCAAATGTCATTATTTTCCTCCAGTTCCCAAGTAACTGGAATCGTTCCATTAGTTCATGCACCCCAACTAGCACTTCAAAACATTGTAGTAGCACTCTTAAAGGATTCTTCCCTAATGGGAACCTTTGCATTACCGTCTGTTGGTGAGGTAAATCCCCTCTATGGACAGAGGTGATCCCACTAGCCCTAGAGTGGGTCTAGCAACAAACAAGACAAGCTATAATATCGATTCCTAGTTAACGAATGGACGGAGACTCGATAGATGACTTACTAGAGGTCCTACGCTGTTGTCGTCATCCGAAAGAGTGGCTCGCTCCTCGCTCTTGGTTTGACAGATCACGATCCTCCCGCTTTCACGCTCGGACACCTACACACACACAAGAAACAACGATGATATAGAATGTAATAATTCACATTTGTAACTATCAATCAGTCGAAGAGGACTAAATCAATTTCATTACATAAAAAACATAACACAATGATGGAACCAACACCATAGTCGAGTATATTAATAAATGGAAGGAAGAGTACAACCAAGCTTCGACGTTGCAATCTCCTCTAGTAGGGTTCAAGCGTAGCACGTCTCACAAAGCCTCATTGGGAATTCAGATGAGACTCTCTCTATGGAATTCTCCTTGGTTCTACCTTCTCAATAACAATTACTCAGCTATAGTATTCTCCTCTAAGTTCAGCTCCTTGGCTATCTGTTCAACTAGCTTTCATAAAGGGAGAAGGCCTATTTATATAAAGGGAGAGGGAGATGTTAGGATCCCTATAATCATGGAAGGGAGACCTATCTTTAAGGTGTATTCCATGGGAGGAGGAAACCACTACCGAAAGAGGGAGATCCATAGCTGATCAACTTAACCACTTCCAGTGACTCATCCCTAAGGTGGTTAGAAGGAAGCTTCCACCTCTACTTATTAAAAAATATTCCTAAAACAGCTGGCATGGGCACTACACTGAGACAGAGCGCTAGGTGGTGTGGGCTCTAGTGAAAATCTTCCACATTAGCACGAGGGTTGACTTGGCTATCCACGCCAAGGACAAAACATAGGTTTTGTGTGCTTTTTTGAGGAAATGTCCAACAGGAGAAATGATTTCCTTATGCAGAAGGATGCAAAGAAGGTGTTTCTAGAGTATGACACTACTCATAGGTCACGAGAATGACCCTCCAATATCCAAGGCGAGGGATTATAGGGACGGTGACAAAATGTTGTGTAACAGATGCCCCCTAAAGCATGAGGTCTGAGAGAGAGGGAGGGGTGAAATGCTTTATGAGAACGTGTTCAACCCAAACACTGTTGTCGGAAGACCTGCAAGTACAAATACAACTTATATCTCTGATACATGATATGTGGTATGGGCACAACCATCCATAATAGAATACATAGAAAGTGAGATCCAAGGTATGGAAGCAACCATCCATCAAATAAGGATAAAAAAATAGACTTAGGTATGGTCGCAGCCATCCAATCAAAAGATTCATGTAATAAGTCATAGTAATCCACAAAGAACCCGCAGCCTGGATTTCATCAGACAAAACCCAGGGTCCTGTGCTCCATCTCGAACCAAACAAAGTACAAATTCGAGCATGCGAATATGTGTTCTGAAGTCGAACATGCAATAAAATCATTTGATTACCAACCAATGATGAGATCCATTAACAGACGCGAGAGAAACCATCAGTAATGACAATGGTTCTCAAGGTACAAGAGGTAAAATAAACATAATGTGAACAATGATCTGGCGTCAAACACCCGAAAAATCATCCAATCGAAGGCCAATTATGTAAACCTTGTGACAAATGCAAAAAACCTGCCATTAAGGCATGCAGGCCCCAGGTTACTTGAAGGGAATCTCTGGATCAACTTCCTAGAAAATGAGCTGAAGTCGACAGGAAGCGACCTGGTCAAACGAGGGCCATGATTTTTCCCACATCATCGACACGAGATAGAGGAATATGATTATTTTTTAATCAAGACCAACAGAGAAGTAGAGGGAGGTTGAAAATTGTAGAGGCAAAACTTTTATTGAACATATCGGCGGCACGACACTGAATTTAGCAGTATTTGACATCAAGGGATCTGAGGTCATGGTGACATGGAAAAGAGTAGATGAGCGGTCAAAAGAGATTACCAAAACCCATGGAGGAAAACAAATGATGAAGTGAGATGTCCCCAACCCGACACGAATGTAGACAAGTGCCATGTTCAAGAGCGACATACTGCTAACACGACTATAATCTGGTTCCATTTTCCCCCACCATTTCTAGCGAGTACCCCAATTATTTTTGTAAACAAGCTTGAAGGGGATAGCATATGCTTGTGATGTAATTTTTTCCTTCGGACAAATCCAGCCTAGTACATTTTACGAGCCCTAGGAAGGAGGAACTCGAGTAACGTCATGACAGCGGAGTCCAATGTCATCAGTTTTTAATGAGTCTGACAAAGGGAGAACTCAACATATTTTCATGTTTATAGAGTTTGAAAAGAAATCAGAAAAGAAAACTCTGACAAGGCCCTTTTCGTAAATAGTATCTCAGATCTGGAAAGGTAGAAAAAAATATCCTAGAGAACCTCTTAGTCGTGATAGGCTAAGGTATTCATTTTTTGTAAATAATCTATCCCAGGCCAAAAAAGGGGTAAACGTATACTGGGTAGATATTGTTTCACAGCCATTTAACGAGTTCAAAATGACAAGCGTCTCAGCTATCTTTTCAGTTTTAGAGAGTCAGAAAAGAGCTGAAAGGTGACTACAGTAGTGAATTTTTCATTTTTTTACCAAGTCCGAAAAAGTATAAAATACAACTCATTTCTTCATCATAACCATGTGAAAACCTGTTGCTGCACAAAAAGACATTTGTAAAACCTATTCCTCGAAAATAATATGATGAAATAATTGACAAATAAGTTTTAAAACCTAATTTATGATTCTGAAAAGTTATAAAATGCCATAAGTGGTAAAAATTATTTACTTCTCACTTTTACCTCTTTGTGGAGCAACAGTGACCCATTTGCCTTGCGATCTTGTGGCGATGATTGTGAGTGATACAATGAACCAATCTTGATTCCGTTAGTCTCAGGTAAGAGCTGACACCATTTTCCATCTTTTAAGCTAAATTTCATTACTTGTATTTGTCATTTTGATCCCTTTATGAGAGGATTTGTAAAAAATAGGGCATCGCACTTGGCGTGGGTTTTGGGCATGAACCTGTGCCAACCGCCCCTTTTTTACATAGAGAGCATGCCCATTGGCAAGACTGTTAGTGAAACAATCGCGCCAACCATGCAACCCAAAAATTCGCATAAATATGAGAAAAATGAAGTCAATTGCTTGCAAATTTCGGTGCCTAAGTAGACTAACAATGTTCATATGACCAATGTGTAGGTATCAAGTAGAGAAAATGGTGATTGAGTGGAAAGAGAGAGAACACAGTGAGGAGGATGAACTTTCCATGGAGAATGAACGGTGCATGAACTCCCTCAAAGATTGTGGGCTAAAGAAATTCATCCTCACATCGTGCCTCCAGGCTAAACCAAAATTGCTTCAATATTTGATAAGCATTTGGGATGAGGATCAAGAAAATTTTGTTCTTTGAGATCAGGAACTATAACTCGAAGTCTCTGATGTGTATTTTATCACAATATTTTCGCATAGGGGTGCATGTCCTATCTTGACCGACACCCGTCCTTCTGGGGAAAGCATGGGAATGGTGATTGACAAGGTGTGCTGAGGGGCACAAAAAGGAACAGGGAGTGGAAAGGTTGACATCCAAACCATTCCTAATCTGGCACTAAAATTAGTGCTGCACACTATCATGCAGGCTATAGGATCGCAAGCACTGCATGAGGCCACAAAGACACAAATTCTTCTTGCCTCAGAGTGCATGAACCTGACTCTTTACAAATAGGCAGAGGCTGTGACTATTAATATTAAACGGCAACTTACCAAGTGCAAGAAGGGAAAACTAAAGCATTTTGGGTATGGATCGATTCTGGTATCGTTTTTCTTAAAACGAATACCCATATTCCAGCGTCAGGAGGTCATTATCCCGATGCCACCACCCAGAGAACCACGGATGGCCCGATGGGATGCGTTGATGCCTAGAGCAGGGGGAGGCCAATAGATGTCTTGGACGCCAAAATTTTTTGATTGGATCTGTCGATAATTGATTGTTGTGGAGGATTGGCCTTACTCTAGTACAAACTTCACCGGTGATCTATACCTCCCATTCCCAGAGGGAGAGGATTGGGACGAAGAGCTAGGTGAGACTCGTTTTTTTCGATCCTCATGGCGAGGGCAGCGAGGAGGAGATAGTACAAAATCTGGAGGAGATTGCTTGTGGGATCCCGGACTATGCTCACCTGCATGATGTTCCTCGGGCCTACCAGAGGCATACTATAGGGGTGCCGAGTCGTATCCACCGCTTGTTGAGGCAGTTGGTATGGGTGGTGATGTGCTATCATGAGCACCATGCCGATTAGGCACCTAGGATTTTTATTTCCACATATTTTTGAGAGACATGTTGTCTCGGGACATAACTGAAACATACATATATATTTTTTGGGTTTTTATGATGCACACGCTGCAAACAATCGATATGTGTGTGTGTGTGTATATATATATATATATATATATATACATATACATCTATTTTCTACATGGGTCTATTTACATATGATGATTTTTTATAAATTGCGCAAATGTCTATCTAATACAATGTTAGCCACTGCATCAGTTAATGTATTCATTTGTCTTGGTATATGCTAATATGTGATGAAATAAAAATGTCTTTCAAGAAAACGAATACGTAAATACAATCTCAAAATGCATGGGTTTCAAACCGAATAATGACCATTAAGTTGAAGAACAATCAAGCTGCGAATGTAGATTTACAAGAAATGCGCGTATGAAAAGGTTCACTGCCTCAGTTAATAGTTCCACAATAGAACTATATTCAATGACGTTGTTTGTTGTTTGACCTAGAAAAATACCTTGTAAGTTAATAAACTCACCAGCAGGATTATAAATTACCCAGGTTGCCGAAGACAAGCTCCTGGCACTACGGGAAGCACCATCCGCGAAACCGACATAAGGGGTAATAGACATTTGCAGAACCAGTAAGACCCAATAAGCAAAAAAAATCTTACAGACCACATCAAACATAAACATGCACAAAAATGAAAAAATCACCTATGTACACATATCATGCATGAATGACTCAAGCATAATATTTTTTCAGATACAACCCATTTCTGGGCTATGCTAAGGGATAAACTTCATAATCAATAAGCTCATAGGCCCCATTCTATAGCAAATGTTTGACGATGTAGGGCCCATGCCACATGGGTTGGAATTTCCCTACCCCCAGCTTGTCATGAGCTTGGTCGTACAGGATAACGAGGTCACCTTCGATAGAAGAACGAGGGGAAACTGTTTGTTCAAAGTGAGCTTTGACTCGCTTCTTTTGTGCTTCGATGACCAAAGCAGCTAAGCGATGAGTTTCATCCAATCTCTCTAAATATAGGAGATTCTCTTCCTCAAGTGAAGTACTAGGCATTAATTCCACAGCTAATTTGAGTGAAGGAATTTCACACTCAATCGGAAGAGTAGCTTCCAGACTATACACCAACTGAAATGGGGTGAATCTAGTGGCACTCTTAATCGATGTTCGGTAAGCCCATAGAGCTAAAAACAACATGAGATGCCAATTTGATTTATGGATCCCAATTTTTCATTGAAGCATCGTAACAAGAACTTTGTTTATGGCTTCAACTTGGCCATTAGCTTGAGGGTAATACAACATTGAGCTATCGTGACGCAAACCCAACTTAGACGTCAGCTCCGCCATCATATAGTCCCAAAAATGTGAACCATGATCGGAATCAGTCGCTTGAGGGACACCAAACCAAGCAATAACATTATTGAATATGAATTGTGTTGTTGTCTTACCATCCGTAGCCAGTGTAGGCATTGCTTCGGCCCATTTCATAAAATAATCGATGGTGACAATGATATAGGCATGCCCCCGGGCCGAGCGAGGGTTCCACGTCATAAAATAGATGCCCCATTTGGAAAAAGGACCAACGGTAATGACAGGGTGCAAAGGAACGGGTGGTGCACACATCTTGCATTGATATTTCTGGCACGCATGACATTTTCTTACTGCGACAATACAGTCTTTAAAAATGGTCGGCCAGAAATAGCCAGCATGAAGGATATTCTATGCGGTGGCATAACTAGACATGTGACCACCACAGGAACCACTGTGGAAGTAATTTAAAACTTTCTCAGCTTCCTCGAGGGTCAGACATCGACGGAGCATGGAATCGACTCCAACACGATAAAGGGTATCTTCGATAATACGATAAGGTTGCAACGGATGCCGAATACGTCGAGCATCTTTCGTCAACTCAGATCTAAAAGTATAAGTCTGGAGGTACACGATGATATCACCATACCATGGATCGAGGGTGCTAATCAAGAAAATAGTTTCTTCTAGAATATGATCCTCGGAATAAGAAGGGGCAAAGTCGGCAGGGAGAGAACAAATTAGATTAGCGAAAAAAAGTGATTTCTTTGATTTGGCGGTAGTGAATTCCAAATAAAAATCTTCGAGGATAACGATCCACTTCGAGTACTTGCCCCCTAGCGACTTTCGAGACAGAATATAGGTCATGGGATTACAATCAGAAATCACGGTTACCACCTGTAAAAGGATATAATGATGAAAACACTGAACGGCTTGAATTGCAGCCAACGCTAACTTCTCAACATGTGCATAATGCATTTCATGGTCAAGAAGGTTTTGAGACAAGTATTAAATAACATGCTCGTTACCGCATCATCATTTTGAACCAAAACCATGGCAATCGTACTGAAGGCGACAGCTAGATATAGGGTTAAATCACGATGATAATCCGGAGGACATAATAGAGGAGCGTTGACAAGAAATTTCTTGAGTGTATCAAAATATTGCTAAGAAATCTCATCCCAATGAAAAGGGATGTCCTATTTTAAAATTCATGTGAACCCCTTCGCTACTTCGGCATAGTTCGACACAAAACGTTGTAAGAAATTTTCTTTCCCTTGGAGACTCTAGAGTTGGTGTAACGAGGATGGAGAGGGGAGATTAACAATAGCCTCAACCTTCAGCAGATCAAGGTGAATTCCATGTTTGGATACGATAAACCCTAAAAGTATACTGGAATCGACGCAGAAGATGCATTTATTCGAATTGAGCAGAATGTTGTAGCGTCTACAACAAAGAAATATCTGGCGGAGATGGTCCAGATGGTATTTTCGCATAGCTGAATGAGTCAGAAGGTCATCCAATTATGGTTGATCAATATGACGAATATTGTGAAAGGCATAAGACATCGTGCACTGGAACATAGCCCCAACGTTCTTCAAGAAAAAGGGAGTTTCTTACACGTGAACGTTCCCCAAGGATAGATAAAAGTGGTCTTGTGTTGATCGTATGGGAGAATATTGATCTGATTATAGCCAGAGAATCCATCCATAAGGGAAAAAAATCTCACTCCCTACACAATCGTTAATGATCTGATCAATGAAAGGGGTGGGATAGTTATCCGTAAGGTAGGCCCGATTAATATCGTGATAGTCAACACAGATGCGAATTGTTCCCTACTTCTTATCCATAGGAAAAATGTTAGAAACCCACTTTGTCAGAGGAATCAGATAAATGAAACCTGCTTTAAGAATTTTTTCAACTTCAGCTTTTATGGTTGCGGCTTTTTGAGGATGCACTAGATGAAGACGCTGGCGAATAGGCTTCGCACCGGGTTAGGTGGGAATGTCATGCACCACAATACTAGGATCGACTCCAGGCATATCTTCGTAAGACCAGGCAAAAAAATCATGAAATTTGTGAAATAGGCTAGTGTACACTTGGACTTCATTAGAAGAAAAATGACTATGACATGGATGTTCTCGACAATTCCTAGTTTCATGGAAATTTCGATAGGCATCATCTAGGTGATGTTACTCAAGTTTCCTTCAGTGAAGACTTCATAAGTCAATATAGGCATTTGAAGTGGCGGAGAAGGAACTTGAGACAAAAAACGCTCAAGATAGTTAGACATTGCCTCGAGGCCAAGCATAAACAAGGAACGATGATGCCCATCGCTCCACAGTAAGTCCTCGAGAGACATGGTTTCCACGATGGACTCATCGGATGGAAACACTTCTTTCAAAGGATTAGGTGAATTGTCATCGTCGAGACAGGGGGAATTGAGAATAAACATCGAGAGACATGCTTAAAGAAGCATCTTCAGAAGGGGGAGAATCTAATTCAGCTACAAGCTCACAATAATTGATTTCAATTGGAGTAAGTGGCATCAAATCCCCAAATGAATCAACCTATTCAGGTGAAGGGACGATCCACAGGTCATCTGAACGAGAGATCATATTAACTTGAACAATATTTGGTGGTGGAAGGGGAAAGATACCCATGAGGGTGGGGTCTTTGAAAAGACCTAGCCCTATGCTGTCGAGGGGAGAAGGAATTTGATCCACGTATGGAATGTTGTTCTTAGACGACGAGGCAAAGAACGAAAACTAGTCGACAGTAATGATTTTTCCCTTACGTGGAAACTTTAGAAGATGAAAGAGGGTGGATAGAACACACAACATAGTGTGAGTCCAATTGCGACCGAGTAGAAGATTGTAATTGATTTTAGCGTCAACTACTTCTACTTCGACATTGACCGTATTTCCTTGTAACGTAATCGGAAAGTTGGCGAGAACACCCAAGGGTTTCGATTACCTTCCATCAAATGCCTCAAGGGCATTGGGTGACGAAGTTAGGGCTGGAGAGCCAATAGCCTTCCAGCAAGTTGATGACATGACACAAGTGGATGCACCTTCGTCCACAATGGCTCTATGGATGTTGAGACCGTTAATGCTGACTTGTATGAAAAAAGTAATCTGGTGCGGAACTTGGGGGAAAAAATTCTCTAAATCGAAAGAGAGAAGGCTAAAATCAGTAGGATCAATTTCGCCGATCGTAGATAATAACGCTTTCCGTTGAGATGGACAACTTTGAAGCCCTTCCAATGCGTACATCGTGGATGGTGCCTCTGCTAGATCCTCAACAATAATGTAATGTTGAGCAGCACGGGCGTTAGGATTATAAGAAGATTTCCGGAGAACACCTTTAGAAGGTGGTCATACAAAGGGTTCAACACTGGGCCTTTCAATCTCAAGAGGACCAGAGGTAGGTAGGGGAGGAGGACCATCAACGATCTCTTTCTTGGCTGCCTGACCTGATCCAGCATAATCTTTCGACTGAGTAACAATGAAAACGGGTGCGGAACCATTCACCATGAACACTTGAGAGCCAAATGGTGTAGATGGCGTAGGTTGATCGAACATCTGAGTTTGATAAGATGGAAAAGGTTCTTTGAGGATAGTCGGAGTTCCCTTAGTGCCTTTGAGAAATTTACTAACTTTGGCATGTCTAGGACAATCCTTAGTGTAGTGTTCCTCATCACAAATCAGACAGGGATACTTCAGCTTGTGCTAAGAACCATCATCAACACGAGGTTTAGACGACTCTGGTTTTGGGGCATTGACTTTGGCCTTGCCTTTGCCCTTCTTTTCCCCTTGGATGTCTTGTCTACAGGATTGGCCTAAACGATGTTGACCTCCGAGGTTTTGCTAGAATTCGGGGTAGGCTGAGGAGCAGAATCATTGGAAGAATTTGATTTTTGCTTCCTAGTGTTGGAAGACTTACATGAAGTCTAACATACGGAACCAATAATGTCATCAATGGATGGGGTGGCCGGCGCTTTAGACGTCCCAAGTCGCGGGGCATCAATCAAGATATCATACAAAATGCCCAATTGAGAGTACACTAAATCAAGGTACTGGGCATGAGAAATGGCTTGTTCCTCGGTAAATGATGCCCCCATGGATATATCTTTTGCAATTTGATTGAAAAAAGAGGTGGTAAACCAATGGGTAAGAAGCTGATCAGGAATTTCGAATTTTATCAGACAACGACGACATCTCCATTCATGAATATGGTCCGAGATATGGGTAGCCCGGTCCTGTTTCAGGGATGTTAGGAGATTCTTCCTGGCTTCATAACAAACTGGTAACTAGAAATGAGTAAGGAATGCCATAGAAAGAGAGTTGAAATCTTGAAAGATACTGCGAGACAACTCGATGTACCACTTAGCAGCAACTCCAGTGAGAGTTCACTGGAAAAGATGGAGTTGAATAGAGTCATCTACCCAAGAATTTGAAGAACACCATAAATGGTATGTCATGACATGGGCTTGGGGGTCTTCTCCAGCCTTGCCCGCAAACTTGGGACAATCACCAGGAACCTTATTCGAAACCGTAGGCTAATATGGATTATGAAGGATTGGATCATTTGTTAATTTGGACACATCTGGTAATTCCAACGTGGCGAGAAATGGTAATTGAGGGTTGAAAGGCATAACAGGTCCTCGATAAGGACCAGTACCCACATTCCATCCTGGTTGAGTGTAACTCTACCCCCATTTGTTCTGTCCCGAAGAATTCAGACCATAAGGGGTATAAGTCAGATAGTTTAGCTAATACGACAGTAGAGGACCAGGATATAGAGGTTGAGGACCAGGATACTGATTCTGAATATACGAAGGTCTTGATTGAGCAGCATAAAGATTTTTCTTCAGAATGTAACTATATCCTGGAGGTTGAGGGGTCGAACGGGTTGCTGATAAATAGGGCCCAACTAAGCTGGATAAATCGGGCGTGCAGGTTGACCCTGTTGTGGTGTATAGTAGAGTGGTGGCAGAGCAGGGTAAAATGTCTGTGTAGGTTGTCCCTACTGAGCAGGTTGACCTCACTGATGAGGGCCACCAAGTTGCCCCTGCGGAGCAAGTTGGCTTGACGGCTACGATGGGCTAGGCTGTGCCTGATGACTAGGTTGACCTAGAGTAAGGCCATAATATGGCCCTGGTTGCGGAACATTTGGACCAATTGGAAGATATGGTTGTTGTAGTTGCATGAAAGGTTGCCCTTGAAATGGATAAATCTGCCCCCGAGGACCGTATGTAGGTTCTAGTTGATATATCAATTGCCCAGCAGGTCCTTGAGGTTACCTAGGTTGGATCATAGGCTAAGATTGTAAAGGTTGACCTTGAGGATTGTAAGGTTACCCTTGCAGGTCATAAAATAATCCTTGTTGGAATGAAGGTTGTCCCTGAAAGGGTTGCCCTTGTGGGTCATACGCAAACCCTTGCTACACCGAAGGTTGTCCCTGAAAGGATTGTCCTTGTGGGTCGTAAGCATACACTTGCTGAACTAAAGGTTTTCCATGAAAGTTTTTCCCTTGTTGGTTAGAAGGTTGCACAGGCATGGTAGGTCTAAAACTGGAAATGAACTGATAAGCTTCCATAGCAGGAAAATAGATAGGGTTGTTGTACTCATCATAATGAAACAGAAGTGTATAAATGGGGTTACCGACCGTGTCATAATGAGAAAGATAAGGCTTACCAGAATCCTGAGGGGACTGGTAAGTATGGGAGCTCTACTACTCAGTATCCAGCCGATGCTCCTCAAAAGATAGGCCATCAGGGGTTTCCATGGAAATTGAAGTCTCCACTGAAGGCGAAGCCCTTGATGACTGAGTGGTGACAACCGGTGCCGATGCAGCCACGCAGATAGTAGGTCTAGTTGGGACAGATGTAACAAAAGGTATTGACAAGATAGGTGTCATTGGCGACATCCCTAATGATGGAAGGACCAGACCCCTTGATGGAGTTGATGCTACCATGGAGGTAATACCGTCCATAATCTGACCCAAAGACCTATATCTGGCTGGAAGTGACACAGATGGTGAAGATTGAGCAAACTCTTGAGGGATGTTTTCCGGGAAAAGATGGCATTCTTCATCAGAAATAGGAACCCCCTCATTATTAATAGAACTAGATGAGTCCATGTCTGAATCCGCCGTGAGATCTTGTAAAAGACTACAGGGACTAGGAGGTATGATATCAGCCAAAAATGGTGATCCCTATGTGAGAGGGGGAAAGTGTT
The DNA here is from genome assembly GCA_034641835.2 of Pinus albicaulis. NCBI lineage: Eukaryota > Viridiplantae > Streptophyta > Pinopsida > Pinales > Pinaceae > Pinus > Pinus albicaulis. The sequence continues at coordinate 1,004,928,340 of CM076578.1, read as the reverse complement.
CCCTGACCCCAAACCCAAACCAAGTGTTTGAAAGAGGCCAATTAAACTCAACTGGTTCTCCAAAGGGGTACTTTGACGGGAGAGTAGGCTGTTGAAGCTTGGTAGACCTAGAGTTTTGAGAAGTTTCAGATGAATCGTCCGAGAAAGGACTACCACTAGACGAAATCAATGGTTCCGCCACTGTGACCGTAGCACATTAGAAAAGGAAAAGAGATCGAAAATGAAGACTCTTGGATAACAAGCAAGGCAAACAAGGACATGCCAAGCAATCAAAATTTAATGGGCGTGTAATCATAGGTAGTTTATTTTACCACATTGAAACCAAATTTTTACTGTTTCATGTTTTAAGAGTCAAGAAATAGGCAAAATATGACTCTAGTCACTTTCAATTTTAAGCAAGATTGAAAGGACAAGTGCTCGATGATATTTTCAAATTTATGGAGTCAGTAAAGATCGAAAATGATTACTCAGGTAGTCTAGGTAGAAGGGTGTACCAGGTTTCCGTGAACTACCATATACACCTTGGTGATCAAATGAAAGAAGAATGACCAAGGACTTGACGTATGTGCAGATAGTCTCCCCAAATGCTGTGTTTTGTGTATCACGATTACAAGGCAACAGACTTGGCTTCCTATGGATAAAAGGATTGCAACCTAGAGGGGTATCCCTTTATATACTCAACAATACGGGGAGCACAAGTCCTTAGTAGTGCTCTCTGAAGCTAGATGGCGAGCGACAGTTGCTAGGTTTAAAGATGTCGGAACACGTCTCTAACTTAGACCACTAGATGTTTCGTTAGGTTTCAATGTTTCCTTAGGTTAATTCAGTAAATTTTAATTTGATCTTGTATTTACGTTTCAATTCCAAGGTCCTATCAAATGTTGGATCTCAAAAATCCCTAAATTCAAGCTACATGCCAAAAGATACCATTCCGTTCGATGAAAAGCTATCTACAAGAAAGTTAGAAGTTTTTCAAGCGATAGAAAATAATGAGAACATGTGGAAACATCCACTAAAGTATCTGATGCAAGTTAATGAAAATGAGCAATCTTTCCTAGAATTGTCCAATGCTAGATATGTGAAAGACTTTCAATTTCACAATGCAAACAAGAATGCAAGCAATTTTTATTTTTATTTATTTTTCAATGTAATAGAGAAAATAGTGCACTAAATGACATGAAAAACAAACCAACACACTAGCTCTAAAATGCTAATGAGAGAGTTGAAATGAAGTAATTTAAATCAACTCAAAACAAAACAAAACTCAAATAAATGTTGCAATCTCTCAAATAGAAGAAATATTTCGAAACAGACCCATACAAGCAGGGTGATCTATGCTTGGAGTGACAAGACGCAAAACTGAACGAAAGAGGCAAGAATCATTCAACCAATGCAATCACTCAAATGGATCAATAGAGATGAATGCAACCAAACCAGGAAAGAAGTTGACTACGAAACAAAAGGGCTCCAACTCCTACAGGAGGCTCAGCATACCAAAGCACTTAAAAACCCTAAGGCTATGATGTTGATATGAAATGGACAAAAAACTGAAGGAATGAAGACCAATAAAAAACCACCTCAAAGCAATCAATGCATACTTAAAATAACCCAAAAGCACAAGCACTGACCAAAAATATCCAAAACAGACCAAACCCTAACACCTATAGGGATTGGTGCGACTGTTTGGCAATAATCAGCGCCAAACAGGGGATGGTGCGGGCACAAAACTAGCAACATGCACCAATCAGCGTGTCTGTCTAGGCAAAAAACGCGCCAAGCTAGTTCACTCAGGTAAAAAGGAAAATTTTGAAAAATAGAGGTCAGATCTAATCTTCTGGGGCTGAACAAGGCTCTTGGACTTAGTAGAATAATCAGAAAAGGAAAAACAAGCAATAAAATACCAAAAGAAAACCTAATGGGTGAAAGAAAAACTCGCACTGATCCCCAGTAGAGTCACCAATTTGTTGGTGAGGTAAATCCCCTCTGCGGACAGAGGTGATCCCACTAACCCTAGAGTGGGTCTAGCCACAAACAAGACAAGTTATAATATTGATTCCTAGTTAATGAATGGACAGAGATTCGATAGATGACTTACCGGAGGTCCTACTCTGTTGTCGTCGTTCGAAAGAGTGGCTCGCTCCTCGCTCCTAGTTTGATAGATCACGATCCACCCGCTTTCACGCTCGAACACCTGCACACACAAAAGAAAAAATGACAATACACAATGTACTAATTCACATTCGTAACTATCAGTCAGTCGAAGAGGACTAAATCAATTTCATTACATAAACAACATAACACAATGATGGAACCAACACCATAGTTGAGTATATTAATAAATGGAAGGAAGAGTAAAACTAAGCTTCGACGGTGCGATCTCCTCTAGCAGGGTTCAAGCGGAGCACGTCTCACAAATCCGCATCGGGAATTCGGATGGGACTCTCTCTATGGAACTATCCTTGGTTCTACCTTCTCAATATAAATTACTCAGCTATAGTATTCTCCTCTAAGTTCAGCTCCTTGGCTATCTATTCAGCTAGCTTTCATAAAGGGAGAAGGCTTGTTTATATAGAGGGAGAGGTAGAGGTTAGGATCCCTATAATCATGGAAGGGAGACCTATCTTCAAGGAGTGTTCCATGGGAGGAGGAAACCACTACCTAAAGAGGGAGATCCATGGTTGATCAACTTAACCACTTCCAGTGACTCATCCCTAAGGTGGTTAGAAGGAAACTTCCGCCTCTATTTGTTAAAATACATTCCTAAAATAGCTGGAGTGGGCACTACACTGAGACAGAGCGCCAAGTGGCGCAGGCTCTAGTGTAAATCTTCCACATTGGCGTGAGGGGTGAACTAGCTATCCACGCCAAGGCCAAAACATAGGTTTTTTGTGCTTTTTTGAGAAACTGTCCAATAGGAAAAATGATGTCCTTATGCAAAAGGATGCAAAGAAGGTTTTTGTAGAGTATGAAACTGCTCACAGGTCACGGGAATGACCCTACAATATGTGGGGTGAGGGATTGCAGCGATAGTGACAAAATGTTGTGTAACACCACCCCCTACGACGTCGAAAGAAATTGCAAACATAGGGACTTGCTACATGATATCTTCCACTCCATCTGGCTTAAGGAAGATTACGGGTGATTTTGAAGTTGTTACTTTGGATGAATTTCTTCCACCCAACCCAATTGAGCTGACATAGAAATAAATCTATATGGCTCGGGCGGAGAATATAAAATCATCATTTTCGATCATTTAGGTTGATCGTTCATTAGATTTTGGTACTCCATTTGATCCTTTTTCATCCACATTATTGACTGGTGAGAGCATTGTGGGATCCATGATTCCATAAGGAGAACCATGGGAAGATCATCATCATCATTCCCATATTCAAGATTACAAAGAAGATAATCTTATTGAACTATATCACCCATTGATCAAAACTTTATTTTCTAATTATTTTTGCATTAATGCAATTGAATCTTATCGAAAATTATCAAATATTGAAGAAACCATTTCTATCGATATTTCGACCAAACCCGACGTTGTAGAAAACATTCATGTCGGCGTGTCTTGTTCTCCATCAGAAATCAAAACTTATCTCTCTCACTTTCATGAATTTCATAATGTATTTTCTTGGTCTTATGAGGAAATGCAAGGGATAGATACTAGTATCGTTGAACACACCATTAAAATGTACCTTGATGTCAAACGGGTACGTCAACGCATTTGTCTGGTTCATTTGAAGAAGGCCATTGCCATTAAAGTAGAAGTTGAATTTTTTTTGTGTTTTGGTTTCATTTACCCTGTTCCGCTAACTGATTGGGTTTCCAACATTGTTCATGTCATGAAGAAACAAGGGAAAATCAGAGCATGTGTCAATTATCGGGATGTTAATATTTCTTATCCAAAAGACAACTATCCTACTCCCTTTATCGACCATATTATTGACGATTGTGCTAGATGTGAAATTATTTTTTTCATGGATGAATTTTATGGCTACAATAAAATCAATATCTGCCCAGAGGACCAATATAGGACAACATTCATCTATCCCTAGGGCAAATTATCTTATCAGAAACTCCCATTTGGTTTAAAGAATGTTGGGGAAACATTTCAAAGAGCAATGGATTATGCTTTCAATGACATCAAACACATTGTTCAACCTTATCTAGACAATTTACATGCACATTCATGAAACCAGACTTATCACCCAATGCATTTGAGAGCTATATTTCTATGCTTCCGACACTACAAAATACGTCTGAATCCACATAAATGTGTGTTTTTTGTTGGTTCTGGTCATTTGTTAGGATTTTTCGTCTCAAAAGAAGGAATTTGAATCGACCGACTAAAGGTCTAGACTATTCTTGATTTGCTTATGCCATCAAGTTTTGTTCAGTTACAGAAACTTCAAGGAAAGGCAAACTTCCTAAGGAGGTTCATACCCAACTACGCCGAAATGGATAAATGATTTACTCGCCTCTTGAAAAACAAGATTCCCTTCCATTAGGATAAGGGTGTGCAAGCTTCTTTTGATGTTGTCAAGGATACACTTGTCCGGGCCTCGTTAATGTATCCCCCCAATTATCAGAGTGATTATTTATTATATATCATCGCAGCTGATACGACCATTTATATGGTATTTTTCCAAATAGAAGATGGTATATAACATCTGATATATTATTTAAGTTGTAATCTCAATTATACGGAAGTGAAGTATTGATACATCGAAAATCTCGCCTTGGCGGCCATTCAGGATGCCCAAAGATTTCACCATTAAATCCTGTTCTGAAAGACCATTGTCATTTCGAATTGCAACCCCATGACTTACATTTTGTCACGTCAATTTCTGAGGGGAAAATATTCAAAATGGATTGTCATTTTATAGTAATTTGATTTGGAATTCATCAAATCCAAGTCAAAGAAGTCTTTAGTTTTGGTTGAGATTCTCTGCGACCTTCCCTCTGATAGTACTGCTACTACATCAGAACCATCAATTATTGATGAGTCTCTATTTCTGATCGGATCATATGATCCTTGGTATGGGGATTATATCATTTATCTCCAAACCCAAACTTTCCATCCTGATACCTCTCACTCTCAACAATGATGTATTCGATACCAAACCAAATATTATCTGATTTTCCGTGATACACTTTATCGTCATGGTGTCGATACAATTTTAAGGAGGTGCCACACTCAGTAGGAGGTCGAGAAAGTTTTAAATGATTTTCATTATGGGGCTTGTGGTGGACACTTGTCTGGATACGCTACCGCGCAGAAGATACTTCGTGCCAGTTACTTTTGGCCTACCATATTTTATGACTGCATCCTCGCAGTCAGAAATTGTCATGCGTGCCAAATATTTGATCATAAAATCCGCAAACCGCCAGTACCGATGCATCTTGTTATCGAAGTGGGACCATTTCAAAATGGGGGATTTACTTCATGACCTGCAACCCTCATTCATTCGAGGGGCATGGTTATATTATTGTTGCAATAGAGTAATTTACCAAGTGTGCCAAAGCGATGCCTACATTCAACAACACGGGAGAAACGACTGCATCATTCTTTTTCAATCATGTCATCTCATAGTTTGGTGTTCCACAGGCTATAGTCACACATCATGGTAAGAATTTTTGCAATCACATGATGAATGAGTTGACTACCAAATTAGGACTATCGCATGATAGTTCTACTCCTTATTATACACAGTCCAATGGACAATTTTAGGCTATTAACAAGATTTGTAAACAAATACTTCAACACATGATAGGATTTCATAAACGAAATTGGAATTTGATATTTTACTCGGCTTTGTGGGCATATCGAACCTCGGTGAGAAACGCAACTGGATTTACCCCTTTTCAATTGGTGTATTTTCTGGAAGCTATCTTTCCTATCCAATGTGAAATATTGTCATTAAAACTCACCATTGACTTGTTACTTGACACCTATACTGAATAAGCGCATCTTTTTAACCTCATCCATCTTGATGAAATGCACCATGAAGCCGAATTGGCCAAAGAAGTGCTAAGAGATGTATAAAGGTGCAATACGACCAACATGTCTAGCCTCGCATCTTCTCAGAGGGTGACCTGGTCTTAATTTATGATCAGGAAGTTGATGTAATAGGTACAATAAAATTCAAGCCATTATGGCATGGCCCCTCTATTGTAAAAATATTTCTTGCTAAGGGCGCCTACGAGTTGGTAGATTATGACGGGATTCCATTGGCGAAACCTCGAAATGGGTTTTAACTGAAACGTTACTATGCTTAAACATGAGCGTAGTAAACTGTTGTATTATATTGTATATATGATTTTGATTTGCATTTACTATCTTAGTTTGTTTTTATAGATTTTTCTTGAAGTTAGTAATCTGCATTACATTTCATCGCAAATGTTTGAATCTTTGGAACCATTCGTTGGGTATGCTGATGGTGCTAGTCGTAGTACACCGAAACTATCCTCTACAACGTGGGCCATTTTCGCTCTGAACGATGAGTTAGTGAGTTTTCAAGGGATTTGTATCGGTCAATATACAAACAATATCACTGATTATAGCGCGTTGATTGAACTTCTATCTGATGCCATTTCATTTGGTGTTAACTACATCATCATTAGGTTAGACTCACAACTTGTTGTATTGCAACTTACTAGTGTTTATACTATCAGAAATCCAACACTGCATCGTATGTTCCTAAGAGTTCTAATTTTGGAAAGACATTTTGATTTCATTCAATATCAACACATTTCCAAAAACTTGAACACATTAACTGATTCCTTAGTGAATTATGTTATAAACAGACATTTGCAACACATGTAAAGACATATTTTCAATTCACATCACATAATTGAATAGGATTGTGCAATAAACATAGGAAAACACTAAAAAAAAATAGATTATAGTTATAGGTTTTTAAAAAAAATTTGCCCAAGACACATTAGTCATCTGACCTCATAATGTATGCAAAATGTCAAAGTAAACTAGTGATTCTCTTGATAACAATCTATTGATCTAACTATCCTACACAATAACCGCATCCAACGGTTAGGAACGCCAATAGTGTGGTACTAAAATCTCATGGTTAACTCTTTGATTTGAAAATCCGGAATCCCAAGAGTAAATCCCTCTATGTGCTGCTATAGCTCAAAAAGAGTTTCGATCATATCTATGTCCCGAAGGACTTCTCTCCCAAAAACCCTCTTTGTTGGATCCTCTACTATCTGCTCTGGCTGACCCATTGGTCGAACTCGACCTACATCTGCATACATAAAAAATTTAGTTTAGTCTTGGGAAACATCAAAATACCAAAACATGTATAAACCTTATAAAAATAAAAAAACATGGTCAAAACATTCTTACCAATTGCACCCCTTTGAGCGCCGTCTGGTAGAATCAAGTCTGGATCTCCTCGGAAGTCTACGCCTGCATATGCATAATCATTGATGGAAATCATATGTTGTCAAAACTAGGAAAGAATGCAGTAGAGAATACAATGGTTAATTGACCAGCATGTGTAGCCATCAACTCTACCCATCTCTACATCCGTGGATCTCTAGGGCCAGATATACCCAGTGTAACATGTTGGGGCTGCATCAATGGAATCTTCTCTAAGGAAAAATAAATCAAGATCGAGCCATAGTTCAAATTATTCTTCCTTACTTCCTTGATTTGGTTAGTTTTTCTTTCATTTGAAAGAGGACAACTTTAGCCCAGTTAAATATTTTTGGTTTCAAACACTCTAGTGCATACTTCATGTATGATATGTTTTCCACATGAAGTGTAGTGGAACTAGCAAGATTTTCAATAGTGAATAGGATGGTCCTCAAAGTAAAAACATGAACATCGTGGATGTTTCTTTTCCCATCCTTATTAGGTTCAGTCCTAGGATGGAAGTGTTGCAGTATGTAATCTCTCACTGTCTCTCCTCCAAGAGAAAATCCTTAAAGAGAAATGGGAAAACCTTGCCTTGATAATCCTGTGAGAAAATAAATATCCTCCACTAATATTGGGACCATTTTTCCCCCAATGTGAAAAGCTTGTATCGTCGAATCCCATGAACAAAAAAGGAACTCCAATAGTTCCATTTTTTGCCTCATACCGAACAATCTGAAGTACTTTAGCAACCCACAGTCTCTGATGGCTCTTATCGTACCTGGATCATTTAGGGAAATCATGTTTTGTTCTTCATATTCTATTTCCCTCCATGTAATCATCATTTTGGTCCAATGAATACCTGAAACACAATAATAAGACTCATTAGGATCCATTTCATGCAAAAAAATTGGGAAAATTTGGGCACGTAACAAGAAACAAGAATGGAAATTGCGCTCAATGCACCCCAGGTCAAGGGACAGTGTGTTTCACATACACCTGGACTTCAATTTCAATGCAGCGCAATGCACCTTTCAACATTCAATGGTGCATTGCCCTTAATTTATAATATATTAACACTAAGGGGATCAAAACCATAAAAATTTGCAATGAATGAAACGTAAATGCTACTAAAGGAAAGAGAAGTTTCATAGCTCCAACCTGGATTGAACGGTGAGGAAAATTGTCCACATAATCTCTCGTATTCAACTGTTGAAGTTCAAGGGAAAAAATGGGTTCAGAGCTCCAATTTTCAAATGGTAAAAATAAATGGTAAGAACTCTTTTAATTAGTCAATTTTATTATTGAAAATCATATTTAATGTTGTTACTATGGTTTTCATTCATTTTTTCTATGAAATAGGTATTTTTAATCCATTTGATGTTGTTCTGAACATGTTTTACAACTGATATAGAAAATTAGTTGTGCACACTTATTCAAGAATTATTTGACCACGAAGCATAATTTTATCCTTATTTTTCGAGCTTTGATAAAAATGAAAAAGGACTTGAAGCACACTTTTATCTCTTTTTGGAGCTTCGATAATGACGAAAAAGGAACCCATAGAGTCTTCTTTTAGCTCTTTTGAGACTTTGATAATGTGAAATATTGTCGAGCACTTGTATTTTTGAGCTTGTAAAATTAAATGAAATGACATATACTCAGTATAAGTTTAACCCTTTTCTAGACTGAGATAGATTATTTACAAAAAAGGAAAACCTTAGTCAAACATGGCTAAGAGGTTCTCTCAGGTATCATTTTTACACTTTTTCGTACCTGAGCGACAGATTTACGAAAAAGGACTCATGGATTTTTCTTTTGTCCTCTTTTTCAAACTCTCTAAATATGAAAAAGGACTGGGTTGTCACTGTCGTTAGGCTCGTTAAAACATAAAATAGTGATAGAATTGTCGATCATGGCATGAATTAAGTTTCATTTATCGCTATACTCATTTAATTATCAAATATTGATGCATTTTCCCGAATGGTTGAATTATAGATCAAGCATATGTTACCCTCCTCAACCTTGTTAAAAAATAAAGAGGTATTGGTCAAAAAATGACGAGGGAAAATTTGGGAAAGAGAAAAGAACACTTTATGGTAGCATGTCACTCTTAAACATGACACCTTCACTCCATCATTGTGACTTTTGGATTGCGTAATCTTCTTGATGGTTCATTGATACCTATGGTTCATCATACCTTCACTTTGTTTTTGGGTCAATGCTGCCAACTCATCTCAGTGTCACTGATATGTTTAAGAGAAGTCATCCAGTGAATCCTCATCCTTTTACAATACTCATAAACCGTCATTTTCATGATAGTCATCCTTGAACATTTCTATATCAAGTCACATTTTGTCTCTGGAATCAGAAAATCACATTTCGAAATAAAGTGGCTTCCTGTCAACATCAACTCATCATCCATGAAGTTAACTTAGAAACATCTTCTAGTACCCTAAGGCTTGTTACATCATCGACAAGTTTCTCACTTCCAGACCTTTGACCGAAAGATTTTGTTTAGTGTTCAACATCAAATTATCTATTCACACCTTGAAAACTATACTTCAATACCTTGAGAGCCATTAACATCAATGGTGGTTCTCTCACATTTGTTAAACAACTCACATCATTGGCTGGTAATCAAACAATGTCTTCCCATGTTTGACTACAAATCATATATTTTCATGGTTAGACTTGTACCTAAATGATCGAGTGAGTGCGATAAGAAGACCCTGGATCTAGTTTAATCCATCCAGGCTGTGATTTCAGGATTTTTGTACACATCATATGTACGATGACTTTACATATAGATATTCATCCAAACATGGGCCTATATCTGCAGGCATGTCTGTATTGGGAAACTTTCCAATGTAGATGACTTTCTGAACTATGTACATGTTATTAGAGAGTTTATGTGCTGAGCATGGGAATGCGTCCCTCAACAATTCGTGATAAAAGATGAAATATATAATTATGTAATGTATTATAAGATTGATGCAGGTCACCGTCCACTTCAGTTCTGGCTCATCACATTGTAAAGCATATCATCCAAAAACTATTATTATTTTGACTTCATGCTTTAGGGGGTACCTATTATATGTCAATTTGGGCATCATCCCCCAAGACCTGGTCAAACTAGAAATCATCCCCAGGACAAATGAAATAGGGTCTATCATCCCCTTATATTTTAGTTTCTACATGCCCTAAGTGAAGACATTTCATTCATGGATTCTATTGTGATATTTCCAAGGTTTGAAGTATATTTTATATCACCTACTTACTCACCAACACTTACCTGCAAGGGAATAACTGCATTGCCACAAAAGGGTGCACTACAGTGCACTTCCCGACACTCAAGGGTGTGTTGGTCACCTGGGAGCAGAATTCTCATTGTTCTGGGAATCTCAACATGGCCAGTGCCTTCTAGAGGAGTCCATATGTGTCAAACTTCGAATCCAAGTGTCCATCTAACACCTCTGAACTTGGAAACATGTATTACCTATTATTAGAAATTCATTCATTGAGAAACTACCATCAGTTTCCCTATAAATTGAGCACTCATCCTAGTGTTAGGGGAGGAATAATTTTGGTAAAGTTATGTTGTTGGATTCTCATTTGATAAGAGAGTGAAAGTAGTGAAATGTTACTAGTATGATGTTGGATGTGATGAGGCTAGAATGAAGTTGGAGCAGGTTGACAACAAATTGGTCCATTGGTTGTAATCTTCCCCTTATACTCTTTAATAAAGATTGATATTCATTTTCCCATACATATGTCTCTATTTCTTGTGCAATGTATTCTTGAATGATGTATGTATTTCAGATCTAATCGATTTGATTTTAGTAAGATAAGTAGATATCTGTATATTGCATGTTTTTTGTTTTTCTCTGTTTGTGTTTGCAGGAATCTATCTAGTGATTTGAGTTGGATTAAGAACAACAACAACAACAACAAAAGGATAAGGAGAAATGAAAGAATCAAAAGTAGGCTCCTTTCCTATTATGTATATCTCCTTGTTTTAGAGAAAGTGATAGTTATTATTTCCTCTGTTATTCTAAGTGACAAACACCACACTTAGGGAATTTGGTATATCCATATATCACAATTCTGCATAACAAGTAGGGTGGTGTTTGACGTTTATCTCATACTTATTATTTGGATACAATGGAATTTTAAACATGCTAGCCGAAGTGGCAAGAGAATCAACAATAACATTGATGCCCCTTGGAATTAATGACAAAGTATACTTAGTGAAGGTCTTGAGGATATCTAACACTGCATTTCGGTAAGCTCGCATTTTAGGATGCTTGGCCTGGTGAATTCCCCTTTGACTTTTTTTATACCAGCTCGGAGTCACCATACAAAAAAAAATTCTTGGCTCCTAACTTTCTAAGAATTTTCAGATCGGCTATCAAAGCCTCATACTCTGCTTCATTGTTCAAGCAGTCGAATGCCAAATTGTAAGAGGACATTCAAACATTGGGTGTAATGTTAAGTGATTTATTTATAGGGCTATGAATCCACACTCCAATTCCAACCCATTCATTTCCCAAGGCTCCATCGAATTCCATGGTCAACAAACCACTTTCTTCATCGGGAAGTTGCAAATCGGATGACTGAACTTTACTTGCTACTTGAAAGAGTTTTGTTGTACCAAAAAGTTTTGTACCTTTCACTGTATCATCTCTTTTTGAGCTAATGTGTTTTTTTCCAAACCACTTTGCATATTTTCTTGATTTTCTACATTCGCGATTTATAAAACAAAATTTGAAAACTCAAAATTTTATGTTTTCTCTTCAGTCAAAACTTTTGAAGATGTTGAACATTCATCATTGAATAATATAAAGGACTCTAAATACATGTGAACAACATGTATGGGATGATTATTAGGCTTTTCTATGCTACTGATCATGTACTTCATACTTTCTTGGTATATTTTTTTGAGTTGCCCAAAGATGAGAATTATAGCATATGAAAAGTCAAGATGTAACGTACCTCTAAGATTTTCTCCCCATGAGTGGGAGATAAACATTCCATATCTGAGAGGGATATCAGCCACAACAACATCCATAAGGAAATTCTTGGCTGGGATTTACTCTAAAGACACCACTACGTCCTTAATGAGGCCAAGACATTTCACCTTCCCTGAATCAAATGAATAAAGATCATGGTAAAGTATTGTGATATCCAAGCCTAATTTGTCCATAATGGCCTTGGGTATGAGGTTATGAGAGGCTCCGGAATCAAGCATGGCATTTTGGAGGATAAAATCATGGATTTTGAGGCTAAGATAAAATGGAGGGACCTCACTATCTTCTAAATCACCATCAATAGCAGGACCAAATAGAAGTTATGGGTGATCATCACTCACATTAACCATGTCAGACATCTGATCCACCCTAAGCAACTTATCTACTTGAAACTTATACTGATCATTTTTTACTATTTTAGTTATAGGAATGGAAACTTTCAACTTTGCGATTTCATTTTCAATACTAAAAATGGAAGAATGTTTTTCTACCTCTTTCAATGATGCATATTTCTTCTATGGCTGATATTTTTGTGGAATTTCCTTCTTCTGTCCTCCATATTGAACTTTTTTATCTTCTTTATGATTTTTGGTGGAAACTTCAACGACTTTTGTAGGACTAGGAACAATAGGTACTTTGTCTTTTCTTTGATTTAGAGTGGTGGTTTCTTTATGATGAGCATCTATTTGACAAATTTTTTTTTTTTCTGATTAGAGGTTATGGGAACATTCGTACTCCTCAAACCATACTGCCTTTGTACTTGAGTAAGAGAATTCTGATATCGCCTCTGATAATATTCTGTTCGTACTGAAAGCATGTCATAATTTGAAAAGAAATAATGTTGATCGTCATGTGCTTAAATTTTTGCATAAAACTAATCTTCTTTAGTGAGGAAAATAGGTTGTTGATTTTCCTCAAATAAATGATTATTGTCATAAATTTCTTCTTCATATTCTTCATTGGGACCTTAAGTGTAGTTCTATTGAAATGGAGTGCAAATTTGCTGCTGACTTTGTGGATCCTGGCCTCTCTGTTCCCTTTTCTTGATCCCGTACTGAGGTTACTACTTTTGACCCTTGAAATTGGGATTTCTAATGGAAGTTTCATCTTGTCTATCAACAATGGACATTTTATCCTTAATCTTCTCCATGGTTTTGATCAAGGTGTCTAATTTTCCCTCGGATGAAGTATATGTTTCCTCTTTGATGGTGACCCTTTTCTCTGTCTTTATTTTAAAATTTTTGATGATCAAATTAGCTTCCACGCTCACTGCATTTCTCTTCATTTCTTCAAGAGTTAATGGGTTTATTTCCCTCATCTGATAAGCCATGTCAAGATCGAAACCATCAGGATAGTGAAGTAAAGAAAATCCTGGAGGGGGCTTGATATTTTTAGGAATTGAATCTAGCTGTAAAGTCTTTGACAGACTCATTGGGATTCATTTTCAAAGCATTATATTCAGTTAAATTTTTTAATGGATTCTTCTTATCCTCCCATTTTTTCATAAAAAATTCAATTAGCTACTGTGAAGTAGGTACTAAACCAACTGTGAGAGAGCAGAACCATTTCTTAACCTCTCCTGAGAAACTTTGTGCAATGATGCACATCTTGGCGTCATAATTGGAAATCTCTTCAAGATATTTGAAATCAACCACTTTAATGATGTGTTGGTAAGAAGTGAAATATGATGTTCCATAGAAAAGGGACAATATTTGACCATAATTCTGAGGTAGTGCAGAAAGTTGTTGAGGTAAAATTAGTGGAGCAAATCTGGCCATGATTAATGGAGGGGGTCATAAAGGTGTTGATGGAGTGAAAATTTTCAGAGGTAACGGTGGAATACAAGGAATATATGATGATGTAGTTGTATGAGTTGGTGTAATTACATATGGTGAAGCAAAAGACTATTGTTGATATTGGAAATAAGCTTTTTCTGAAATTTCTTGAAATTTATCCACCAAGCCTTTAATTTTGTAGAAATTAGACAAGACTTCACTATCAACCTCCGAATAAGAAGACTTAGAAAATGGTAAACATGTCTCAAAATCAAAAGGATCAAAGCTATTTTTTTAAAATAGGTTTCAGACTTAGACCTGAACAAAGATGTTTCAGATTTTGAATTATAGGACAAAACTTCCGAAGAAAATCTCGTAGGCAAGGAATTTGTTTTGACAGGTGGAGGAATAACTCTTCCAACTTTCTGAGGCATGGCTTTCTACTTTCTTAGAAGAATATTAGGGTCATTTACATTTGGTGATGGATTAGGGTTGGGATTTGACCTAGTATGCATTTTATGAGCCATATTAGATAGGAATTTGGATTTGGCTCGAATTTAAGAAATCAACCTGTTTCGAATGCTAGAACTTGTCTCTCACAACTCTAGCCTTCAGAGGAATAGAGAAATATTCCCAGGGAATGTTTTACAATCATTCCCTGGAAACAGTGCCAAAATTTTTATCACTCCCCCCAACTTCCCAAGGCTGAGAATGGGATTAAAGGAAGGTAACCACATACCAATATTTAGTTCAGGTAGCTAGCCCTACCAGGACCAGAGAAGGCTCTCTCAATGTAAATTTATAATCAATGAAGTGAATAAATATATAATGATCTTAGGCTAGGTATATAAGCTCAGTAAATAGGAATTTTTGTGCTAGATAGGAATTACAGTAAGGAGTCTAGGTCTAGGGCTTTTTAGATCAAATTTGAAGATCAAGTTGCAGAGATATGGATGAGGCTAGGAAGGTAGCTTTAAATAATGCTTATTTTTTCATTGTGTATAGGATTAAATGATGGAAAATATGAATGAGCACTAAGGTGAATACATTCATTTAGAAGAACATAAACATATAATGTAAATCTTGTTAAAATAGAGCATGAAAAGGCATGTTTTTTTCTTATAAACTCACAAGATAAACACATAGAAGAATGAATATGATAGATGAAAGCATAAAATTCAACATGATAAGATAAAAATATATATAAATAAAAAATTATCCAAGACATACCACATGATTCTCAACACATTTTCTACAACATCGTCTTTGATTTTATTCAAAAAGGCTTGTACAATACCTCCACTACAAAAAAAACTATCCAACCCAAGAAAAGACTGAAGAGGGTCTACTTATAGAAATTATGCATAATGAAACTTCATAGGGCTTAAATACCATCCAAAATAAATCATAAATACATGATATGAGTCACTTCCTAGAATATAGGGAGGTTAGAAACCATTCCCTCAAATTTAGCTATAGACTAGGAGTGTGTGTCCCCCACATTAAATTACATGTTTCCTCATGATAAGAGGTAAAGACCAACTCAATTATTCCAATTTTAGCTCAAAGGATACCAAAACCTCAAAATTATGACTTTTTCTGTGCTTGAAAAATGTCCCAAGGAATCCCATGCGAATGTGTAACACTTTTTGACAAATGCGTACCAAAATTTTTACAGATACATAACAATTTTTTGAAGCTAATTTTGAGCGACCTTTAAGACTCCAAATCCAAATATGAAAAATAGGTCAAGTATCCTTGTGTGTCTAGTTTCTATAGAATATTTAATTTTTTAAAATTATCCATGGGAAGGCCTTCAAAAATTGATTCTCCCAGGGTTACTCCAGATGCGTAACAAACTGTCAAAAATACTAGCAGAAGAATAGAAAACTGGTGGTTTTTTTTCTTTTTCTTCCAAAATAGAGAGTGTCACGAAGTAAGGATTCCTAATATGTGATGTAATCATCAAAATGCATACAATCATGTAAGCCATTAATTATTTAGGTGCCATGTTAAAATTTGTAACAACTTGGCGCTACGCATCTATGAAGGCTGAATTTCCAGTTTAATGCAAAAATCACTAAAAAATTACCAAATTTCTCAAAACTTCTCCAATTTTTATTTGTGGAACTTGTGGATGATGTGCTAAAAATAAAATTAAGCTTCAGATAAAAAATCTAAACTTTCCTTCTCCTTTAGATTCATTTGAGTCTCTTTGAGCTTCTTCTTCACTTGTTTAGGCCCAATTTGTGAAATTTTGTTCCTGGTACAATAATGATTGGCCATATGCCTCTGAATATTTTTGTCTCTTTTGGCTCTTTTTAAATGCTTCTCAAGGTGCCCATTGACTCTATCAAGCCAATACTCTATATCTTGATTGATCTCATCAAGAATTAGCTCATCAAAGTTCAACTGTTCAGGTGGATGAGCTAACTATCTTTGTAGCTCCAATGCCCTCTTAAGGCCTCTTGTATTTTTCCTTCTTGGCTGTGTTTCAATCTCCATGTCCTACATTTGATAAAAATAAACTACTTTCTTCCCTTTACCTTTATCTGTCTTTGAGTCAGCCTTAAGTTTACTTTGTATCAACTGATTCAGCTTCAAATGCCAATTTTCTTGTAGTAGGAAAATAGTTTGAGAATTTGCAATGGAGAAAATATCTCTCAATTCTGCTATTTCCTCATATTTCTCCCCAATGATATCCTCAATTGATTTGACTTCAACCTGATCTACCACCTCAACTTCTAAGGGCCCTTGTTCATCATGTTGGTGCAATGGTGATTCAATCTGATGCATGAACAACTACTCCTCTCTTTCTCTTTTCTCAGCTATAGTGTCAAGTGTAGGTACACTTTTGATGAATTTGGGATCAAAGACTTGTGTCTTTCACTTATCATAGGTGTGAGTGACCTCAACAACCCTAGGAGCCTTTGAAATCTGAGTTTTCATGATGGAAAAGCCAAGCTCCATTGGTTGTGCTGACACTGATGGTTATGGTGTGGTATGCATGACAGGAGGACTAGTGGTGGGCGTTGTTGTTACTTTTTCCATGAAGGTTTCCCAGTTCATGTTGATGGCTGAGAGATCATGTAAAACAATTAGTTTGACTATAACATGGTGGAAAATACTTGGGTGATGATCTTTGTTTCTACTCTGAACCTTCTCAATAATTCTAACCAAAATTCTGTACCAGTAATATGGAAAGTCAAGTGGTTTAGTTGAGGTAAAGTGTATCAATAATATGATATGGTACCTCTACAACCTAGAGAATCTCCATTCACATGTAAAATATTTCATAATTAAACTCATAAAAAGATCATATATGTTAAGGAGGTTCTTGGGAGGAAAGATATACTTAGGGTTCTCTCTAGCATATGGTTTGAGGAAAAGTTTATAATCTTCAATGTCTATGTCCATGCCTTTAAACCAATTTTGTCCATGACTAGGTATACTTGTTGCTGAATAATCAAATCTTCTGATAAGTTGAAATATACACCTACAATGATGGCCTTTCCTATACTAAAACTAGTCGAAAATAAGCTTGTCAATTGTAGATGATAAACTTATTAGATGAATTTCTCATAGAATTTCAAGCATCCAGTCCTCTCAAAGCATCCTTTATAAAAAGATGATGCATTAACTTCTTGCAAGGTGGGGGGATCAAATCTGATGTGGCACCCTCCTTTGTGTATTTTCTTTTCACTTTCCATAATTTCTATCAAAAGGATGAAACCCTAGATTTTTAGATGTAGTGGGTATGTGGACTGTGAATTTGGAAAAACAGAGGACATTTATAGGGTAGGTTTGGAGGATGAAATGAAGGGTAGTGAAGCCAAGGAAAATTCCCAAAAAAATTTAGTAGGTAGGGTTGTATGTTGGCTTCAAAATACACGTGAAACTTGGTGAAATGGATCTAAATAAGGTGATAAAATTAGGAAAACACAGGGATTTCCTAATTATGTAATAGAAAAATAGTATGAAATTAGGGTTTGATAGAAATGGTGCTTAGGGAGGGTGTGGTGTCCACCTAGTGTTGTAGAAGATGTAGAAATTGATGACAATGACCTAGGAGCTTTGGATGAATGTTTTGGGAGAAAAATACCAAAATTCAGCACACTGACAAATGCGTAACAAGGGTTTCTAGATGCGTAACAAAGCCTCCATATGAACCATGTGTCGGGATAAGAGTGGAGGGGAGCGCATGGGAAGGAGAGTGGTAAAATGAGTTGGTTCAATGGATTTCGAGGGGTGGGGGGGGGGGGGGGGCAGTAGGAGTGGCAAGAGGTTTTCAAGGGGGGGGGGGGGTGCAAAATGATGAGGGGTTGAAATTTTGACGTGGGACCAACGGGGAGGAAACCAATTTTTGGAACCCACCCCCCCAGCGGTGATAAAGGTCGGATGAATAGGGTGGTGCGAAAAGAGTTGTGGGTCATCGATTTGGTGGAGCGATTGATCAGGTATTTGGGTGGTGCACGATACTTAACCACTAGTGACAAACTTATTTTGTGGTTTTTGACCTTTATGACTTGAGCGAAAAACTTTGGTTATAATACATAATGCCTCCGAACTTTGGATAGAGACATAATAAAATCAAAGATTAGGCTATTAGAGCATGTTTTATAATGTTTCTCAAACTTTGGATAAAATTCCCTAATGAACCTATACTTTAAGATAAAGCCTTTGATATAAAATTAACCTTTTTATCATTTCAACTCTTTTTGAAAAAAAATTGACAATGAAACAAGTTTTGAAATAAGACAAAGTGTCTTAGTTTATTACCCTAATTATGTTAACTCCCTTTAAAAGACTTATATGATGAAAATGAAGCCTTGTTTTCCCTCTTTGGTGACATTTTTGGAATTTTCAGTGGAAAAACAAGGACACCTAGATACAGACACATATGGAGATGGAATGAATAGTATAAGCCTCTAAATGACAATGATTGACATGACCTATGAGATGATGATGGACATGGATGGAATTATGGGATCAAAATTTCTGACCTAGACCATATGCAATGACCAAAATTTATCTGAAAACTTGTTTGAAAAGACAAAATTTTTGACCTAGGACTACTAACAAATAAAATGAAAGAGCATTTTTTATCACTGGACATATTGACACTAACAAAAAGGAAAGACATGGATCCTAAATGTAATATAATAAGTCTAGTTTTTATTAGGGGGATTTTAGGTGGTTCTTAAAGATTTATTTGTTAAAGAATATATTTAAGAGGAAATCGACCTCTTGAAGTGCAAAGAATTAGATAGGGACTATATATTTCAAGACTGAAATTGACACCAATTAAGACCTATTGAAATTTTGCATGAAGTGAAAAATTTGGTGATGAAGGTCTTGGTTTGAGCATTGGAATAAAGGTTTGTGAAAGCCAAAGAAGATAGTTATTGCAAGTGTTAAAAGTTGAAATTTTACTAGCCCCAGTTAAAATTCCATGTAATAAATTTAATCAAGCTAAAATAAGACCAAAGCCATGGGACACGTATTCCAAGCTAGATGTTGGGAAAAAAATTCCTAATGTGGGTGTTCATTTGGTTTATTATGGCTAAGATAAATTGGAAAAGTGTTTGGAAAGGAAAAGAGGCATTAATTGGCATTTTATTTGTGAAAATAAAGGAAATTAGGAGGAAAGGAAGGTTAAAGGTCACATGTTACATGTGAGGCAGAAAATGAACAAAAGTAATGGAAAATGAAGAAATTAGAGGCCACAATGATAAAAAGGCTTACGAGGATCAATTAGTGGGCTTTGGTCAGTTTATTTTTGAGCTCTCTCTCTATTCTCTCCACTCTATCATACTCTTGCACACTTATAGTATTATTGGAGCACTCTTGCATTTGGCCAAGGAAAGAAAAGAGAGGCAAAAGAAGGCAGAGGGAAGTAAATTTCAAGCAAGGAAGAGTAGAATCAAATGGCTACAACAATATTACTTTTAGGTATCAAGTTGCATTTATGATGTCCTTGTTGGTTTTGGCAGTATTGTTACATGCATCTATGTATTTGGTTCTCTTGTTGTCATTGTCATGGGTTTTGTAGGGTGTGACAATGGTTTTCAGCCTTGCCTTTCCATTTCCAGATATCCATGGTGTGATGGGGTTCTTTTACTAGGTTGAGATTGATTGTTGGATGGTTTCAAAACTGAGTGGGGTGGTCTCTGGAAAAATCACAAGGCCTAGCAATTCCTTGACTGGTAATTGAGGGATACAAGGTAAATCATAATATTGAACCTCCTTGTTAGGCCTAGGAATCCCTTGACTGGTAATAGCGGGATACACGGTAAAGAATAGAGAATGAAGCCTCATTAAGTATAGGAATCCCTTAACCGATAATGGTGGGATACACAATAAATACTAGAGGTATATTATATCGTTAGGCCGAAGAATCCCCTGACCGATTATGGCAGGATACAAGGTAAATACTAGAGAGTGGAGATAGACAAATTCCTCATGGTTTAGGTGAAGAGATACGAAGGCATCTATGATTTTTTAGGCCTGGTGATCCCTTGACCGGTATATTGTGGGATTGCAGTAAAGCCTATATTATATGTTCATTGTTTGGGCCTAGGAATCCCTTGGTGGATTGTGGTAAGCCTAAGGAAGCCTTGATTGGTTTCATTGTGATTCCCACTGTCATGCTTGGAATATGGAACAAGGGTGATTGGATGAAAGAAAGATTATTTTCAACCCAATCTATGGTTGGGTGGTGCACAGAAGTCCCTAACCTAGTTGAATTTTGCATATGTCAATAAAATATTTTTTCCTCTTATATCTTATGTGTAAATGTGCTTATTATTATGTGATCTTAATGGCTATTCTATCATTTTTATTATGTTGGTTATAACCATGGTTTTATGACATAATTTAGTTATGGCTCTCATCATGTTTTGATTAGTAAATGAATGGATATTGAATGCATGACCTACTATATGTTATTATAGCTATTTTGAGAAAGAATTAGACCTTCTTTGTGATTTTCAAATAAGTATCATACCCTTATGTTCATTTATGCATTTATAGGTTGTAGATTATATGTTCATGATGTGTTTGAAGAAATGTATGTCATGGTTAGGCTTGGGTAGGCCAAGTCATTGATCAAAATTTATGTTAGATAATTTTTCTTGGTGTCATTTGTTGTCTTGTAAAGTCTCATCAAGTTATCGGTAGTGACCTAGAGTCTGATCTTGAAAAGGTGGCACAAATTTTGTGGTCTCGGGAACAAAAATTGCTAAAAAATACTACAGTCACACCCTTTCAATGGTTATTCATGCAGCTGGAGGCCTATAGTTGCATGTATGTAGTCTTGTGCATTCAACTAGGAGTCCAAAATAGTGAAAAGGAAAGTTAACTCAGGATTCTTCAGTTTAATTCATTGGAGATCCAAGGCCAAAAGTGGATCCTGCAGATCTATATCCAGTCCCAATTGATGTTGATCGATCCAACACCAGTTTCATAGCTATCGACCCTAAGCGAGATACCAATCGCCGATTCACCAAGGTGAGCATTCCCGATCGCCAAGCGCATTTGCTCCGGAGACACAGGAAGGATTCTGATGTGTTCCAAACCGACCGTCCAATGGCTCATAACAGGGCAAGTTAGGTTCCTCCACCCATTCCCACGACAATAGAGTTTCGCTACGGATCCCATCATCAGCTTACTGGGCGGGGTCCTAATGCTAGTAATTAGATCACGCATTGCTCCCACACACCACCCACTGGGCCGCCCATGCTGCAAACCAACGAGCTCAGTTATATACCATGCATCGAAACGATCTACCAATCAATGAGATCAATCAAGTTCGATTCACTAATAAGACGTTCCGATGTTGGACCAATTCCAATAATACATTTCGATCCTTATTCACCAGGTGCTACATCCCAATACCAGTTATCCAACAGAAGAACCGGTCTACGGTCATCTGTCTGTCTAGCTTTCTGGAGCCTGTATGATAAGTCAGTATGAGGTCCGTTTTCTGTTCGCCATAGGAAGTTCATAGATAGAAACCAAGTGTGTGAATTAGGTGGGGGCACCAATACTTATTGGATTCTTACAATGATGCTTGCTGGGCCAGAGGAGTGGCCGACAAAAGGGGACGGAATAATTTAAGGAGTGTCAGGTTGTGCTTAGCTTATTTTTGTTTGGATATGCACATATATAATGCATGGATGGCTTGTGCTTAATTAAATGAAACTAGCTAACTAGGGGCATGCTTTTATTGAATGAATGGGATTATGTTAGTGGCGTATTCTCACATCCAGCACGGGATAGGACAACACACGGTACGGGGAAAGTACCAGGGGCAGAAGGAATTTGATTGAATCAAAGGGGAAATAAAGACACTAGCGGGTTTTCACCAACAGAAATCTTAGTTTGGTGGAAGCTGCTGGATATATAGAGATAGAAAGATAATGGATTGCCAACATATTCAGAATAAAGAGTGAGGTGAGCCATGAAATGAAAGGGGAAAAGTGATTACCCTTAAAACCCTACCAGGCATGACGTGTTACCACTGACCGGACCTGGACGTATACACTCTCGATTTAAACTCATCCTTGGAACCCTCATCAAACACAGCCTTGGGAACATACTTATCAGCCTTACTTGGGTCATACATATAGCCTTGCGTGGGACTTTCCTTGGTAACACCCTATGCCCTCATCCCTGGGAAATTTCACTCAGCCTTTAGCCTTTGGAAATGCCTTAAACTCCGCCTTTGGAACCTCTGCCTATTACCTATGCCTTGGGTGGAATATGGTAACCTAATACCTACTACCTTTTGTGGTGGTGGACTAGCCCTGGTAACACATTAGAACTACTCCTTGGGAAACATCCCTATCTATCTTGGGACCCTCTGCCTCATACCTACGGGGCCGCCTCATATCACTACTCCTTGGGATCCTGACACTCAGCCTTTGGAATAGCCTTTGGAACCTATCATCAGACGCCTTAGGAACTTAAACTCTGCCTTACTGATTCAGCCTTGGGATACCTTCCTGAAACTATTCTTGGTTAACTCCATACAGCCTTGGGGAAATAGCCTTTGGAATTACTCCTTGGGACCTGACTTACACTACTCTTACATAATGCCTCTGCCCTAGGACCTATGAAAGAGCCTTGCCTTAGGACCCTTGCCTTACGCTTTGAGTCCGCTTTCCGCCATAGGAAGCTCAGCCAGAACCTGAGTGTGTCAGTGAGGGTGAGATTTCTGAACTCTTGACAACAGGCCTGAGGGACTCGGCCGAGGTTACAAGGTCGAGGAGAGGTACAAAAATTATGATTCGATTCTTACACTTATGCTGCTCGCTGGACGGGATGGAGCCGACAAAGGAAAGGAATGGGGACCGAAGCCTAGTTGTTTGAGGTAGGTCACCGAGGACATGAAAAAACACCCTTACCCTTCTCTCCCTCATACGTAAGACATAGATTGCTGGGGGAGGGATCCAGACAGCGATAGCCATAATCGATGAGGCATTATGTTACTCTATTGGGGAGGATGGGACTCGGCTGGTATGAGATACAAGTTGTTATATCCCAGCTTGCGAGGTTGCTCCTTATTTTGGCTATCCCTCCTTGATAGTATGCCCCCCATTATATATGATATTATTGCTAGCGCTTTCCAAACAAAATCGCTTGAGATCTCTATCAATATCCCGCAAGCTAATTCGAATCTAGGCAGAAGCAAGAGGCAGATAGGCCTGGGACCAGAAAGATGCTGCCCGGCCCACCCACGAAGCTTCCTGTCTCTTTCTTGTGCCCGCTCTTTCTTCTACCCACACCCTACACCATCTTATGCTGGAGAGAGAGAGTTTCATTCTTTCTCTACATCTGCTACGTTGCCTGAGCAACGATAGAGCCACTAGCCGAGAGTAGGTAGGATCGATTGGAGAGAGGCAGCTGGAATATAGTCAATAAATAGAATTAGCAATGGGTTCGGCCCTTCGATGCATCCTGATCAATGCGGTAATCGATGCGGTCTTCCCAGCCCACCCACAAATGATACTCTAGATCGATTCATGGCTCACCCACGAATGGGACGTCTGTGTAGCCTCCCACAACAATGGTTCATGGATCACATGACTTAAGCGAGCCTTCTTGCAAACATGCTACGGGTGATGCACCCTTACATCGGTGGAAAGCCTCTCACAACATTGTAAGCAAGCCTCCTCACCTCGCACCCATAACCAAGTTGGCAAGCCTTCTCGATGGATAGTTCAATCCCATCCCAAGTAGTTGGAGGAGAGATACTATTGTAAACAAATCCATTACTATAGAAAAAACTCTATCTACAAGGAACAAGAGTAAGCTTCTATTATATTATTCACATATGGTTATGAAGCCGAGCCTTTCCAACAATGGAGCTTAGGGACCGATATGATTATCGGTAAGAAGATTATTCTAAAAGGCACGCACCTAGTTGGTAGCTACAAGGTCTCGGTTCAGTTGAATCTGAAAAAGATGATAAGATGTGTCTTACCTCCAAACAACAATATTTTAGGAATATATTCAAACTCAATCACAGGCGGGGCATCTTGTCTTGCGAGTGGACATGAATAGATCTTTTCTTGTCGATCCTTCAGATACATATTCACAACCGACGAACTTTTTCTTGTAGAGAGAGAGTAGGCAGCATTCTCTTCCATGCTTTTATCATGACCCACTATTATGCTACCATTGGCCAGTCGACCCGCATAACCACCAGGTTGTTTTTATAAGCCCCACCTTAGATATAGAACTAGGCTGCGCGCCCACCCACCTGAATAATCATAATTGGGGGCACCGGTTCAACTGTTTATGACGGTTCCCACTTCGATCCAAGCAACGAGAGGATAATATGCTAACGGAGATTCCAGAGATGCTACTGATAAATAATTCAGTGCCATGATGACCAAGTCCTTTCCAAGAGCGATGAATTTATGATGAAGTAACGATAGGGATACAAGTACGGAAAGATATGTTGTCCCGCTCATGCTCTCTATAGGGCTCACCACCATTCCTATTCCATATGATTCAGATGATTTCGAACGAGGAATACTGCAACTGGGGAATGGGATGATTGGAATGATTGGAAATGATAAAGCTGTTGATCTTACGCTCTGGCTGTCTCATCGCAGATTCCTTAAGTAACTTCAGAGTTTTCCTCGGCAAGCGTCTACATAGGGGGGGTTAAATTCAACAGCTTCCAGTCCTTGATCCATCCACCATTTTCTTTGCCTTTCTAGTTTGCAAAGCCCTTCCCCCGCCCTCTATCACCTTAGCTTCCTTCTTTCTATTGGTTAACCTTCTCAATCAAGAATGGCTCTATTATAGAAAGATTAGGGGGAGAGAGTATGGCTTTGATGAAACACACCACTTATAGGAAGAAGTTGGGGAACCTGCCTCAGATGGATGGGATAGTGGGATGGCTGGGTCGACCTCAGAATGAGTGAGGAAGGTGTGTCTCCTAAAGAGAATAAGGAAGAGGCGGATTGGTAATTGTGTTTATACAAGGTATGATAAGAGTGGAGGCGTACATGCTGTCTGAACCCATTGAATAAACCAATACTGCTTACTGATCTTGCATCTCCATTTTATCCCTAAGATACGAATTAACCCACTTCTAAGATTGACTAGAAGGATTTTCTTCTTCTTCACCCACACCCACTCTAGTTGTGATTTGTACTTCATTTATCCATTATAAAATCTATAATGAAATTAGGTCATGCCACACCACTCGATCAGTTTAAGAAAATAGAGAAATTAGGGTGGTTTGTATAGCGAATGGGTTGACTTGTCAAAGGGTGACCTTTGTAAGCTGGAGGCATAACATGGAATATGTAATGCTTGCCATGAACCCACCGGGAGAGAAGCATCATTTCTTTCGTGCAGCCAACCACACAACACAATGGTCGTACAATGCTTTTTAAGGACAATATTTGTCACCGAGCTGAGGTATAGGCACTATTGGACCAAACATATTAGACAAAGTGCAGTTAGGGTATTTAAGGGTCTTAAACCCTTGAACCAACAGGGTTAGCTATGATAGGACTGGCCATTTCTAACTTTCGGGTGGCGAGGTTCAGATTCCTTTGACTTCCTATGACATCGGCTTGGATAGCTTTAGCCTGGAGGTGTGATTCTAAGATTGCTCAGGAGGGAAGAGAGAAGGGTGGACAGGTTCATGTGGCGAAGGAAGAATTAGCTCTTTCCGCTGAGGCTCCTCTCTCTCCTGGTGGTCTTACTTAGGGCTGGTCAAGGAAACGAGCCGGCTATTGACATGGGGGGCTAGGATAATGAGGGGATATCCTTGCCACCATGGGCAGGGAGAATAAACAATGGATGGTCGAAGAACCCGGCTTATTGCTTGCTTCATTGATATATCTCTATACCTGCTACCTTCTAGATTTGATCTTGCTGCATTACTTGAATATATTTTAGGTAGTTGAATTATTGAGTAGCCCCCCCCAACCCGTTTATCTCTTTCCAGAATGTGCCTATAACACTCTCCTCCTAGTTCCTCCACCCCCGCCCATAGAGCCTGGTCCTATGGATGTGGTACCTTCAGTCGTATACCTATCGATCGGTCACAGTGTACACCCAAGTTGCCCCATGAGAAAAATGCTAGCCACATGAGGAGATCCCTCTTACCTATCTCAAAGTATCCTCTGAGATGCGCAGTCAGTAAGAGTTATTATATATGTGAAAATGATTCTCGCTATTTTTTATTGTTTTGTGATTCAAATTCGGGTATGACTTTTAGGCTTTTATGTTCCCAGATAGAGTGAAATTCTTAGATGGTATAGATAGGCTAAGTTAAGCATTTCAATCAATATAGTGAGGTAGGAAGGTGAGACCGGGTCTATATATTTCTATCTATTGAGGTAGAGCTATCCTATCTATCTGTCTATTGATGAGGCAGGCATGCATGCAAGTGGAACTTGGCTATGATGCTACCTAGCCAGTTGCAGGACTAGGATCCATCTCATTCCAAATGCCATCAAATGATATCCTTGAGCTTACTATATTTTTGTATGTACTTGGCTTAATAAAAAATATCCTTTCAGTTTAAGTTATCATGGATCTAGGATATATCGCTGAGTATGATGATCAACAATTCCTCATTCGGGAGGATATGCATGGATACTGGTCGAGTGTTGGCTAGAGGCATTTGAGAGGGTGGTCTGTACAGGTTGCAGGGGGATCTTATGAGAGCCCTAGTGCATGACAACGACTACTTGGGTAAGATTTGGCATAAGAGGCCAGGTCACTTTCACTCTAGAGCATTACCGATTTGGAAGGACATGTGCAAGGACGGTCAGACTTAACGGTTGGGAATAAAGAAGTGTGCAAGGGTTGTGCACTCGGCAAGCATGTGAAGGTTTCTTTTCCTAACAGTGAGGCATAGGTCAACAAAGATTCTTTACCTAATCCACTTAGATGTATGTGGACCTATGTCTTCAGCTTCCTTATTGGGTAACATTTCTTATGTGTCTTTTATGGATGATTCATCTAGGAAGTATTGTATTTACTTCAAGAAGCCAAATGATAAGGTTTTTCAAATGTTGTTCCAATGCAATACCCGGGCCCTACTGGGATTATCTAATACCAGGCAAGTAGTCTATTCCAAAATAAAGATTGTGTCTAGCTAAAACATAGCCTCATGTATATGCTCCTGAAGTCACCAACATGGCTCCAACTAAGCTCTGACCAATGTATTCTTGTTTAACCAAACCAGCCGGTCCATTTACAAAGGTCATAGCTGATAGCCATTCCCACGCGGCCACTGTCACTGCCAGTCAACCAATAGGAGGAGATGCCAGATGTTCGCTCAACCCCAAGATTTGATCCAATGGATCACTCTAAGGAGTAAACCCCATCAGAATTACAATGGAAAAGGTAAACATAGATATGCAACATCATATTTAGTTCCCAAGGCAGGTAGGTTGCATTGGGTGTGAATATGACTAACTGAGTGATTCGAGAGACCCATTCGCATAAAAGATGAGCATCACAGAATACTTCCCATGAGCATAAGGAGTAAACTGATTAATTGGGTGATTCAATAGTGGAATAGAGACCCGTGAGCAGTAGGTAATAGAGATTAATAGGGATGGTTGGTTGAAGAGATAACATGTTGACTAGAGACCCATGGGAAGGACTTTATTTGGGCACAGCTGGGTGAAGAGATACTAGATTGAATAGAGCCCCGTGGGAATAACAAATTTTATTTGTTAACTAGGTGATGAGAGAACAAACCATGGGAAGTATTGAACTTCAGGAAGTAGTGAACAGGGTGATTCGATGAGAACTTCAGACAGTTGAGAACTAACTGGGGCTTGAGGTAACTAGCTGCAGGTGTAACTATCTGGGCGTGATTTTACCAGCTCTAAGGTGAGCCTGCCGAACTCTTGACTATAAGGCCACCATCATTCTTTCTTCATCAAGCCTGCAATCTCGAAGCCAGCAAGCAGCAAGCCGGTGGAGTTTCCTTTTTTCCTGCGCATCCTACAGAGACACAGAGAGTAAAGTACTCACAGAAGACACGTAGAAGTTACACGATGATGATGTTTATTACACGATACGATGTTGACGATACGATGATGTTAGATAAGGTTACACAATGATGTTACACAATGCGATGGCACAATTGAGGTTACACGATGAGGTTACCGATAAGAGGTTCCACATTGAGGTTACACAATGCATGAGGTGAGTGAGGTGAGTGAGGTTACATGTTGGAGGTTACACGATGAAGGTTACACATTGAGTACTCAGAGATGACACATATATAGATGAGTGGAGGAGTATTCAGTGAGCTAAGAAATTGAGCTACTCCGCATAGAACACTGATTGCCTAGAGGGACGTGACATAGCCCTAGGATATCCAGGAGTCTTATTCCCCTTTCACTAATCCCCTTTCACTTACCGAGACAGAACAATCGTTCCTACAGCTACTCCAAATAACCCTTTCAGTACGCCTTTCCAGTATACGTCAACCAAGTTGGGGGTTAGGTTGGGCACTAGAAGGACACCACCCATTGTTGCGGGTGGGCCCAGGCACTGATTGATTGATGAGATTGATCGCATATTCGGGGGTGGGACGGTCCAACAGACAGAAACAAATCCTCAGATATGGTTTTGGCCAAGGGACAGACGAATGAAACCCTCTACCTCCGACTCTTCCTAGACAGCGACCCTACACCCCGAACTCGAACTCTAGCTATATATCTAACGATATAAAAATTAGGGTGAGGGAACGTGTGAGGATAGGAACAACTCTCTTTTGGGGGAGGGGCCCCAAAAGCCACCATCAACTTGAAGAACAACAGGCTGCCATCGATATGTTATCGAATTGATCGATGATGCATTACATACGATGCACCTTTGAAGGGTCAGATGCCTCATTTCAAAACACCAGTGCTGCCGAGGCCAGGAGTCTTTGACAGTGGCCATAGCTGGGATGGGATCATGGGTTTGGTTACTTGGATGCGACACCCCGATGGGCTTGGTTACTCAACTGGGCTACTCAACTGTGGATGGGCTATTCAACTGCGCTACTCAACTGTAGATGCTGCGCTATTCGGCTTGGCTTGGATACTTGGCTTGGATACCGGTTCTAGAAAACAGCCTATCTTTTTAGTCGAGCATGCTTTCACAACCTCATTCACTATTTTCATTTAAGTTAAGTAAAAAAGGTTTTGGAAAGGACTTATTTCCTTGGCATTGAAATAACACTCTAGATAGAGGTGGAAACAAAGGCGTAGGTAGCAGTGGTTGAATCATAACCCGTTTACCAAGGGAAATAGATTCACACTTACACAAGGTCCTCCATCAACAACATTCGCCTATTGACTGCCCCTTGTCGATTGCTGCGAGGTAAACGGGGTCAATTTCCTGTGCTTCCGCTGATGGGTCTCGATCTGCAATTGGCTTCCCTTCACCCAGTTTCAAAGGGGGATCCTGTAGCTTAAGAACCAGTGAATGTGCCCATTGAATTAGCTGACCAAAGTATTGACTCGTATATATAGAGATAATAGACGAGTCGTTAATGAGTTAGCGAGTAAAAGAACAAGATAGATTAAAGTATTTAAATGTATAAAAATCCTTTTTCAATCGTATGGGTGAGGCCTGGAGGGACTCGACCGAGGTACCGAGGGAGAAGAAACTCCCTTTAAACCTTATTTTAGAGGGAAAAAACCCCAGGTCAACTTGAAAGTTACTTTTTCGTCCTGCTTCCTTCGCACCTGATCCCATTAGAGGAGTAGCTGGGAATTTCACTAATAAATGATAGGGTGGCCTATCAGGCATATCTACTGGATCAACAAAAGAATTCACTGCTACTGGAGAAGCTACAGCTTTGACCTTGACTGACTTATGTGCCCCAGATTTGATAGGTAACAATTAGATCCCCATTTTCGCTCTCTGGAAGCATAATTCAGGTTGAAGCATGCAACTGAAACCACCCAGGGTGAGGGTGAGCCTGTCAAAATCTCGAAAATAGGCCCAGAGGGTGAGGGTGAGCTTGCTGAACTCTCGACAATAGGCCTGAAGGGACTCGGCCAAGGTTACAAGGTCGAGGAGAGGTAACGTGTGAGGAGACGAACAACTCTCTTTTGGGGTAGGGGGTGAGGGTGAGCCAGCCGAACTCTCGACTAAAAGGCCGCCATTGCTTGGTTCAATCTTTGCCCATACAACTTGAGTACCCTTCAACTACTTGTGATAATGATAGGGAGGGCCAAGAAGGAAATTGCCTCAAGGCAATACAGGTCAGGGAGGGCCATTCATGCAGCAAGTCAGGTAGGTAGTGTCTTCAGGCAGGTCAGGTTGTGCCAGTGTGAGGTGCACCCATTACCCTAGCTCCTTCCTACACCCATTCCAAGTTTACAACAGACAAGAGAGAAGTTCTTCAATGGCCAAGAGGAGAAGGAAGTGGTTCCCCATCATATATAGTCCTATGCTAGAGATGAGAAGCTTCAATGGAGAGGATGAGAACTTTCATCGCTAGAGAAGAGAACTTTCACATACCCCGGGAATGGGGCTTACCCCTGTGGAAAAATAGGTTATAACCCAACTTGATGTTCTGAACATGTGTTACATACGATGCACCTGTTTAGGATCATACGCCATTCATAGCCAACCACCAATCATAGTCGATCATAGACATTGTTTAGTCATAGCCAGTCATAGCTAGAAGCTATAGTCATTGCAATAAGCTCGAGTCATTGCAGTAACAGTCATAGCCATAAATTCATACATACCCAAGAGAGAAAGACCCTCTCGAGATGGCACTGAACGAACGGAACCGTTATGTTTCTACAACACTTACCGATACGGAACATTAGTTTATACCTCGACTTGATGCTATGATGATGCTTACTTACGTTGATTCACTATTTGAGGATCCCCCATTCATAGCACATATAATCTGCCACTCAAAAAGGATATTTTCTATTTACTGAACTATACCCTTTATGAATGTTTCCTTATGATGGCGGGATGCAATTGATTCCGGGTTTTTCGCTTTTACGCTTGCTCACTTTACGAAGGAGAACCCATATTTCAATATTGATTATGTTATGTGAACACCAGAAGAATTAGATCGATACATTACATTATGTTGTTACTAGATGAGCATATTAATTATTGGGGCAAGCACTAAGTTTGGGACACCTGGAAGGGTGGTTTAGCCCTTGGGGGTCTTGTAGCACTTCAGGAAGGTCAGTAAGGTTTTGTTTTTTCGATTCCACTTCCTTAAGGTGATCTAGGAGGTTGAATCATATCATAGTAACTCTTCGTTAAATATTACCCCAGTAGAATGGTAAACTTGGGTAAGTGTGAGAGGAGGGTGTTACACAATGTTATTAGAGCATGGTTCAACACTTGGACTAGATGGGAAGAATGTGGTTTTTATGCATGCATGTAGGTTGTATATGTGCTTGTTATGTATGCATGGTAATGGTCATTTTTATAGTTGTGTTTTCATGTATAAGTTTAGGATGTTGATGTTGGGATGTGTTTTTCATGAATTCATGCCGGTTATATATGCATTTGTTATGCATGTCAGTTTCTATATGTTTTTATGCTTGCATTATCATGGTTATGGTTATGCATGCCATGGTAGGTTAGGCATGCATCGTGGTGGTCAATATGTACTTTTTGTTATCATGATGTTTTTGGTAGTTTATGATGTTGATATGTTGGCTGAGATATAGTAGGATAAGCAGATCATTAGAGCGAGGTTGCAACTCTAGACTTTGGGGTGATAGTAGATTGCCATACAGGTTTGTATGTTGGACATGCATGTATGTTGATTAATGATTTTTATATTCATTATGGTTATGTACATGCCTATAATTATGTTGTTTTTATGGTTACATGCATGATAGGTGCTAGTTGTTCGGTGCAGTCATATGCACATTCATCGGATAATCATGCATGATAGTTAACTTGTTGAGATTTTGGAGATTTATTTGGTGAGAATTTCAATATTGAGAATTCAGAATATCCATAATATCAATTTTTTAGTCTACGCTTGGATTTGTCCTGATGATGAGTCTCGTTTTCAACTCAAAACATAGACTGAAAAATGGATACTCTGGATATTTTGAATTTTCAATATAAAAATTCTCACCATAGAAATATCCAAACTTTCATTAGTACCCTATATGGAGGGGAAATTTGCATTGATGTTTGTAATCTCGAAAAGGTTAGGGTAAAAATTCAAATAAGAGAGGATGATCTGTTCTTCCTAAAACATTGTCATGATTTTAACCTGGTTCTTTCCTTCGCATGTGTGAAACATAGACTACGCAACCACCATAACAACAAAGCATTCGACTGGATCATAAAATATATAATCCACTATGAAATGGTTAGATTTTTCTAGTTTTTTAGGATATTCCTACACATAGGAAATAGTTAATTATAACTTGGTATAGCGTAGAGTTAGGTAAGTGTGTTTCTTTACTATTTACATTTGTAACTTATAATCTAACAATCACGATATGTAGTGATATGAAAATTCACTCTCTTCTTGGTATTACCGACACTTGATTTGTGGCTTAACACCCGATTGGTCCATGATATATATTTAAAGAGAATGGAGGGTCATTTTTCCGGTAACTATTTATGATAAATCTTATGTAAATTTTCTTTATTTATATTAATAAATTGCCTGAAGTGCCTGTGTTGGCTCAGGCCATGGACTGTTTCCCTCTTTGAGGGTTTTAACCATGTCAAATATTGGCGTATTGATGTGTGATATATTTGTGAGCAGTGACCTTTGGTGTTTGATCTAAGGAACTTACCTTGTAAACATCTACATGGTATCAGAGCTATTTTAAGGGTCGCATCCATTGTTGATCCAAATCCGAAGTTAGTTTGACTGCATGCGACCGTTGTTTTCTAGATCTACTATTTCTAACCACTTTCAAGCCATGAAAGATGATTTTTTGTTTCTGGAGCATCTATTACAGTGAGGAACCCCTTTCGTTTCATGCGAAAAGGTTTCTGGTTGCCCAAGTTATGTCATTTTAGATTTGGAGGTATAAAGCGTTTTTTTTACATTATATTTATTAATCTCTCTGTTTATTTTGGTTTATAGTTTTTTTTTTATTGCCAGATCTATGCCCTCTTCTCTGCGTATTCTCTTTTCTCTGCGCTATGTGCAATCTCAGCAAATCAGAAACATGAAGAAGAGATTTTTTTGCTACGTATGCTCTTTCCCCCTGACTTTTTGCGATCTCGGGAAATCAGAAATAGAAAGAAAAATTGATAGTTTCTGGTAGGACTAACCGAAAATCTAAAATTTTACCGTAAAGCTTGTATTTTTTGTTTACAGGGATTGTGTTTTTTTTTGTAGGAAAAAGCACACAGACCAAAGAACAAAAAAAAAAAAACCCTCCTCCTTTCAAACAATTACAAAATTATTTTACTAGCTCACTTGGTGTAAAGTTACTTTATAAGAATAGAGGTCTTGGGTTCAAGTCTCTTTCTAAAGCTTATTTTTCTAAAAATCTTTTTGTTAAGTTTATTTTTCTTAAAAATTCGTTTGGCAAGTTGTAGGTTTTAAAAAGAGGGTTTAGTTTTTTAGTAAAAGTCACATTGTAAAAGTGACTCACAATTATCTATAAAAATGGGTCACATAAAGTAGTTTTTTTTTAAAGTGAGATTATTTTTTTAAGTTTGAAAAGGGAGAATATATTTTTTTTAAGTACAACTTCATCATCAACTTTCAACCCGTCACGTAACTATTCAACATCTTCTACAATTGTTTTTCAAAAAAGCATAACTTCTTCATTCAGAAGTTGTTTTCAAAGCCTTTTTTTCTTAATCGGCCTAATTTTTCAAGATATTTCCATTGGAGCAGTTGGTTTCAACCTTTTCAGCTTCAGTTATTTTTTTAAATGGAAATTTCATGCCTAGTTATTATTAACAACACCTATTATTTCCAATGGCTATCCTACATGGTAGACTTATTTAGAAGTAAATGGATTTATAGAATAGCCACAGAACAAGAAACTAAACCTAACAATGGAGATAAATTCGCTAAATGGGAAAATAAATTAGATCAAGCACAAGGTTTGACAGGAATGTACATTGCTTAAGATCTTAGATTTCATATCCAAGAAATTGAGTCCCCTGTTGAAGCTATTAAAAAACTAAATATTTTTTTGGCATTTAAAATGAAATCAGATCCCACCAGCTTGAAAATTATTTTCTTACTTTGGACCCCAATAATATCTCCTCTATTGAAGATTTTTTGTCAAAATTCAAGACCTATAGACTTCTAGAAGGTTGTAAGGTCAAAAAGTAATATGGTAGCCTTATCTATTCCATTCTTGCTAAGTTTGGCCCTTCATACTTTGTATTTGTTTCCACCTTCCATTCCACTAGAGAAGCCCTAATTTCTCAAGGAACAACCTACAAGTCCCCCTCTTTTGATGCCTTTTGCAATCCTTTGATAAGAGAATAAGAAAAACCCTTAAACCTTGGTCTTATTATTACTGGAAACTCTTCTAATAAAGCCTTAGTAGCCTAGCAGCAACCATATCAAAAGAATCCCAAGAAGCAACATCCTAAAAAGAATGGTCCTAAACCAAAAAAGGGTCTTAAGAAATTTTAGCTGCAAACTTAAAAAGAAACTCAACAAACTGATAAGGCAAATAAAAACAAAGGGAAGAATATAGATAGAAATCACAACTTTTGTAATCGTGATGACCATGTAGAGTCAAAATGTTTTAAAAAGGTGGAAGCCTTGGAAGCAGCAATGAAGAAGCACAACATCAATTTCGAGAACTCTTCAACTTCATATTCAAGAATGGCACTTTCTGCTTGTGGTTGTCAAGCATCAAGATTTGGTTATGAATTGAATGTATCTTTTTCTTCTCATTCTCGTGAGTGTCTCATTGATTCTGGAGCCTCTTACCACATGGCCAAAAATAAAGCCATGTTCTCTTCTTTAAATGATTGTGACACCAAAAAAAATTATGTTGGTGATCATAGTTAACTTAGTTTTGTAGGGTTTGGAACCATTCATATAGATAATGGTTACTTTAATGATGTATTATGTGTTCCTACCTTGTCCTACAACCTTCTATCTATCTATAATATAACTCATTCAGGTGAAGGGAAAACTTTAGAATTCTCACTTCATGATGTTGTAAGAAAGGACCTCAAATACCCTAGACATATTTTAGCTACTGGCATTGTTGATGATTCCACAAGGTTGTGTAATTTGAAAACTTTTGATCATCATGTCTTCCCTCCGTTTTTGTTGCTCATAATGTTGAAGTGAGCAAACTTTGGCATGATCAATTTGGTCATTTAAATTTTCGCTCTCTTCAAACTCTATGTGAACAAAATATGGTGACAAGTCTTCTTATGGTATCTTGCTGAGATGGTGTTTGTTCCGGATGTGTACTCGGAAAACATCATCGGGATAGTTTTGACAAATGTGCCTCTTGGAACGCTTCAACCCCTTTGTAGCTTGTGCACAAAGATTTATGTGGTCCACTTCCAGTTGTTTCTTTCTCTAGCTACAAGTAATTCTTATCTTTCATTTATCATTTTTCCAGATGAAATTGGGTATACTTCTTAAAACTCAAGAGTGAATTTTTTAACATGTTCTTGGCCTTTAAGGCCTTTGTTGAGAAATAATATGGACGTCACATTATTAAGTTAAGATATTACAATGGAGGAGAATATGTTAACAACAAATTTATCCACTTTTTCACTGAGCATGGCATTCAATTGCAACATATTGTTCCATATACTCCACAACAAAATGGTGTAGCTAAAAGGAAGAATCACACTCTAAAATAAATGACTAGTTGTATGCTTCAATTTAAAGGACTCAATATTAATTTTTGGGAAGAACCAATTAACTGTGAAAATTACATATTAAATCACACTGCTACTAAGGTTTTAAGGAATATAACTCTAGAATAAGCCTGGAGCTTAACAAACCAGATGTAAGTCACTTTCGTTTTATTGGAAGTGAAGCTTGTGCCCATATTCCAGATGTGAAACATAAAGCCTTAGAGCCTAAGAGTGAAAAATGCATTTTTGTTTGATATTCTAAAGATGTCAAAGGATATAGACTTATTCAACCAAAATCCAAAATGTAATCATTAGAAGAGATGTAAAATTTGATTAAAATATATCAGCCTGCGAGCCTAGATCGGGGGGTGTGCCACCTTTGGATTGCGAGCCTGATTTTGCATATGTGCCACCTCTCTCTATCTATTATATTTTTGACAACATTCCTTCTAGTTTGAATGATGACAGTGAGGATGAAAATCCTCCTCCACCTCCTCAAGATCTTCCTTCGGCTCCACAACTTCCAAGATGGGTCCGCTCTACTTGGGACGCAACAAGTTCTCTTGCAGGTGACCTTGCAGATCAACGACGTACACGTTCTCAATTCGAAAGAGCCTCTTCATTATTGTCTCAAGTTCTAGAAAATCCTGATCCAGACACCTTTGAAGAAGCTTCAGGTCATCCATATTGGGATGCAGATATGAATGAATAATATCGTTCCTTATTGGGAAACAATACTTGGGATCTTGTTCCTCTTCCAATGGGAAGAAAAATTGTTAGATGAAAATGGGTTTATAGAACAAAGTTTGGACCAGATGGAAAATTGGATAAACATAAATCTCGTCTTGTCGCTAAATTATTTTCAAAATTTGAATGCATTGACTATATTGAAACCTTCTCCCCTATTTCCAAAATGAATTCTATCCACCTTGTTCTTTCCCTTGTTGCCTCCTTTAAATGGGAAGTCCATTAGATGGATGTTAAATCCAGCTTCTTACATGGGATTTTGCATGAATAAATATACATGGAACAACCCCTGGATTTAACCAAAATGACTCTAGCCTTGTTTGTCACCTTAGGAAGTCTCTCTATGGTCTCAAACAAGCCCCTTGGGATTGGTATGCCAAAATGGATAGCTTTCTCTTAGATAATGGATTTTCTAGATTTCATTCTCACAACACTATCTACACCAAGAAAGTGGGTAAGTCATTAATCATCCTTGTTCTTTATGTTGATGATATCATCCTTACTAGTAGTGATCCCAAACATATAAACCATTTGAATTCTAGCCTCAAAAATAAGTTTGAAATGACAGACTTAGGACACTTCCATTATTTCTTGGTCTTCAAGTCTTGCAATCCAAAGAAGGTATTACCCTTTCTTAGTCCAAGTATTCATGTGATATTCTACACCACTTTCACATGGAAGATTACAAGCCAACCCCTTATCCCTTTCAGTATGGAGTCAAGCTTTTAGTCACTTGTACTTCCCCTGAAGTTCATGCTACCTTATATTATCAATTCGTTGGTAAAATTTTGTATCTAACCGATACCTGTCCTGACCTTTCCTTTGGCGTTGGTCTTGTTTCTTGGTTTATGCACAACCCTCATGAAAGTCACTAGAAAACAACTAAGAGAATACTTCGATATATTCGAGGTATAACTCAATTCGAGATTCATTATAGTGTAGGAGTAACTCCATTGTTGGTTGGTTTCATTGATTCTGATTGGGCTGGTGACCCTGATGATCAAAAGTCTACTGCAGGTTATGTATTCACTCTTTTTTTAGGACCCATTACATGGTATTGTAAGAAACAAAGTGTTATCTCTCTTTCTTCGGTAGAAGAAAAGTATCATGGTGCAGTTGAAGCAAACAAGGAATCCCTATGGCTTCGTCAAATCCTAACCAAATTTGGTCTTCATCAGTAGCATCCAACTACACTTTGGTGTTATAATCAGAGTGCCATTCATCTATGAAAAGATCCATTTCAGCCTCAACATATGAAACACATTGAACTTCACATACAATTCATTAGAAATCTCATTCATTTTCATGTTCTTGAAGTGCAGTATTTTTCAACCAATCATAAAGTTGTTGATATCTTTACAAAGGCTCTCACAGAAGTGAAGTTTACCAAACTTCGATCTATGTTTGGAATTCAGGAAAGTTATCATTAAGGGGGGATAAGATCTAATTCCTCATTCCTTCTCCTATTGTGTCACCTTTGTAAATCCTTCAATCCTATCCCAAGTTGTTCTTAAGGGGGGATTTAAGGATATTTCTACACATGGAAATATTCTCCTACTGTGTCACATTTGTAAATCCTTCAATCCTTTACCAAGTTGTTCTTAAGGGGGGATGTTAGGATATTCCGACACATAGGAAATATTTAATTATAACTTGGTCTACCGTAGAGTTAGGTAAAGTGTGTTTATTTAGTATGTATAGTTGTAACTTATAATATGATAGTCACGATATGTAGTGATCTGACGATTCACTCTCTCCTTGGTATTACCGACACTTGATCCATGGATTAACATTTGATTGGTCCATGATCTTTATTTAAAGAGCATGGAGGGTGATTTTTCCGGTGACCATTTATGAGAGAAGCTTATGTAATTTTTTTTATATATATTAATAAATTTCCTGAAGTGGTCGCATTGGCTCAGGCTGTGGACTATTTTCCTCTTTGAGGGTTTTAAGCACGTCAAATACTGGTGTACTGATCTGTGATATATTTGTGAGTAGTGACCTTTGGCGTTTGATCTAAGGAACTTACCCTGTAAATTCCTACATGGTTGATTGCTCCTTTCTTTCATCCTTCCATTTCGTATTTATTACCTTTGATTCCCTTCTCTTCTTTGTGTATTTTTCCTGAAGATGAGTCTTGTTTTAGACTTGAAACACAGGGTGAAAAATGGAAAATATTGTGGATATTTGAAATTCTCAATATCAAAATTCTCACCACATAAATATCCAAAATCTCATTAGTACCATCTACAGAGAGAACATTTGGACTAAGGTTCATAATCACAAAAATGTTAGGGAAAAATTCAAAGAAGAGACGATGATCTATTCTTCCTAAAACACTGCCATGATTTTGACCTGGTTCCTTCCTTTAGATGCTTGAAACATATACTGCACAATCAACATAACAACAAAGCATTCGACTGACTCATCAAATCTTTGATCCACTATGAAATGGTTATATTTTTCTATTTAGATCATCCTTTCTTTCATCCTTATTTCTTTTGATTCCCTTATCTTATTTGTGGATCTGTCTTGAATATGGGTCTTGTTTTAGACTCGAAACATAGACTGAAAAATGGATACTATGGATATTCTGAATATCAAAATTTTCACCACAGAAATATCCAACATCTTATTAGTACCTTGTATGGAGGGGACATTTGGAGTGAGGTTCGTAATCTAGGAAAGGTTAGGGTAAAAATTAAAAGAAGAGAGGTTGATCTATTCTTCCTAAAGAATTGTCATGATTTTGACATGATTCCTTCCTTCAAATGCATGAAAAATAGACTGCACAACCAACATAGCAACAAATCATTTAACCAGCTCAGAAAATCTCTGATCCGCTATGAAATGGTTATAGTTTGTTGGTCAACTCCTCTTTTATTTCATCCTTCCATTTCATATTTACTACCTTTGATTCCCTTCTCTTATTTGTGGATTTTTTTGAATATGAGTCATGTTTTAGACTCAAAACGTATAATAAGAAATGGATACTATGGATATTCAGAATTCCCAATATCAAAATTCTCACCATAGAAAAATCCAAACTCTAAGCTCTCATTAGTACCATGTAAGAAGGGTACATTTGGACTAAGATTCATAATCTTGAAAAGGTTAGGGTAAAAATTAAATTAAGAGAGGTTGGTCTATTCTTCTTAAAATACTATAGTGATTTTGACCTAGTTTCTTCTTTTTCATGCGTGAAACATAGACTTCACAACCAACATAACAACAAAGCATTCAACCAACTCAACAAATATTTGATTCACTATGAAATGGTTAGATTTTGTTGGTCGAATCATCCTTTATTTCATCCTTCCATTTAGTATTACCTTTGATTCCCTTCTCTTCTTTTTGGATTTTTCATGAATACAAGTCTTGTTTTAGACTCGAAATGTAGACTAAAAAATGGATATTGTGGATATTATGAATTCTTAATATCAAAATTATCACCATAGAAATATCCAAACTCTCATTAGTACCATATATAGAGGGGAAA
Source organism: Pinus albicaulis (assembly GCA_034641835.2). Taxonomy (NCBI): domain Eukaryota; kingdom Viridiplantae; phylum Streptophyta; class Pinopsida; order Pinales; family Pinaceae; genus Pinus; species Pinus albicaulis. The sequence goes on along the minus strand of CM076578.1, from coordinate 1,004,887,597 downwards.
TTTTGACTAAGGTTCGTAATCTCAAAAAGGTTAGGGTAAAATTTCAAAGAAGAGAGATCGATCTATTCTTCCTAAAATACTACTATGATTTTGACCTGGTTCCTTCCTTCACGTGTGTAAAACATAGATTGTGCAACTAGAATAGAAACAAAGGATTCGATCGACTCAAAAAATATCTGATCCGATATGAAATGGTTAGATTTTGCTGATCGGCTCCTCCCTTCTTTCATCCCTCCATTTCATATTTATTACCTTTGATTCCGTTCTTTTATTTATAGATTTTCCTGAAGATGAGTCTTGTTTTAGACTCGAAACGTAGATTGAAAAATCGATACAATGGATATTATAAATTCTCAATATCAAAGTTAACTTGTTGTTATATGCATTTCAGTCATAACCATGATGATTATGGTCATTGAATTTAATATCTTGATGTTATATCTATCATGATAATTTGGATTGGCCTATGTAGATGGATATGGTTATGATATTCAGGTACGAGTCAATATATTTGTGATATTGTGTCATACTAATTTGGTCTGTCTTGTGAAGATGTGACAGTCTCCCTTGAGATATATCAAGGTATGAGCTTGAGTATGTCATCTATTTGGTTTATCTAATATGTTATGTTTATAGGTTTTTTGAATTTTCTATTAAGTGCATGATATGAGCATGTGTCTATATGATTGCATGAAGAAATTATATTGATTTAAGATGGTTGTACTAACATAATGTGTGTTCACACAATTGATATGTACTTGAGTGTAAGTAGGCGATAGTTGCAACATTATGGCTTATGACTATTAGTTGATTATGACATGGAATTTAGTCTTGGTAAAGTTTGATTTAAAATTAATAAATATAATGTCTTGATATTTGGAACATGTTACTTACATGTGTGAACAAGTTGTAGGGAAACATGCTTGGTATTAGCATGACAAGGCAACAATTGATATGTTAATAACTAAAAACTGAGTGATGTGATAATAGATAATAAGGCTCAATTGCAACAAGGTAAAAGGTAAAATAAATGAATTGGGTGATACTTCCTTTAACTAAGTTTGGAAACTACAATTCCAAATGAATGAGTTCTTTGCATGAATATAGGAAGTATTCTTAACCTTAATTTCATCTGACATTATGTGGATATGCGCTATATTCATGAACATGTATTTGATATGTATAATAGTTTGTTTTCAATTATGAATGGATTCATAAAGGAATTAGAGTCCCTTGAGAGTTGGCATGGACGTTTTCAGTTATAAGAAGCATGCTTGGTAAAACAAGGTAAGATAATTGGTATATTTATGTATTTATCTATACATTGATAATTATGTTTTTATGGAAGTATGATGTAGGGGATTGGACGGAAAAAGAGACTGCCATGAAATATTGAAGAAGTCTTGGATTGAGCTTCCCTTGGAAGCATTGGTAATCCATGGGGATTGAGTCATGGTATATGTTGAAAGTCTTGTGCTTTTGGTGCTTTGTGGTTTCTTTATGCTTGATTTTCAATCTTGTTTATGCCTAGTGCATGGCCATGCCACTTTATTTATGGTGTTGTATTCTTATTGGTATTCATGGTTTCTTCTTGCTTGGTTCTTGTTCTTTATTTTTGTATTTTAAGTGTATTAGGAATTGGTTGGGGAAGGAGGAAAGTTAATGGAGTTCGGGGAGATATTTGTGGAACCCAATAGGTAATATAAGACTGAGATGAAGCTCGATGGATGTATAAGGGAAACTTAAGGAAATAGTATGAAAATTAGCTGGATTTCTTGGGTCCATTGGGATAAATGGACGGTGGTAGGAAAATCATGAGAAAGGTAAAGTAAAGGGATTTGAGGTGTTATATGCGTTAGATATGTTTGGAACTGTTGTTCTTGATGTTGTACATGTCATGCATTGATAAAAGGAGTTATCTTAACCTTGACCTTGTGATATCTGGTAATTGTGTTGTGATCATGATTATGCTAATGAATATATATATATATATATATATATATATATATATGTATGTATGTATGTATGTATGTATGTATGTATGTATGTCATTATCTGATAGGGTCATCAAAGATCATGATTGTTTTATGTTGATGTTTATATATACATATCTATGTATGAATTTCATTGTCTGATAGGGTCATCAGAGATCATGATTATCTTATGATGATGTTTATATATATGTATGTATGTCATTGTCTGGCAGGGTCATCAAGAATCATTCTTATGGAGGAATGATTGCTTATGCAGGTGAATGGCATGAAGAGGTTCCTCATTTATGAGGAATCAAGTGGGAAGAGTAACCTTGACATATCTATAAGGTCAGTATATGTAATATCACAAAATGGAGAATGCAATAATACTGAAACATAATATAAGAACTGCAACTAAGTAAACAACAAATATAAAGACAACATAGGAATATACAGAGAAGCTGAGCCATTTTATTATATGGATATGAATCAGTTACATAGTGTATAGAAAATGAGTAGATCTAGCCCAAGAGAGGGCCTAGAATCACCCTACAATGGTGTTGCAACTAGCACTGTGTAACTGGTGAGCCTATTGGAAGCAATATTGCGTTGTCCCTTCTGCTGAAGATATATATGAAATGCTGCAAAAGGAAATGCAGATCTTGGGAGCTTAGGAGCTCTGATGATGCCAAGATTCAAGATCTAGCCAATGTGATGGGAACCCAAGATAACCCAGAAATGATTTTCCAGATCTACAACTTTGGAAAATCACCCTCCTAGGGTTTGATCCTTTATCTACCGAGTTTATAGATCTGAAGCTAGATCTAATCTAAAGATGGCAGAAATATGTTCTATAAATAGATCTGAGCTTTGAGGGTTGATCTCTGCTTCAAATCTAACAACTAGGAGCTTGAGATCTTGTCTCCTCTTCTTCCTCCTTCAAGTTGCAGCAACTGAATATGAAGCTGCTACAGAAACTATGCTGCACAAGAGAGAGAATATATATGTCTGCTAAAATATGATACAATAGATTCCAGACTGATGGAAATAATGATGGAAAAGTGAGGGGATGATCCCTCACAGGATCATTGGCTGAAATGTTAGCAACTTCCTTCCTCCTTTGGATCTGCAATGATGGAAAGCATAATTATGGATGGAATTCCTACTACTAGGAGGTCAATAACTCTTTCCTTGATTCTAGATCTGAAATGAAGCCCCGGGAATGCTGATATTCAATTCTAAGGTGATAGGAATAAACCTACACCGGTTCTCCAGCTAAAATACTGAAGAGAACCTCCACCTTCCAAACTGATCTTCAGAAATTGTGTAATTCCTAAATGTATATGTTTTGCAGATGATGGAAATGATAAGTGGCACCAATGCCTGATGTAGAATGAATTAAAACCCTCTTCAAAGGGATCACTCAATGAAAGAGGAGGGATTCCTGACTAGGAACACCCTGTTCTAAACAACACTTGTAATCTTTGCTAAACAACCCAAGAAAGCATGGAATTTCACATGACAATTCCATATCTAAACAGACCTCAAAATATATAATCAATAGCCTGCCTTTATTGTTGTCTTCATCTCCTTTATATACTTTATGAGGCTTCCCATGCCTTGGCCCTCATCTAAACTGTGTTGTGCATGTGGACATGATCCTCCATGTTTGACTGTGTTGTCTTTCCAAGTCATCCATCATGTCTAGGTGCAATGTACACCCTCTTCATCACGTGTGCATTAATTGCAAAAATTCCTCCATCACTTCATCATGAATTCTCTATTATCTTTCATTAGATGCCCTCCATGATCTTGGTTGACTGCTTCAACCTCCATGATCTATCTCATTAATGAGACATGATCTCCAATTCCATTCACATTAGTAGTGGCTCCACTACCCCATTATGTAGATGTAAGCTTAATTAATCTACATTCACACATAAAAAGTGGATTTTTATTCATCTTGAGCATTATGGGTCCCTCCACCCTTTTATTTACTTAATTCATTAAGAAAATTAAGAACTCTAATATTCCAAATATCAAGTGAAAAATTGGGAATATTACAGTCCTCCCCGGTAAAATGTTGCTTGACCTCAAGCAACTGCAAAATTAGATGCATAAGACATCCATTTCCCTCCAAATATCATCCACATACGGTAGGCCTTCTCCATTTGCTGCAATGTGTCATGCATGTTTGGTTCCAAATTTTTCTCTCAAGAATGTATAGAATGATCTCCAATTGTATGGTTAGATTCCTCCTCCCACCATGAAGTACCAAGTGACAACCATATGATGTCCAACATCATCATCAATACATGAGATCGATAAAATAAAGTGGTTCTTCCCAGAATGGAAAAGCTCCATCTCACAATACATCTCTTCATCCCATGTTTCATGAAGTACAATGAGCATTGATATGCCCTCATCTCTAGCCCTGTTGGCCTTGTAGATTCCAATCATCATTCCAACATTATGAAAAAGAAGAAATAGAGAAATATGGGTAGACCAAAGTGTCAAACCATATTCTCCCAATAGTAACCACCAAAGTAGGGCCTCTTGCTGCCATCCCCCATCTCCTTCATGTAAGATGGAAAAGCCAAACTACCCCAAAAGAAACCAAAGCAACAAGAGATCTTACTGCCCCTTCACATCATCATGTGAATCATGGATTAACAACAACATGCTGAAGGATGTATATAATGGCATACCAGCCCAATACAAACCAACTCCATTATCATACATCATGAGAGTACTATGCCATATTACCAGCAATACAAAACACATAAACATGGGAGATGTCATGTGATGGCCAGACTCTCTTAAGGACTTTAAAGATGAACGTGCCTTCTTTTGCTGCAAATTATCATTGATACATAAGGCATGAGACAAGAAAATATGAACCTTTGGGTAGTACCCATACTCACCCAAGAGTAACCAATGCATCCATGCCTCCTTCATTACATGAGTGTTTTTCAAGGCATGGATCAAAGAGATGGTAGCCTTTGGGTGGTAACCAAAATCACCAAAGAGCAACCAATGTAACCAAGCTTCTTGTTGGCCCATTTCATATATTTTCAAGTGGTTATGCAACCCCTTACTTATCATTCTCACCCACTCATCCCAATGTGGATGAAGAATGATGCACTGCATAAACATGGTATCCTCCCTTTGTAGAATACCATCCTCCCCAAACTGATGAAGAACCTTGCACTCCATGAAATGTTGAAGTGCACCTCCAATGAGATCTCTTAATGAGACCTTCTTCTCATCCATGGCCTTCCAAAACCAATGAGGTTCTGGATCTGCTGTAGGTAAAAGTATCTCTTTGAGCTGTGAAATTCTTATTGAGAAAGTGTCATAAAGAAAGGAGAAAAGATTTTTTATCTCAAGATATCTACCATTTATCATCATAACCTCCATTGATTCATGAGTGAAGCTACCTTCAAAATGCTCCAATAATAATGGGGCTCCTCCATTATCACGTCTACTAAGTGACATCATTGTAGATTTGCATGGTAACAGACATGTTGTATCGAAGAAAGGCACAATGCTGATCTCATAACAAACCATTGTACATAGGATCATGCTCATCCCTTTTTCTGCAACTCTACACTTCAACTCAAAAGTTTGAATTTATTCCAACCATGATAAACTGGGATTCTCCTCCTTGATTAGATCAAGGGTCCTCTGCACTGTGATAGTTTGTTTCTTCAAATCATCATTTTGATCTAACCCTTGGTTATGCATTAGCCCTGATGGCATGTCCCCATAAGTTCCAATAAGGTATAATGAAACAATAGGTGATGAATGTGTGTGCATACCTTGGATCAAATTATGTGTGGGAACCTCTTAACATAACACAAGAGTTCCTCCAACTGGGACAATGGTGTCTCCAACTACTGGTAAGAGAGATGGTTGCTCTTCTACCAATGTACCAGCGTTGGAATCTTCCTCCTCTTCCTCATGCATCACCTGAATCATGCATGGGACTCTATGTGTTAAGAGCTCAAGACTATATTGCAAGGTTACAAGTGTCTCTTCTCTGAATGTAAGTACTTCTGCAGCTGGTGGTGAATGTAGTGACTTCTTGTCCACAGTGACAATATTGACATCCTCCTTTTTTTCCTTAGGAAATGTCTCTTTGTGACACATCTCTGTCTTCTTCACATCAAAAGTCTTCCTCAACTTGTGAAAGAAATCTGAATATTTATCCACCTTTGCATGCTCCATGTGACTAAACCACCAATCATTGGCTTCACCTAGAAGATGAAGTGCTGTAATTTGGAAAACCTATTTTTCAGCCATAGGATGTAGCATGAAAAATGTATCTAACTCTTTCCTCCAAGCCTTAACAGTGCTTGAGGAAGATCCATCAAATGTTGGAAAATAGAATCTATTGTGCCTCTTTCTTCTATTACTGCTATAGGATCTTCTTTCTTCTTTGAGTTCAAAGAATTCTTGGAGAGTTAGACTCTCTTTGAAAGCTCTAGATTGTTCCTTGTACTCTTCAAGATACAAACTGAGAGTCTCATGAGTCTCGGGTTCTCTTCTTTATTCATTTCTATACGTCTCACCTTCTTTAATGAAAGTGGGCATAGTAGATCTATGAGGAGATCTATGGTTCTCTGGTCTTCTTTTTTGCTGATAGGAAGTGCTTGGACCTTCCTCATCAAATCTTCTTCTTGGATCTTATTTTTTCCTTTCCTTATTAATTTTTTTGACCTCCTTGGAGAGATCTTGCTTGGATCTAAAGAGAGGAGTGGCAAGACTAGAATCCTCCTTCATGATAGTTCTCATCTATATACTTCATATTTTTATGAAAAAGATGAAGTGTCCACAAGCTGAGCCAAAGATCATGCTCTGACACCACTATAATATCCCAAAAGGGAGATTGCAGTAATACTGAAACACAATATAAGAACTAAAACTAAGTAAAAAATAAATCTAAAGAAAACATCATAATATACAAAGAAGCTGAGCCATTTTATTATATGGAGATGAATCAGTTACACAATGTACAGAAAATGAGTAGATCTATGCCCAAGAGAGGGCTAGAATCACCCTACAATGGTGCTACAACTAGCACTTCGTAATTGGTGAGCCTATAGGAAGCAATACTACGTTTTGCCTTCTGCTGAAGATATACATGAATTGTTGCAAAAGGAAATGCAGATCTAGGGAGTTGAGGAGCTCTGATGATGCCAAGATTCAAGATCTGGCCAATGTGATGGGAACCCAAGATAACCCAGAAAGGATTTTCCAGATCTACAACTTTGGAAAATCACCCCCTATGGTTTGATCCTTTATCTGTTGGGTCTACAGATCTGAAGCTAGATCTGATCTAAAGATGGCTGCAATATGTTCTATAAACAAATCTAAGATTTTATGGTTGATCCCTCCTTCAGATCTACAAGCTAAGAGCTTGAGATCTTGTCTCCTCTTCTTCCTCCTTCAAGTTGCAGCAATTGAATATGTAGCTGCTACAGAAAATGTGATACACAAGAGGGAGAGGCTCTATGCCTACTGAAATATTTTTCAATAGATTCCAAGCTGATGGAAATAATGATGGAAAAGTGATGGGATGATCCCTCACAGGATTACTAGCTGAAATGCTAGCAAATTCCTTCCTCCTTTGGATCTGCAATGATGGAAAACCTAATTATGGATGGAATTCCTACTGCTAGGAGGTCAATAAATCTTGGCCTGATTCCAGATCTGAAATGAAGCCCTGGGAATGTTGATATTCAAGTCCAAGGTGATAGGAATAAACCTACACCAGTTATCTAGCTGAAATACTGAAGACAAACTCCACCTTCCAAAATGATCTTCAGAAATTGCATAATTCCTGAAGGTAGATGTTCCGTTGATGATGGAAATGATAACTGCCACCAATTCCTGATGTAGAATTAAGTACAAACCTCTTCCAAGAGATCACTCAATGAACAAGGAGGGATTCCTGACCAAGAACACCCTGTGCTAAATATCACTTACAATATTTGCTAAACAACCCAAGAAAGCATGGAATGTCACATGACAATTCCATATCTAAATAGACTTAAAAATATATAATCAATAGCTTGCCTTCATTGTTGTCTTCATCTCTTTTATATAGTTTATGAGCCTTCACATGCCTTGGCCCTCATCTAAAATGCACTGTGCATGTGGACATGATCCTCCATGTTTGAATTCGTTGTCTTTCTAAGTCATCCATCATGTCTAGTTGCAATTTACACCCTCTCCATCATGTGTGAATTAATTGCACAACTTCCTCCATCACTTCATCATGAATGCTTTATGATATTTCATTACATGCCCTCCATGATCTTGGTTGACTGCTTCAACCTCCATGATCTATCTCATTAATGAGACATGATCTCCAATTCCATTCACATTAATATTGGCTCCACTTCCTCATTATGTAGATATAGGCTTAATTAATCCATATTCACACATAAAAAGTGGATATTTATTCATCTTGAGGATTATGGGTCCCTCCACCCTTTTATTTACTTATTTCATTAAGAAAATTAAGAACTCTAATATTACAAATATCAAGTGAAATTTGGGAATATTACAGTATCATGTGGATATGAATTGATATTATATTCTTGAAATATGCCTATGTTTATGTTATGGACAAGTAATGCTAAGGGATACATTAGAGGAATGGAAGCAGTGTAATCAGCGTTGTTAGTGTCAGTACTTGCATACTTCCACCAGGGGTCAAAACACATTTTTCATGTGCATCTTAGGTGTCCCATTCTAAAGAAATTTTCAATAATTCCATTAGGTCATGATAGAAAATTGTTCCACTGCTGGTTTTCCTTGTCAATAAACTTCATTCTCCCTCAGAATATCATATTGGCTGACTCATTCTCATGTCTCCTTGAGCATAACAACACCTATGGAAATTCTCTTTTCACCAGGAAGTCTTGTTAAAATCTCATTCATGAAACTCAGGTCTAACGAAGTCCCATTAGGTCATTAGGTTTTCATATTTCTCAAGGTCACTCCTTCATTTCAGATGAGGTCAGCACATATATGAGAGGGACTAAATAAGATCATCATGATGTAATTATCATACTTTCAAAGCTATATTTTTTATTTTAATGATTTTTATATCAAAATGTTATTTTGATATAAAATTCAATATTTAATTTATCTATATATTTCCAAATGTAATTTTATGTTCTCATATGTAATGATTTCATCCCAAGCTGTCAGATTAAATCATTTCCGGCCTAAGTGGAGGAAATAGAGCCAAAATGCAAAATGGCAAAAAGTAAGAAAGATAAAGAGTATTAGTGCCAAAGTCCAAAGGGAAAAGTGAACATAGGAAAAGTGGGTAATTCAAATTGAAAATTCAAAACCACTAAAGCTATAAAGCCTTTCAAAAACCTCAACACAAGTCATTGTTTCCATTTAGCCATCAGGAGTTTCCAGAAAAGGAGAAATTTCAAGTTTTCAAGCATTTTCAATCAAATTTCAAGGTCGTTGTGCGTTCACCGTAGGTCGTTGCACACTTTCTTAAGAATTGTGCATTTGCACTCAAATGCTACACGTTTTCCCGAAAACTCCAGACCAAATTACACAAGCATTGTGCATTTACCCTAGGGCATTGTGCGTTTTCCCGAGCGTTGCACGTTCCTACAGGTCATTGTGTGTTTACACAAGGAGGGTTTCAAAGGGTTTCACAACCTCCACAAGATTCATTTCCTCAAAAATTTATTCAAAGAGATTTAAATCAATAAGTGGAGCCTAATACACCTCTCCTTTAATATATTTGGTGTTTCATAAGAAAATTGAATTGAAGTTCTTAATTTCTATGAAACCCTAGCTTTCATTTCCTCCCCATTTTTCATGCATCATATCCATTTTCATGTCCCTAAACACATATCAGTCATAAATATTGTTAAATCCTAGGATTTTCATAAGCCTAGGTTTTCATTTACATTCACTCCCTCCATTTTCCTAAAGCTATTCACTTCACCACTCACTCCCTTCATCTCATTCCATTTACCCTAGAGTTTCCAAAGCCTTCAAGTTCATAATGTCTGAAGAGGAAAACATAAGTGTCAGTGAGGAACAAACACCAAAGAATAGTAATAAAGGAGGGAAAATCATCAGATATGAACTAGTAACCACAAAGGAGCTCATGGCTTCTCCTATCACTGTGTCATGTTTTAAACATGTTTATTGTTTTGAGTTTTGTGAAAAAGTGCAGGAGATTCAATATTGGCCTATGTTGACAAGGTTTTTCATTACAAATATTCATTATAGGCAGGCCACTCTTGTTGGGGTCACTTTTACCATGTCCACTAATGCCATTTTAGCTGTTATCGAGATCCCTAATGTGGGAGAGAAATGGTTTAAACAAGGAAACCTTGATTAGAGCTATTATGAACCATATCTCAAACCTAGATACAAGGATGACAAGAAGACCATTTTCCCTTTCTCTCATCTTCTTGACTGATATGTCCCTATGATGAAAATAATCATGAAATACTTCACCTGTGAGGGGAGGTTTTATCAACTCTATTCATTTCATATCTGACTCCTCATGCATTTCACTAGAGTCAGAATGCTTCACATACCCTACTATCTCTCCTGTAGCATTGAAAAAATGGCATAAATTGTAAAAAAGAGGGATTATAATCATCAAATGCAGAGTCTTTTCCACCACTTCCTCATAAAAATGATAGTCATGCAACGGCTTGAACAAAACGACATTTCATGGGACATATTCATAGCAAATGAAGTTTTCACTACCCCACCTAGTCAGCATGAGCAGAGTATCCCCTCATCATCTCATCCTCCCATATCCACTCATCCATCTCAACCTGCTGCTCATACATCATCACCTATTTAGATGCATTCACCTCATGTTGATCCTACTTCTTCACCTTTTCATAACCTTTCATCATCACATCATGATCCTGAGTCATAAATAAGTGAGGAGGACATTGAGGAAACTTGGGCTAATGTGACTGATGTTGAGCCATTTCCTAAGATCTATCAGAGAGGCTACATGCATGTGTTTTCTTCACTTGGAGTGAAAGGGGCCATGCCTTCTTCATCAACAAAACAAGTGGACAAAGGCAAGGAAAAGGCTAAAGAGCCAATCATTGATGAGTAGGAGGATAAACATGAAACCGAGCAGGAGTTTCAGCTGATTGACCTAGATGTGGAAGATGAGGGAAAAATCATTAGTGCAACAATCAAAGGCAAAGAATCAAATATTAGTGAACTTCAAGCTAATCTTGACAGAGAAAAATATGTGATTAATTTTCTTGAGCAAGAAAATCAGCGGCTAAAAGCTAAACAAATCATCAATGAGGTCAGGACCATCAAAGCACATAGAGAGGCAAAAAATGCCAAGGCCTAGTTGGAGGAGACCTTGGAAATATTTTTTGAGATTGATGATGAGGAGCTTCAGCCTCCAAGATAGAGATCAAACACTAGAGGGTGGAAAAGAGCTCTAGCCCTTGAGAGACAGAGAGAAGCTGAGTTGGTAGAGTAGCTCACACCAAGTGAGTTGCTTGCCCTAGAGATTAGCAAGGATAGAGGGTCATGGCTTAATAGAGACAATTTGCATCTAGAGAGGTTGCTAGAGAAGGCCAACAAGGACAATGAAATTCAAAGGAAAATGGAAAAGCACTACGCCATGGGGAACAAAATTGTAAGGGCCAAGCTCAAACGAGCCCATGCAAAAATTCAAACTTTGACCAAGAAAAAGGAGAAGGAGAGGTTAGATATACTTGCTAAGGTGTCTCTTCATGCCTCAAGAATTTGAGAAGTAATTATACTCACAATTTTGGCAAATTTTTGGCACACTTGGCACTTCAATGCATTTTTGGTTTTTTGAGTAATTTTGGCACACAGAAATTCGTCCAAACACGCAACAACCTGGGCGCTGCAATATTTTTTGGGAATCCAAATTACAAATAGCCACCACCATCGTGTTCATAATGATGAATATATCAACTCTAGAAAGTTTCAGAAAATTTGGAGGAGAACTGGTCCCTCAAAAATGCAAAAAACTACCAAAGTTTCATGTTTCTGCCTCCTTTTTGACCTAGTCATTGTGCATTTACCAGTCTTTGGATATTGATTGTTTGGCAAGGCATATGAGAACCATTTTGGAAACTGGAGGCATATTTGGAAATTAGACTTAGAGATATTTCCAATGAGCTATCTTGGAGCTGACTTAGACACCAAGAAGGCATCCAAAATTTTCTTGTAAAAGAGGCTATATTTCCTGTTAGGGCGTTGTGCGTTTGCCAAGAAAATGAAATTTTCACAATCTTCAGCCAATTTTGAATTTTCACTCCAGTTTGACATTTTACTAGGGAAAATGAAGAAATTACTGATGTAAATGGTCATGGTGATTGTAAATGTCATGTTTTGACTTTCATCTAAGGTAGATACATTAGGTGAGTCTTCTAGAGGTCAAATGAATAATTTTTCTCTCTTTTAAAAGAAAATTGTTGGGTCTTCCTAGTCTTCAGTTTCTTGTTTGGGAGTAGGTGAAACTGATTCCTATCTCATGGATTCAACTCCCTGAGGCTAGGGATATTGGTTTTTAGGTCTATATGATGTATTTTCTCAGTGATTGTAATGGTTGGACCCATTTGGAGGTTTGGATTCTCAAGAGATATACTTTTGTATCAGTTTTGGCCTAGATATTAATAAAATTTGCAGCTATTTTTATGGGATCCATGTGGTATTGTGTTTATTTTTAGTTTCTCATTTTTTTCTCATATGTTAGAATGTTTTTTGTATTTCATCCATCATTTCATTGCTATTAATTGAATGTTTACAAGTTATATGAACAAAATCCGTAATTTCTATGCTCTGTTTTGGGTAACTAGCCACAATTTGTAATTTCTTCAATTTAGAAAGAAACCATAAATTCACCATGCTCTTTATATATCCTCACCTATCTCGATCATCCCATCATCAAAACCATAAAGTGCTAAACATTGTACCTACCTTGCCCCATAGAACACCCTGCAAATATTGACCTAATTTCCTTGCCTTGACTGTTTGACTCCTCCTGATCCAGCAAAACCCTACACAATCAAAATCAAAAACCTTGAGCTACTATACCTAGCCTAATATCTTCTTTCCTCAGTAATTTTGGTGGTGATTTATACAGAGAGAGCCCTCTCCTTGACTATTAGGGCTAGCTACTTGGCTAAGCGTGGTTTGAGGCTACCTCATAATTGCCTTTCTCAGCCTGACGTTCAATCCGAGTGATAACATTTTGGCGACTCCACTGAGAAGAAAAGTGAGATCAGATCAACCCTAGTAAGTTTTCATTGAAATTATTAAACTTGTGGATGATAATTTTAAAGTTTATTCAAAGGCTGAATTGAAAAATTTGTAAAGTGAAAATTGGTTTTCGAAATTGGACATAATAGCTTCCCGAAGATACACTAGATCTAATCCTGATCTGAATCCTCCTACCATTGTTAATTATCCTTAGAGAATAGGAAGAAAATCTAAATATTTTTTTGAGACATCTAGTTCAACCTAAAATCAATAAGAGAGAATTTCCATTCCTAGAGCTAATTCATTCCCTAGAAAGTTAGAAAACTTGAAAGATATTGAATTTGATATAAATTTTGAAAAAAGCTTATTCTAGAGAAAATCTTTGAGTTGAATTGAAAAAATAGTTGTTGATTCCTCCATTTCCTTTCAAAGACCTGTTTAAGATCTCTTTTCACATTCACAATCAGGGTCACAACTTTTACAAGCTCTTAGATATGTGTAGAAATATTCTTCGCAAGTAAATTCTTGGGTGATAAAAATACCTCAGATCTTAGCTTCTTCTACTATCATTTCATCTACTATTCACACTACTCAATCAGTGACCAATCCTCCCTTGATTATGTCTAGCAGCCAAATCTCTATTATAAATCCTCCACCTCCAATCATCATGGTTGCAAGATATGCCCCCCTTGTTCTCCCTTAGAACCCGGGTGCTATGCCCCAATATTACCAAAATAAAATCCCTTTGTTTGACAATTCTCAGCCTATGACATCCCAAAAGCAAGTAGATAAGATGAATGGCTTCTTTGATCTTCATGAAATTGATATAGATGATGTGAAGATGAGGTTGTTTGCACATAGTCTAGGAGGGGAAGTGAGAAAATGGCTTAGAGCTCTACCAATAGCCACGATTGACACTTTAGAAGTTTTACATCATTATTTTGTAGAAATATGGGAAGAAAAGAAAAATCCCCTTCAAATTTTGTCCGAATATGAGAACATCAAAAGAAATGTTGGTGAGACTGTGCAAGATTATTGTGTGAGATTTAATGCAGTGTAAAATGCTCTTCCTACACATATCAAACTACTGGAAGTTTTGGCTTTAGTCAAATTTCCATATGGAACTGATATGGCATATCAGTTGCGTGAACGAGATCCTACAACTTTAGCAGATATTCAAAATAATGTTGTAAGTTTGGAAGCGAATTTGATAGCCAAAAGGGCAAGGATGAGGTTTGAAAAGAGAGTGACCATCAAGGAGGAGACATCGACTTCTAATGCTAAAATGGATTCATTAATTCGAACTATGGAAAGAATGGATGACAAATTTTCTATCCCAGATAGACCAGAACCACAGATCCGGAATCCAAATTTCAGAGGGAAGTAGCAGCCTCAGTTTAGAATCAAGAAAAGAGAGCAGAAAGCACTTGGCCAAGAAGTACAACAACAACAACAGATTTTCCTGGCCAAGAAGTACAACAACAACAAATTCAGACCCCGCTGTAGCAGAATTATGTTCAAGGAGCAGAAGAGGAATAAGTTGAAGATCCGGTGATTGAAACAAATAATTTCTTTACAGCAGGTGGCCTGCCCATGTTTTTGGCTGAAGATGAAGAGTATACTGAAAATTTGGATGTTCCAAAATATGAGGACTATATCTTGGAAAATGATGATGATTTGGAAACTGAATCTAATGATTACTAGCGTGGGTATATGAATGCTTTAAGTGCACAAAAGATACAATATTTTTTAAGGAGCAAAGATGTACCTGTCAATCCTATTCAGAAAACAAAAGAAGTTCAGTCAAAGAATTATCTTCCAAATAATCAGAGAAAGGGTAAAGAGCATGCAGATCAGAATCATAGCAACATCAACCAACCATCAACAAGCTCAGCTACTAAAGAGAAAGACACTCAGAAAAAGGAGAATGTAACAAAGGATCAAAATGATAGAAGAGAAACTATGACCAAAGAGGTAGATAAAGTCACAACTTTTAATTTAGAAAATGAAATAGCTAAATTTAAATTGTCCATTCCTTTGACATAATTAGTAAATAATAGTCATTATAAACATCAGGTGTCTAAAATGTTGCTATTTGATCCTTTGTTCGATATGGTTAATGTTGAAGATGACCACCCTGAGCTCATTTTCGGTCCAGCTATAGATGGTCAATTAGAAGAGAGTGAAGTTCCCCCCTTTTATCTAAGCCTTAGACTACATGAGTACATACTTCATAATGCTATGCTTGATTCTGGGGCTTCTCATAATTTAATGCTTAAGGCTATTATGGAAAATATGGGCATGGATATCACCCGATCATATCATTATTTGTATTCGTTTGATTCTAGTAGAGTTCGCTGCATTAGTCTTATTAAATATTTAGCAGTTTCCTTAGACCAAAACCTAGCCAAGAATGATTTAATGGATGTGGTGGTGGCAGATATATCGCCTATATTTAGCATGCTATTGTCTAGATCATGGGGGGCCAAACTCAAAGATACTTTACAACTTGACTTCTCCTATTCTACTATTCTTCTTTTCAGGCAATTGAGGAAATTGTATCGAGAAAATAAAATGACGTATATGATAACTAGTAAGAAGAAGCCCATAAATCATCCAATACAGGTTGTACATACAGATCTAGAATATTTTATTTTGTATAATGATGGTGATTTGAATGAGGTAAATAATTAGCTAGTAGTGGTAGAGGATGTACCAAAAGTTTCAGAGAGTTTTAGAGTAGTTCTTGATAAGGAAAAATAAATGGTGATTTCTTCTAAATAGCCTTCAAAAGAGCAGAAAGTTAGTACAGATCAGAAAATGAAGTGACCGACAAAAGTAAATCAGAACCAATAGTTAAGTTTCAGCATCTAGAAGCCGAAGATGGCCTTTGGAGCATGGATTTTAATAGTGCTTTGGGAAAGGAAGGTGCAGGTATTGGTATTTGGATCCGAATTCCTGTTGGTAAGTCAGGTGGAATTCCAAGAAATGTTAAAGAATGATCTTATGAATTGGCTTTTGACTGTTCTAACAATGAAGCAGATTATGAAGCATTGATCACATGCCTCAAAATTTTGAAGAAACTTGGTGCAAAAATAATTTATGTTTACGGTGATTCCGAGCTTGTCATAAATCAGGTGAAAGGAGAATATCAAGCAAAGCATTCATGAATGAGAGCTTATAGGAATGCAATCTTGGATATCTTAAAAATGTTTCCTCAATATACATTAACATCGATACCAATAAGTCAAAATATCATTGCAGATTCGCTTGCTACAATAGCAAGTAATCTCAAAATTCCTATGAACTCGAGTAATAAATTTGAAATTCATGTAAAACATAGATCTAGTGTTCCTGATAACTTAAGGTACTGGAAATTTTTTTGGGATGACAAAGAAATTAATATATTTTTCATAATGAAGGAATATTGATGATGTTTGTGATGTTGATGATAAAAACATAGAAGCCAATCAGATGAATATTTTGCAGCTGAAAGATAATATTTTTCCTATAGGTCTCATACTTTTAGAAGAACTGTTTGATCAAGATGATGTGGTGAGAAAACCAAAATTCATGCCTACAGAAAAGGGTGTGGAAGACATGAACATCGAAATAGCAGATAAGCCCAAGATGGTTAAGATTTCTAAGACATTATCTCCCAAGGAAAAAGATAAGTACATGAAATTTTTATCTAAATTTTCTGATATTTTTGCATGGGATTATGCATATTTGAAGGTCTATGACAAAAATATTATTCAGCACACTATTCCCATGAAGCTGGATCAAAAAACCTTCATACAAGAAGTTGAGAAGGATAAATCCAAGACTATTGTCATCCATTGAGAAAGAGGTAAATAGAATGTATAAATTTGGTATCATTGTTCCAATTAGGTTTTCTGATTGGATTTAAAATTTGGTTCCGGTAAGGAAAAAGACTGGATAAATAGGGTTGTGCATTAATTTCTGGAATTTGAATAAAGTGTCTTTATAGGATAGCTACCCCCTTCCTAATATGGACCATGTTTTATAAAGGGTAGTTGGAGCATCACGGATGTCTCTGCTTGATGGTTATTCAGGTTATAATCACATTTTGGTACATGAAGAAGAATAAGGTAAAATTTCTTTCACAACATCGTGGGGGACCTTTCAGTATGTCAAAATTCCATTTAGACTTAAGAATGCAGGGGATACTTTTCAGCGGGTGATGGATATATCCTTTGTTAATGAGAAATATGTTTTCTTAGTGGTGTATTTAGATGATTTGATAGTGTTTTCTAGTTCTAATGATCAGCATTTATATCATATAAGAATTTTTTTTCAGAAATGCAGGGAGTTTGAAATTTCTTTGAATCCGAAAAAGAGTCTTTTTGCCATGGAGGAAGGAAAACTTCTCGGTCATATAATTTCCAAATATGGCATTCAAATTGATCCTTCCAAAGTAAAAGCAATTGAACAAATAGATTTTCCGCTTAATAAAAAGGTGATACAAGCTCTCAATGGTAAGATGAATTTCTTACGTAGATTTGTTCCTAATTTGGATGAGCATTTGCATGAAATGAATAATATGTTGAAAAAGGAAAGCAGTGTAAAATGGACCACTGATGCTATGAAGTCTTTCAACTTGGTAAAGCTTGCTTTAACCACAACCCCTGTTTTGGTTAGTTCGGATTATACTAGTGATTTTATAATATCTTCATTTGCATCTGAGCACACCTTGGCTATGGTTTTGATGCAAAAGAAGGATCGGGTTGAACAACCCATTTCTTTATTCTGTCGAGCCATTAGAGATGCTTCTCTTTGCTATAATATTATTGAGAATCAAGCTTTAGCCTTAATCAAAGCCTTGAAGGATTTCTGGATCTATATTCTACATTCACGCACTATAGATTATGTTCCAAATGCAGCTATAAAAGGAGTTCTCACACAAACCGATCCAAAGGGATAGAGACGTAAATGGATAGCAGCAATGTTAGAATATGATCTCGAGATCAGGCCCACCAATTTGATCAAGGGACAAGGGTTATACAAATTCATGGTTGATTCCAATTTTCATGCTCTAGACATAAATCTTATTGTAGCAATGTAAGATGATAAAAAATATGGCGCTCTAATACAGGTATCAGAAATGTTTCTCACTTCACCATGGTATTCTGATATAGTGTATGTTATTTAGCACTTATTTCCTCCTCCTTGAATTTATAAAATTAAGGGTAGGTCTTTGAAATTAAAATGTGCTAAATACTACATTCTAGGTAGTGCCCTTTATTGGAAATATCTAGGAGGTGTTCTTTTAAACTGTCTGGATGAAGATGAAGCTAAACAGGTAATGAATGACTTCCATAGAGGAGAATATGGAGTCCACTTGTTTTGGAAAACAACAGATAACAAAGTTTTGAGAGCGGGGTATTATTGGCCGACTCTATTTTCAATTTTTTACAAAACTGTCACAAACTGTCATGAGTGTAAATTTTTTCTGGGAAAAAGGAAACTTCTACTGCTTCCGCTGAAGCCTATTTTAGTAAATGCTCATTTTCAACAGTGGAGACTTGATTTTATAGGGGCAATTCATCCCACATCAGCAACACAACATAGATGGATTCTAACAACCACTGACTACTTCACCAAGTGGATTGAGACTATTCTTATAATGCAAGCTATGGAAATGGTAATTAGTCAGTTTTTAGAATCCAATATTTTGTCTTGTTTTGGTTGTCATCACAAGATTATTACAGATAATGCAGAAACATTCAATTCAAATAATATGACTAAGTTTTTTCACAATTATAATATCAGGTTGGGCAATTCCACTGCATATTATCCACAGGGAAATGAATTAGCTGAGTCCTCTAATAAATCCTTGGTTAATATCATTATGAAAATGTTAGATGAGAACAAGAAAAATTGGCATAGGAAGCTTACCAATGCTTTGTGGTCAGACCAAGTGAGTTCCAAGAAGTCTATAGGTATTCCATGCTTTGAATTGGTTTATGGTACAGATAC
The DNA here is from genome assembly GCA_034641835.2 of Pinus albicaulis. NCBI lineage: Eukaryota > Viridiplantae > Streptophyta > Pinopsida > Pinales > Pinaceae > Pinus > Pinus albicaulis. The sequence continues at coordinate 1,004,868,350 of CM076578.1, read as the reverse complement.
AATGTTTCCTACATCACTTGCAGTCTTGGTTATGAGATTATTACAGGAAGCAGGTAGTGAGGAAGATGATGTTCAACGTCGAATCAATCAAAATGATTCACCTTCAAAAAACAAGGGAGGAATTTCTCATACTACTTCTAAGTTGCAGGAGAAAATAAAAAATATTTATGATCGCAAAACCAAGGCAGATAAGTTTCAGCTGGAAGATGTAGTGCTGCGATGGGATGCAAGAAATGAAGAGAAAGAGAGCACGAGAAGTTTGAAAATCTATGGAAAGGACCCTACAAGATCTTATATTATCGAGGACAAAATGCTTATTTGCTGAAAGAGATGAATGCACAAGAATGGTAAGGAGGACCGGTCAATGTAGGCTCTTGAAACATTACTATTTCTGATACAACTTATGAAAGGATGTTCATTTTCATTATAAATACCAGTTTCTATTTTTTGCAAGGTTTGAAGAAAAAAATCATTTAGGCTTGGGGCCTGAGGTGAAGGCTATAAATATTGTTGATTTTATATTTTTTTCAAGATTTTTTTAGTCAATTTTGAGTTAGTGTCAGAGTCAGTTTTTGAGTCAATTCTCAGTCACTTTGATTGGTTTTTGAGTCAGTTTTATAATCTGCAGTCTTTTAAATTGTTTTATCGTATTGGCCCAAATGTTAGGCACTTGGTCTACGATGTTCTTGACACCTCCAAGGAGTTCCCATCCCCAATAAGGCCAATGTTAGTGTCAGTATTTGCATCCTTCCACCAGGGATCAAAACACATTTTGCATGCGCATCTTAGGTGTCCCATTCTACATAAATTTGCAATCATTCCATTAGACCATGATATAAAATTGTTCCACTGGTGGTTTTCCTTGTCAATAAACTTCATTCTCCCTTAGAAGATCATATTGGATGATTCATTCTCATGTCTCCTTAAGCATAAAAACACCTATGGAAATGCTCTTTTCTCCAGGAAGTCTTGTTAAAATCTCATTCATGAAAGTCAGGTCTAAAGAAGTCCCATTAGGTCATTATGTTTTCATATTTCTCAAGGTCACTCCTTCATTTCAGATGAATTCAACACATATATGAGAGGGACTAAATAAGATCATCATGATGTAATTATCATACTTTCAAAGCTGTATTTTTTATTTTAATGATTTTTATATCAAAATCTGAGTTTGATATAAAATTCAATATGTAATTTATTTATATACTTCCAAATTTAATTTTATGTTCTCATATGTAATAATTTAAGCCCAAGTTTTCAAATGCAATCATTTCTAGCCTAAGTGGAGCAAAGAGAGCCAAAATGAAAAATGGAAAAAATTCAGAAAGATAAAGAGTATCATTGCAAAGTCTAAAGGGAAAAGTGAACATAGGAAAAGTGGGTAATTCTAATTGGAAATTCAAAACCACTAAAGCTATAAAGCCTTTCAGAAACCTTAAAACAAGTCATTGTTTCCATTTAGTCATCAGGAGTTTCCAGCAAAGGAGAAATTTCAAGTTTTCAAGCATTTTTAGTCAAATTTCAAGGTCGTTATGCATTTACCCTAGGTCATTGCACTTTTTCCCAAGCTTTGCGCATTTGCACTCAGGCGCTACATGTTTTCACGACAACTCCAGACCAAACTACATAGGTGCTTCATGTTTACCCTAGGGCACTGCGCGATCCTCTAGGTCATTGCATGTTTGCACAGGGAGGGTTTCAAAGGGTTTCACAACATCCAGCCAGCTTTATTTCCTCACAAATTTATTCAAAGAGCTTTAAATCAGTAAATGGAGCCTAAGACAACTCTCCTCTAATATATTTGGTGCTTCATAAGAAAATTGAATTGAAGTGATTAATTCCTATGAAACCCTAGCTTTCATTTCCTTCCCATTTTCATGCATCATATCCATATTCATGTCCCTAAACACATATCAGTCATAAATATTGTTAAATCCTAGGATTTTCATAGACCTAGGTTTTCGTTTACATTCACTCCCTCCATTTTCCTAAATCTATTCACTTCACCACTCACTCCCTTCATCTCATTCCATTTACCCTAGGGTTTCCAAAGCATTCAAGTTCATAATGTCCGAAAAGGAATACATAAGTGCCAGTTAGTAACAAACACAAGAAGAGTAATAAAGGAGGTAAAATCATCAGATATGAACCAGTAACCACAAAGGAACTCATGGCTTATCCTCTCACTGTGTCATGTTTTAAACATGTTGGTTGTTTTGAGTTTTGTGAAAAAGTGAAGAAGATTCATTATCACCCTACATTGACAAGGTTTTTCATTACAAATATTCATGATAGGCATGCCACTCTTGCTGGGGTCACTTTTACCATGTCCACTGATGCCATTTCAGCTGCTACAGGGATCCATAATGTGGGAGAGAAATGGTTTAAACATGGAAACCTTGATCAGAGCTATTATGAAACATATCTCAAACCTAGATACAAGGATGACAAGAAGACCATTTTCCCTTTATCTCATCTTCTTGACCGATATGTCCCTATGATTAAAATAATCATGAAATACTTTACCTGTGAGGGGAGGTTTTCTTGAATCTATTCACAGGTTGAACCATTTCCCAAGACCTATCAGAGAGGCTACATGCATGTGTTTGTTTCACTTGGATTGAAAGGGGCCATGCCTTCTTCATCAACAAAACAGGTGGAAAAAGGCAAGGAAAAGGCTAAAGAGCCAAGAATTGATGAGCAGGAGGATAAACATGAAGCATAGCAGAAGTTTCAGTTGATTCACCTATATGAGGAAGATAAGGGAAAAATCATCAGTGAAATAATCAAAGGCAAAATAAAATATTAGTGAACTTCAAGCTAATCTTGACAGAGAAAAATATGTGATTGATTTTCTTGAGCAAGAAAATCAACAGTTGAAAGCTAAACAAATCATCAATGAGGTCAAGACCATCAAAGCACATAGAGAGGCAGAAAAGGCCAAGGCCTTGTTGGAGGATACGTTGGAAATATTTGGTGAGATTGATGATGAGGAGGATCAGCCTCCAAGACAGAGATCAAAGGCTAGAGGGATGAAAATATCTCTAGCCCTTGAGAGACAGAGAGAAGCTGAGTTGGTAGAGAAGCTCACACCAAGTGAGCTGCTTGCCCTAGAGGTTAGCAAGGATAGAGAGTCATGGCTTGATAGAGCTAATTTTCATCTAGATAGGTTTCTAGAGAAGGCCAATAAGGACAATGACATTTAGAGGAAAATGGAAAAGCACTACACCATGAGGAACAAAATTGCAAGGGCCAAGCTCAAATGAGCCCATACAAAAATTCAGCCTTTGACCAAGAAAAAGGAGAAGGAGAGGTCAGATATACTTGCTGAGGTGTCTCTTCATGCCTAAGGCTCTTGAGAAGCAAGTATCCTCACAATTTTGGCAAATTTTTGGCACACTTGGCACTTCAGTGCATTTTTGGTTTTTTGAGTAATTTTGGCACACAGAAATTTTGCCAAACGCGCAATGACCTGGGCGCTGCACTATTTTTTGGTGCATCCAAATTACAAATGGCCACCACCATCATGTTCATAATTGTGAAGAAATAAACCCTAGCAAGTTTTAGAAAATTTGGAGGAGAGATGGTCCCACAAAAGTGCAAAAAAATACCAAATTTTCATGTTTCTACCTCCTTTTTGACCTGGTCATTGTGCGTTTACCTGTCTTAGGATATAGAATTTTTGGCAGGGAAGATGAGTACCAATTTGGAAACTAGAGGAATATTTGGAAACTAGACATAGATATATTTCCAATGAGCTATCTTGGAGCTGATTTGGACACCGAGAAGGCCTCCAAAAGTTTCTTGCAAAAGAGGTTATTTTTCCTGTTAGGGCGCTATGGATTTGCCAGGAAATTGCATTTTTCACAATCTTCAACCAATTTTGAAGTTTCACTCCAGTTTGACTTTTTACATGGGAAAATGAATAAATTAATGTTGTAAATGGTCATGGTGAATGTAAATTTCATTTTTTGACTTTCATCTAAGGTAGATACATTAGGTGAGTATTCTAGAGGTCAAATGAATTAGTTTCCTCTCTTTTAGAGGTAAATTGTTGGGTCTTCCTAGTCTTAAGTTTCTTGTTTGGGAGTAGGTGAAACTGATTCCTATCTCATGGATTCGACTTCCTGAGGCTAGGGAGAGTGGTTTTGAGGTCTATATGATGTATTTTCTCAGTTATTGTAATGGTTGGACTCATTTGGAGGTTTGGCTTCTCAAGAGATATACTTTTGTATTAGTTTTGGCCTGGATATTAATAAAATTTGCAGCTTATTTTATGGGATCCATGTGGTATTGTGTTTAGTTTCAATTTCTTATTTTGTTATCATGTGTTAGAATGTTTTGTGTATTTCATCCATCATTTCATTGTTATTAAGTGAATTTTTATAAGTTAGATAAACAAAATCCATAATTTCTATGCTTTGTTTTGGATAAATATCCACAATTTGTAATTTCTTTAGTTTAGAAGGAAACCATGAATTCACCATGCTCTTTATAGCTCCTCACATATATTGATCATCCCATCATAAAAACCCTTAATTGATAAACATTTTACCTACCTTGCCCCATAGAACACCCTGCAAATATTGACCTAATTTCCTTTCCTTGACTGTTTGACTCCTCCTGATCCAACAAAACCCTACATAATAAAAATCAAAAACCTTGAGCTACTATACCTAGCCTAATATCTTATTTCCTTAGTCATTTTGGCTATCATTTATACGGATAGAGCCCTCCCCTTGCCTAGTAGGGCTAGCTACTTGGCTGAGCATGGTTTGAGGTTACCTCGGAATTGCCTTTCTCAGCTTGAAGTTCAATCCGAGTGATAACAGGAGTCATGCTAGAACATGCATGAATAGTGGAAAGACACTAGAAGTAAGGTTGCTCTGTAGAGTCGGTGTGTTATCTATGGATGTGTAGTAGTATTGTTTTATATATGTGGTACATGTTGCACCTATGATGTTGTGTGCATGTGGTGTTGTGTACATGTTATTTATGCAGTGCTATGCATAGAATCATGTTCTGTACATGTTATTTATGAAATTCTATGTATAGATGGTGTTGTGTACATATGGTGTTGTGAACATGTTGGATATGTGGTGTTGTGTACATATGATGTTGTGCACATCCTCTATATGTAGTGCTATGTACATATGGTCCTTTGTGGATGTTTAATATGTGGTGTTGTGTACATATGACGTGGTGTGCATGTTGTAAATATGGTGCTATGTACATGTGGTGTTATGTGTATGATTGTACATGTGGTGTTGTGTGCAGGTGGTGTTGTGTACATGTTGTGCATGTGGCTTTGTGTACATGTCTTGCATGTGGTGTTGTGTACACATTCTGCAGGTGGTGTTGTGTACATGTGGTGTTGTCCACACATTGTGCAGGTGATGTTGTGTACATGTGGTGTTGTCCACACATTGTGCAGGTGGTTTTGTGTACATGTTTTGTAGGTGGTGTTGTGTACATTTGGTACTATGTACATGTTGTGCATGTGGTACTATTATACAGGCGATATTATGTGCATGTCGTACATGATGTGTTGTGCACATGTGGTATTGTGTGCATGTTGTACTAGTTTTTTTGTGTATGTGTGATACTATGTATGTGCATTGTGTAGTTGTGGTATCATGGCATGTGTATTAATTATTTTGTACTTTGTGTATGTATATGTATTGTTTTGTACACCAGATGTAGGTGTATGTATTGTGTTATGTTGTACACCAAGTGTAGGCATATGTTTTGTGTCGTACATTGGATGCATGTGTATGTGTTGTATTTCAAGTGTAGGTGTATGTGTTTTATTTCAAGTGTATGTTTATGTATTTTATGGTTTCATATGCCATGTGTGGTTGTATGTGTTGGATGCACACTATTTGTATGTGTACGTGGTTGAAGAGAAGGCATTGGGTGCTTGTGAGGTGTGGCAATTGATCTAGTGTGTATGGAAAGGATAAAGGAAAAAGCAACAAATTGATTGAAGGATAAGTATGATTATTTTATTTCATTTTTAATTATGCATGTGATCAAGAATTATCTGAAATTATCAAGGAGTGATATGGAGGATTTAAAGATGCTCAAGTTTTGGAAAATGCTCGAAAAATCAAAGTTGTAAAATTCTTTTCAAACTAGCTCCATTGTGTATATTTCGTCGTTCTGAATCCAACACAACTTGAATGGGTGAAATCCGACTTTGTATGAAGAAGTTATGCATAGTCAAATTTTAGGTCCAAGTAGGGAAAAAATTCAAAGGTCAGCTTGTAAAAATCAAATTCCAACGCTCAAGGTTCCATAGGTCAATGTTCAACGCATGGTTTCAATAGTCAAGGTTTCAAGCTCATGGTTTTGGCTAACATGTGGCACTTTCAGAATTTGACAAATGTTTTTGCATAGTTGGTTGAGTTTGGACCAATCCTGAGGTGAAACATGGCCCTATCGAAGGGCAACACATGGCCTCGTGAGACTGTAGTTGGTTGATTTTGGACCAATATTGAGGTGAAATGTGGCCCTATTAGAGGGTGACATGTGCCCTCATATGTAGAAAATATAACCACATGGATTCAATTTGATCTTATGATGTACTTAAACAAAATACTGAATCCCTTCTACAATTTATGGAAACAAAACACGATCGCACAATCACATAAACAAGTAAGAGAAATAGACAATCAATCGCACAACACAAGATGTATCAGGGGAAAACACACTGCCTAAAACCTTTCTATTTATATATTGTATAAATTCAAGGATCATGAAACAATACAATTATTTCTCTCACAAGAGAACTCCTACACTATGCCAACTATCTCATACTGATCTAAGAAAAAATGGAAAAATACTTAGCCAATTCTCTACCTCTGCTCAGCCTGCCTTGCTCACGAATTCCTTGAGGAATTAATTCCCTATTAAATAGTAAAATCCCTTTCTTTGTGTAGGATCAAGGGGTCTTGACCCAGGTTCAGAATGTAATGCACAACCAACAAAACCCTCCAACTACTGGCCCTTTCAGTTGTGGTCCACTTGCGCAGATCAAAGTCTAACCCAAAGTAGCATGGGGGGGGGGGGGTATTGGAACCAAGTTTCTGCACCCATAGTGGGATTATGATGTGGATATAATCCTTGATGATATTATCTACTTACTACTGTGTTGTGTTATTTATTTTTAACGGAATCCAGATCTAAACTTAACGGAAACCCGTACCATTGATATATTTATTGCGCAAACATAGAGATCTACTATTATATGATGAAAAAATACAAATGCACATAAAATAACATAAACTACTTATCTATAAGAAAATAATTAACTCATAAAGAGCAATGATTTAAAACATAATAAGAGATATCATGCCAATAAAACAGTGACATTGCCAAAACTTTTCTTTATTAATCAGATCTTCAATTAATACAAATTTTTACAACCGGAGAGTCCTCGCATACATCCAAGGACCTTCCTTAGGTCTTCGTGCACACATCTGCAAGATATTGTCCCTTCCTCAGGATAATCTCCAATTATGTTCCAAAAATCACATTACATTGCATAATCATGACATATCATATATATAATATCTTTACTTGACTCATTCATGCCTATGTATATTACTTCAACATGGAAAAAACATGGTCCCAAACTGTGGTTTGAGCCCCGTGTTTTACCCCTTTACCCATTACAAAATGAGGGAGTTTTGACCTGCCCAAAAGCCCCTTGACCTTCTTCATGTTGCAATTTACCATCAAAATTAACAAAAAATACATTATGACTTGACCTAGGGGACCCTAGCCCAACACCTTGACTGCGTAATCCATCCAAGGTCTCCAACTGAATCTATAACTGACCTGTACTACTTTCTAATTATACAACTGATAGTTATCTTCCCTTTATTCTCTGTGTCAACTTTGTCTTCCTCAGAACTAACATGAAACAACTATATATAGTGAATTATCAGTTAACTGATTAATCACTCATTGTGAATTAAATCATATTTAATTCACTGGACCTCTCACTAGCTCATTACTCAGTTAGAACTAGTTAAATTGATTTTAACTCAATTAATTGAGTTAACTAATTAAAATTCATGCATAAATGAAATGGAATGCATCAATGGTATCATTTAGAAAATGTGTACCCTAGGCACTCATCAAAATTTTGGGGCACCCAAACCTTGTCAAAATATTTTCAAAGATGAAGTGTGTAGCAGTCTCTGCGCTGTAGTCTTTCACAAGTTGAGCCTCTGCCCACCTAGTTAAGTAATTTGTAGTAGTGATAATGTAGCGTGCTACAATATTCTTCCTTAGGGGTTTAATCGGCCCTACAAAATAAATTTCCCACTTTTCGAAGGCCTACAAAGCTACTTGTGGTCGTAGTGGCATCTCATCTCTACGCGAGGGTATTCCAGTTCTATGACATACATCACAAGAGCGACAATATTTCTTGGAATCAATGTGCACAGTAGGCCACCATAAATGATCCCTTAAGATCATTTATGCAGTTGTTTTACCAGCGTAGTGACCACCTGCAATGCCTCCATGTGCTTCTGCTAATATGCTAGGTCTCTCGAACTCAGGAACATATCGCCTCAAAACTTCATCAACTCCCATCTTGTATAATTGAACAGTGATCAAAGTGAAATCCGTTATCTGCACTACCAATTATTTATTCTTCTTTGTCGTATATTCCTCAAGCATACTCCCAATGGTTAGAAAATGGATGGTATCAAAAAAATTATCATCAACTACCTTAATAGTGAACAATTGTGTATGATAATCCTCATCCAAATTAGTTGGTTCTTCACCATTTTCAATGCATGATAAGTGGTCTGGTCATGTGTTCAACCTGCCACGCTTCACAATCACCTTGAAATAATATTCCTGGAACAAGAGGAGCCACCTACAGATGTACCCCCTCCCCCCACCCCCAACACAGTCTTGTTCACCAGTTATTTCAAAGAAAAATGATCTGTGAACATCTTGAAATGACACCCAACCAAATAATGAAGAAATTTTTGTAGCGCATACAAAATGGCTATCCCTTCTCTTTTTGTGGTTAAATAATTGCGCTCATCATTTCATATCTTCCAACTTTCAAACACAATTGGATGATAAATATCTCAATTATCTGGCTGCACTAATACAACTCCTAGCGCGATACAAGAAGCATCAATGTGTACTTGGAATTCCTTCGACCAATCCAGGAATACCAGGATGGGCACAATTACCATCCTTTCCTTAAGTATGACCAGACTCTTCTGACATTCCTCATCCCAAAAAAAAGTGGCATCCTTCTTCAATAGCTTCTCCATTGGCGCGATGATCTATGCATAAGATTGAATAAACTTTCAATAATATCCAGTATGTCCCAAGATTGAGCGTAACTTCTTCACATTCTTCTAGGGATCGAGATTAATAATGAAAATTATTTTGGCTAGATCAACCATCAATCCTTTTTTATAGAAAAAATGTCCTAGTAAGATGCCAAAAGCGATGCAAAATATACATTTCTTCAACTTTAGAGAAATATGATACTTTTGACAAGTATCTAGCATTAAGTGCAAGATGGAGACATGTTTCTTCAATGGTCCAAAGACAATACAATTGTCAAAATATACTTTTAAAAACTTATGGATATACTTTGAAAAAACAACTACTACGCGTGAAAATATGGCTTTCACATTCTTAAAACTAAATGGCATCATAGTATATAGGAATGAACTCCATTCCGTCGCAAATTTAGTCTTACTCTGATGTTCAAGTGTGATCCTTATCTAGTGATATCCTGAAAATTGACCAGTAAATGAATAGGCTTACCCATTATATCTTCATCCAAATAATACTCTATATTGGAAAAATTAGGCTTATATTTTGTTCCAATATTGACATTTCTAGTCTTAATAGTTTCATTAACATCTAGAAATTCAATCTCAGGTCCAGCGATTGCGCGTTGCCCCACAGAGTCTGGGATGTTAATGTTTCTTGGAACCTCATCATTGTATTCAATAGTCACATTGTGAGATTCAACTAAAGCCTTCATCTATGCATTCCATTCTGGTAGGGACCATACCACTGATTCCTTTGGCACGTCGAAAATAGCATCTTGTATCTCTTGTAATGCCTCATCAATGCACTAGAATCCACTTTAAAAGTTGAAAGTAAAAATGAAGCTCTCTTTCAGTGTAGCCCATTCAACAGTACCATGTCACAGCTCGGTCTCCAGGTAAAAATTCATGGGTATCATGTCCAATGTATGAATGAATCTGTGAACCCATTATGACTACAGCTCTTCTCCCCAAACTACAGTCCAATTGGCTAAATGATTGTGCAGATCATATTGGCCTAAATATTTTTCTTTCATCCAGGTTTTGGGAATTCCAAGTCATAGTCGTAACATTCGATGACATTCCCTCTAATCAAAAATATTTCCTTTGTGGGTTCCCCACCAGCACGCTGGGATTGTGTGCACTATGCAGAGCTAGATCAAGTGCGTGGAACCATTGTTCCTCTGGAACATCCCTTTCAACTGTATCTAAAAACATATTGACATCTCCTATACCATCATAGTGGGGAAATTCATGTACCTCATAAGATATATAGCATAGAGATATAGTTACTTGATTATAGTGCAGTGTGGACACTTCATGTAAGCGGTTCTTCTAGTGTTCCAATTCTTCATCCAAGTTTGATAAGCATGAACTATATTTTTCCCAGCTAATTCGGCCATTTGTCATGGGATTGATCCAATCCTAATCCTTCACGGTTAATTTTTATACGTTATCAATATCTTCATATGAATATTCATTCTGCACCAACTTTGTATATCTTTCTCCTTCTGAAGGGTCTAGGGGGACCACAACCCTTGTCTCATTGCTCTAAAATACCATGCCCCAACACTTGAGGTTAATAATAGTTTTCATGTCAAAATCCCAATCTAAATCTAGTAGTGTAGTATATGAATTTGCATCATCAAAAATTTCAATGACTTCAAAGTCAGTAAACACCTTGACTCCTTCAATGTCAACTACTACCTAAGAGAGTCTGCACATTGGGATAATTTCCTACTGGTTATCCGTGCACAATTGTATTGAAGACCATTCCAGCTTGGGTTATCCCATTTTATGCCATGTCTGTTTAGATAGGACATTTGCATCAAATCCCATATCCAGAATAACTTGATCCATCTCAAAGTCTCCTATCTAAGCAGTTAAGTGCATCTCTCACCTAGTTATTCTTTTATTCTTATAGATTTTTTTGATAGCCCTTTTTTCTATCTGAGGTTTGTCTTTCTCGGCGCGGTTATAAATTAATGTTTGAAGGTTGTCAATTGCCTTCTTATTGCACAAAATATTGATACAAACCTGCATGAACACTTTCAATTCAGCTGGATCAGTCTCATCTGTGGCGTTCACAACATGCCTAGTTGGTAATTGGATTCAGTAAAATTATCCTTTTACATTTGCAAATTAAATCCTTCCTTCTTCTCAGGGGCTTTCCGAACCCAAACATCTACAACAGGTTTTTCTACGTTATGATTTGTCTGCACTAGTTGTTGCACCACTTATGGTCACAATATTAACACTAGGCTCTTCATTGAGTGGTTCTACCCTCATCATATGAATGTTTAGTGTAGTAACCTGAGTCTTTTTTTCCTACATTTTTGCAAAAAACATGGGGAATATTCAATTACATGGTCGAAATATTGAAAACATCTACAAGATGGGTGTGTCGAGTTTTGGCAGTCGCGCATGAAGTGACCAACGTCTCCACATTTATAATAGATAATCTGGCATCTTCCACAAATAGCTCCTCCTCCTTTTTGTCAACCTCGGCCCTAAAGTCCCCCTCACCCAGAGGGAGACGTGGGCGAATTTGGACTTCTAATTTTTTATTGCATTCTATAGGAAGCAACTTGTTCAATCATTAGGTCAAATATGTGACAGTTCTTATCATTATGGCCTACAAACCAAAAAAAGGTAAAATATAACTGATTGGGAGTCTGAACATATTTCTCCAACTGGGGACAATACTGTGTACGGTGTTGCCCGACTACTTGACACAGTGCACACCATAGTGTAGGTCTCGCACTTGGCCCAACCTCTGGATTAGGCTTGACTGGAGTCGATCCTCCAACTTCCAGATATTCTCCATATACTAGGAATCGTTCCTTGTAGTGTCCTTCAGCTTTGCAGCACATGCACCATACCTTTCCACACATGTAATTTCCATTATCCTTCCACAAGTTTTGAAATTATAACTGTAGGGTATCCAAATGTCTCTGAATCTGCTGACACCCAACCTGAGTTTCCTAAACTGGTGATGCTTCCAATTTCATCACGATTTCCAAAGCTTCAGCCTGGGATGCGATATTCTGATGATATAAAGGTAGACGTAGATGCGAAAACAACATTGTAATGTACCATTATTTATGATTATCATCACTAATGGTGATGCCTTTGTCCTTGATGATATTTTTTAACCATTGATCTGCCTCCCGTATAGTTTCCTTTACTTCCTGGTGGATATACTTCAATTTGGTAACACATTGAGCATATGACTTTGGCTTCCAAAATTTCTCATTCAATTCTTTCTTGAGATCATCTATCGTTGTATTTGGGTTGGCCACTAGATACCCCATATACCATTTCAGCACACGTTATTGGAATGTAGTAGCGAGTTTCACTTTCTTGACATTATCATTAGTAATCTATTGTGCCTTCCATACAACCTCTGCGATGAACCAGAATGTCTCGATGTCTTCATTCTTGATGCCCTTAAAATTATTCATCCTAATAAGGTTAGCCATATCAAATACTGGTGGTGGAGGTGGAGGTGGAGTGGGGTGTTTTTTTTATGGGATGACATTGTGAGGTAGATTTGGAAGTGGGGTGGACAGGATCTGAAGTGGAACGGCGTCATTGTTTACTGATTACACTAAATCACTTGAAATTCTCACCTCAGACTCTTCGCCGCTGTCAGCTCTACCTTTGAGGGGAATATACACAAAATCTTCATTTGGATCTTCTCTATAAACTGTTCAACTGTGCGTAGATCTAGGTCAACCACTTCTGAAAATTCACTCAATGTGGCTGCACAAAGTACCCTTTTCACATAAAATAATTTTAATCCACAACTTCAAAGACCGCAGAAACTTACCTTGAGGACCTTTAAAAAACCTTCTTTCATCTTCAGTGTATGACACAAAGGTGTCAATAGAAAATTCAGTGACAATTCCACCCAAAATGTTGTCGATACAATAGTCTACTGCACGAGTAATATTATTGTTTGTTCTTTCCAATTTCTAAATCAACTTATGAGTCTATCTCGTAATTGCATCGTCCTTCGCAAATGTATTCTTCTTAGTGAGTCGAGATAACCATTCGTTTAGTTATGTTGTAAAGGAAGCAAAGAAATTTTTTTTTTCTCTGTATAAATGTATCTTTGTTCCCAATCTTCAATAAATAATCGCGGGTTTTGGTTCTCTTGGATCACGAACTCGCGCACCCTTTGATCTAGCCAAACTTGCAATTCGTTCTTAGTTAGATGCCACATAAAATCTCCCTCAAACAGATATCGGTCCCGACAACAAAACCATTTGTTGGCTCGAGGGGTCCTGACCCAGGTTCAAAGTGTATTGTGCAACCAATAAAACCCTCCAACTACTAGCCCTTTTGGCAGTGATCCACTTGCATATATCAAAGTCTCACCTGAAGTAGCATGGTGGGATGCTGCAACTAGGTTTCTGCACCTAGAGGGGGATTATGATGTGGATCTAACCCTTGTTGATCTAATGTACTTAGTACTACATTGCACTATTTATTTTTAACCCAATTCAGATCTAAACTTAAGAGAAACCATTACCACTGATATAGTTATTGTGAAAACATAGAGATATACTATTATATGATTAACCTAGTCAAATGCACATTTAATAACATAAAATACAAAACATAGCTATAAGAAAATAATTAACTAATAAAGGTCAATGCATTAACAGATAAGAACATAGATCATGCCAGTAAACTAGCGACTTTTCCAAAACTTCTCTTTATTAATCAGATCTTCAATGAATACAACTTCTTACAGCCACAAAGTCCTCGCACATAGCCTAATACTTTCCTTAGGTCTCTGCGCACACAGCCACAGGAGCTTGTCCCTTACTCAAAATAATCACCAATTACTTTCCCAAAATAACATTACATTGCATAATCATGAGATATAATATATATTATATCTTTACTTAACTCATTCATGACTATTTATATTACTTCCACACGCAAAAAACATGGTCCCAAACTGTGGTTTGAGCCCCATGTTTTACACCTTTACTCGTTACAAAATGAAGGAGCTTTGACCCACCCCAAAGCCCCTTGACCTTCTACACGTTGCACTTTACCATCAAAGTTAACACAAATTACATTATGACTCGACCTAGGGGACCCTAGCCCAACACCTTGACTACGTAATCCATCCAAGGTCTTCAAATGGCTCTATAAATGACCTGCACAATTTTCTAATTATACAACTGATTTTTATCTTACCTTTATGCTCTATGTCAATTGGGTCTTCCTCGGAACTAACATGAAACAACTATTTATAGTGAATTATCAGTTAACTGATTGATCACTCATTGTGAATTAAATCATATTTAATTCACTTGACCTCTCACTAGCTCATCAATTAGTTAGAACTAGTTAAATTGATTTTAACTAAATTAATTGAATTAATTATTTACAACTAATGCATAGCTGAAATTAGACCCCTTTAAAAAATGGAATCACTCTACATGCATCATCTCTTACCCTAAACTCAAATTTCCTAAGCTAACTCAATCATTTTGACTTAGTTAAATAATACAAGTTGTTATGAGATGAAATTACAATTGATCTTCTAAGTTTAATTAAGGAAAAAATAAATTAGAAGCCCCGAAGTGGGCTTCCATTTCAACACTCCCTCTAAAAAAGAAAGGTATTATTTTCTACCCTGATCCTGTCTTTGTGGAATTCAAATTTTCTTCTTGCCAGTGCCTTCATAAAGATGTATGCATCTTGCTCCTCTGTGGGAATGTACTCTAATGAAATAATCCTCCTATTAACACAATCTCTAATATGGTGATACCAGATATTAATATTCTTGGACCTTTCATGGAATACAAGATTAACCGAGATTTTCATACAACTATGATTATCACAATGTATCACCATCGAATCCATATGTTGAACAAACAAACCAACAAGTATCTTCCTCATCCATATGGCCTCACATGCAGCCTGACTGGACACCATGTACTATGACTCTTTTGAACTGAGTGCAACTAAACTTTGTTTCTTGTTGTACCAAAAAATTGTAGCTGATCCTATGTCGAAGATGCCTCCTGATGTGCTCTTCTAGTTGGATGGACTCCCAACGAAATCTACATCAGTCCAGCCTTGAAGCTTCACTCCCTCTATCCATCTGTACTATAATCCATACTCTATAGTGCCCCTGATATATCTCAACACATGCTTCCCTACCTTCCAAAAAATCTTGGTCAGCTTAACCATAGCTTGGCTTAGCTAGTTAATTGCGTAGCATATGTTGGGTTGTGCGTTCACCAAATAAATGAGTGAACCCACTAGCTTCCTATAAACAGTAACATCCTCCTTCCTCCAGTTTCCTACAAGATAAGTCTCCATGGGTTTGTTATGCTTCATGTGAAATTTCCATAGAATCTCCTTGGAATACTTGCACTGAGATACAAATAGCTCCCCATCTCTTTGCCATATTTCCAATCCAAGGAAATAGTGCAAGAGACCCACGTAATTCATCTCAAATTCTCTTCCAAGATCATCTTTGAAATACTTTAACAGGCCCTCATCACCTGTCAGTATTTGATAATAAACATAAAGTAAAATAATTATAAAATTACCATCAACCACAATATGATATAGGTTTGCATCCGCTTCACTCTTGGTGAATCCCAACTCAATGAAATAACTGCCAATCCCGGTGTACCAAGCACAAGGTGCTTGCTTCAGTCCATACAATGCTCTCTTGAGTCTACACACATGCAACTGCCTGTCTAAGGTATAACAACCTTTAAACTTCTCAATGTATGCTTCTTCCTCAATAACTCCATTAAGAAAGGTTGTGTTTACATCCATTTGATGTATCTCCCATCCAATCTACGGAGAGAGTGAAAGGATGGATCTAATGGAAGAGTACCTTGTGACTGGTGCAAAGGTCTCATCATAGTCAATCCCCTCCACTTGATAGAACCCTCTGGCCACAAATATAACCTTCTACTTCTCCACACTCCCATATTCTACCCGCTTCACCTTGTAGACCCATTTGGATCCTACCACTGACTTCCCCACTGGTCTTGGGATAACCTCCCATGTACTATTCATGATAATGGAGTCATACGCCTAAACCATGGCATCAACCCATATCGGCTACTACAATGCTTCCTCAAAAGAGGATGGTTCTATATCAATACCTTCGTTCATAAGAGCCAAGTATCTAGAGTACCTCTCTGGGGACCTTCTTTGCCTTCGTTGTGATGTAGGTGCTCCCACATTCACTCTCGCATCCAGCAATAAACTGTCAGCTTCTCTGGTGCACTTCCTTCCATCTCTGGTGGATGGCTTTGCATGAGTGGTTTCTACCACTCTCTATTCCTTTTCTTATGGTTGTTGCACATCCTAAGGTTCATCTTTTAGAGCTAATATCTCCTCAACTGCATGAAACTCAAGCTCCCTCTCAAGAGACAATCGCATGTATTTGTCTTCATCAAACTTTACATCTCTTTTGACCACTGTCATCCAATGTGCTGGAAAGTACACTCGATAGATGTGAGGTGTATTAGTGTACCCCACAAATATCCGTAACTCTACTATTGGTTCAAGATTCTTCTTGGCATCTTTGGTCACATGGAAATAGACATATGAGCCAAAAAATTTAAAATATGAAACATCCAGTTTCTTACCTGAAAAGACCTCCTTTGGTTTACTCATCACAAGTATCCTATGAGGGCTTTTGTTCTGAATAAATATTATTGCATTGCATGCCTCTGCCCATAGATGCAATGGTAGTCCCTGATCATGAAACATAGCTCATGCTGCTCCCATCGTAATTCTATTCTTTCTCTCTACAACCCCATTCTAATGTGAGTTATGAGGTGCAATCAATTCTCTTCAAATTCCTTTCGAGACACGGAATTAGTTAGAGATGTACTCCCCACCATTTTCACTCCTCATATCCTTCACCTTCTTCCTTGTATCTTTCTTGACAAGTTATTTGAACTCACAAAACTTGGAGAATATTTGATCTTTCTTCTACATGAAGAAAATCTAACACTTTCTTGAAAAATCATCAACAAAATCACATAATACCTGTGCTTTGTTGGGGAAGTTGTTGAGAATGGTCCACACACGTCTGAGTGAACTCTCTCAAGGATTTTAATTGTTCGGCTTTCCATATCATGAAAGGTGTTATTTATATACTTCCCCATAGTAATCCCTTTGCATGTGTCTCTCTGCACAAGTGTACCCTTTGGAAACCCTATAAAAATCTACTGCATGATCCTCAAAGCATTGTGGTGTAGATGACCCAAACTCTTGTGCCATAACTCACTAATATCTTGACTAACCAACTTCTCTCATTTATTGCTCAATGTTGCGTAGTCATCCACACCAAGTTTATAGAGGTTCTTCACTCGAACCCCAATATTTTTCACCTGTATTGTGGCTTTGTGACAAAGGAATACCTTTCCTTCACTGAAAATCACATCATATCCATGATCTTTAGACATAGAAATAGAAACCAAATTCCTCTTTAAATTGGGTACATGCATGACATCTTTTAGTATGAGGGGTTTACCTGACTCTCTTTGTAAATTAAATGTACCAATCTCGGTAGTGTTATAACTCCCGTCATCACCCATCTTAATGTGCTCTTAGAGATCCTTCTCCTCCAAGCTGTTGAGAATTCTTTGTTGTTAGTCATGTTGAATAAGGCACCACTATCCAAGTACCACATAGATCCCAACACCGATGACACCATGCATGCGATGAGGGTGAATTTCAACTCGAATTGCCAAGCCAAAGCTTCATATGTTGCTCCTCCCGAGGCCTTCTTGTTTTTCTTCTTTTGTGGACAATTTGTCACATTGTCCATAACATAGTTATCGATCAAACGGGAAAATTTCCTGGTACCCATTTTTTTGAGGTAACAAAAAAAGCACCCGATTTTGAAAAGTGGTGATGCGGAATCACCTTTTTTTTGGAGCATAG
This sequence comes from Pinus albicaulis, assembly GCA_034641835.2. NCBI lineage: Eukaryota > Viridiplantae > Streptophyta > Pinopsida > Pinales > Pinaceae > Pinus > Pinus albicaulis. The sequence continues at coordinate 1,004,850,084 of CM076578.1, read as the reverse complement.
TTTTGGCACTTTAATTATTATTATTATTATTATTTAATTTCATGATTTTCTTGTTGATTTTGAAAAGTGGCAATGTAGAATAACTTGATTTTTTTAGCATATTTTTGGAACTTTAAATTTGATTTGATTTTTTTTTTTTTTAAATGTAATGTCAATTTAGAAAAATGGTGATTTTTTTGGCACTTTAATTTTTTATTTATTTATCAAGTATGAACATTTGTTTTAAAATGTTAGTGATTTTTATGCTAATTTTGAAAAGTGTTAATGCAACATCAATCCTTTTTGTTTAGAGTGGTAATTTTCATCTTAGTAATAAAACATAAAAATAAAATAAAAAAATGTGACAAAAAAGACATATATAAAAAAAATATGAAAAAAAAACTAATAAAAATATATAAAAATACAAAATTAACTTGTAAAAATAAAAAATTGAAACAAAAAAATTCAAAAAATAAATAAATAAATAAACCAAAAAATTAAAAAAGGAAAATTAAAAGAAAAAACTCATAATTTAAAGAAAAAATTTAAAATTAACAAAAAAAAAAAAAAAACAATTTTTTTTAAGTTAAAAAAAGTCACCATAATTAAAGAAAATGATAAAATTAAATAATTAAAATTAAAAATTAATAATAATTAAAATAATCAAAATACTAAAATACAAAACAATTAAAATTCAGAAATTTAAATTTAAATTAAAAAAAAATTAAAAAATTAAAAAGAACATTAAAATAAAAATTAAAAAAAAAGGAACACTAAAAAATTAAAAAGAAAATTTAAATTAAAAAAAAACACACACACACACACACATACAGACATACATACATACATACATATATACGTAAATGTTGTCCTGATGATGAACCACACTAGCTGATTCGAAACCCGTCGACAAAATCTGCTTAGATGTGATTTTCATCGAAAGATTTTATACACATTTTATGGATCACAAAAGCCAAATTCCAAATATAAAAACATAATTCATTTTTTAATTAAAAAAAATTAAAAATTAAAAAATAATAAAATAATAAAAATACGTTTTTTAAAATTAAAATTTAACAAAATTTAAAATTTAAAAAAAAATTAAAAAGAAAATAATAAAATAATTTAAAAATATAAATTAAATAAATTAAAAATTAAAAACAAATAAATAAAAAATAAATAAATTGATAAAAAAAAAAGAAAAAAATTAAAATAATAATAATAATAATAAAATTAAAAAATTTATTTACAACCACCCCAGCGGCCACGGAGTTTGGTCGGAGATCGAAGAGAGAGTTGTCCATCGGCCGAGCCTGTGGCCCCTAGGGCTGCAAGGGCCGAGAATTGACCCCGGCTTCCCTGTGGCGGCGAGAGAACTGCTAGCTCTCCCGTTGCCCGTCGGCCGAGCCCCATGGCCTCGAGGGTGATGGTCAAACTCATTTTTGTTTTAATTTTTTTATTTATTTATTTATTTTATTTTATAATTTTTTTTTAATTAATTTTTTTTTTGTTTTTTTGTTTTTATAATTTATTTCATATTTAATTAATTTTTTTAATTTCTATTTTTTTTTTAATTTCTATTTTTTTTTTAATTTTAAATTTAAAAATGTTTTTTTTTAATTTATTTAAATTAAAAAATAATTGATTTTTATTTTTTCTTTATCTAAAAATATATTTTTCATATATTTATATACTTTTTTTTTAATTTAACTTATTATTTAAACATTATTTTTAAATTTTTTATTTTTTTCTTAATTTAAATTTTTATTATTTATTTTTTATATTATTTATTTAATTTTAAATAATTTTAAATTGTTTATTTAAATTATTTTATTTTATCATTTTTTTAAAATTATGCAGGTTATTATTATTGTTATTTTACAACTTTAAAAAAATTGTTTTTTTTTTTTTTTTGGTTAATTTTTAATTTTTTTATTTAAATTGTGTGTTTTTTTGAATATTTTCCTTTCTATTTCATTTTTGAAATTTTTTCTTATTTTGTTTATTTTTTTTTATTTTTTTTTCAAGTGATATTTTATCTTTAATACAATGCCTAAAAATCATTGGAATTTTATTTTCATAGACGTATATTTTATCTTTAATTTCATTCATGGATTTTTAAGGCTTTTCGAAGACACAATAATATATTATCTTTAATACCATGCCTAAAAATTGTTGGAATTTTAAGACTTGACATTTGATCTTTAATGTCATGTTTATCGTTGAAATTTTAATGGTTTTCAGAGTCATGATTTTATCTTTAATGTCATTATTAAAAATTTCTGACAATTTAACTCGAAAAGAAAAAGGCATTCCAACATCAACACTTTTTGTTTTCAGGTTGTTTTTTGCACGCACAAAATTGGTGATGTTATTCCACCATCAACTCTTTTTTGTTTCGAGGGTGTTTTTTCAATCCTTTTTTCAAGAAAAAAATTGGTTTTTAGCGTAACTAATTTTTTTTTTTGAAATTTGACCCTAAAAAAAATGCATTTTGGAAGACACTTTTCGTTTTTGGGTCGGTTTTTTCATGTTTTTTGAGTATTTTTGGGCTAAAGTTCTCGTTTTGAGGTAATAGTTCTCATTTGATCGGTAACTATGTTCCATGCTTATAACAATTGAAACATTTCACCTTTGAAAAGTCTCGCTTCTTGCCTACCTTCACAGTCTCAGATTTGGAATGGGACGCCTTCCCTTTTCCTTTCTTCACCTTGCTAGCCAAAGAAAAATTTTCCTCATCATTAGTCTTTGAGGAGGATCCATCTCTGGTGCTCTGCCTTATTTCTTCTTGTGCCAAATCGGACCAAATTCACTCCCAATCTGGCAGCTTCTCCCTCCCATTAACATAGTCCTGGTGTTAGGTCCCCATAATACTATTGTAGCCCCTTATTATTGTTAGTTTAGCCCCCTTATTGTTATTATTGTGCCCTTACATTATTATTGTTATGTCAGCTAGGATTATATTATGACCCCTTGGAATCCTATACATAGAAATGGGGTTTTTTCATTTGAATCATCCATGAATTGTTCATTTATGTAATGTAAAGGAGGTTTCCCCCTCGAAGAGGCTGATTTCTAAGTTGTGATCTATATTTTATTCTATTTTGTGAGCTGGTTACATAACATTTGGTATTAAGACCCCACATCTATTACAACATTTATCTCGTCCATTTAAAGGCAGTACAGTTACTACAGCATTTATGGAAACAATTCAAAAGCTACATGGAAATCCAAAGATTATTGTAAGTGATAGAGATCCCATTTTTACAGAAAATTTTTGGACGAAATTATTTTCTTGTTTGGGTACTCAATTAGCTCATATCTCATCATATCATCCACAATTTGATGGGAAAAATGAGATAGTGAAAAAATGTTTGGAAGGATATATTCATTGCTTTGTATCTGATAAGCACACACAAAGGGTGAAGTGGTTACCTCTGGCTGAATGGTGGCATAACACTTCCTTCCATACTACAACAAAAATGACCCCATTTATGGAACTTTATAGATATCATCCACCATCCATCACATCATATTTAAGAGACAATTCTAAGGTTCAAGCAGTGGAAGATCACATCGAGCATCAACAACAAGTTCTCCAACTCTTAAAGGATAACCTCACTTTCGCACAGAATCGAATGAAACAACATGCAGATCAACATGGTAGCGAAAGAAGTTTTGATGTAGGCGACTGGGTAGTTTTACATATACAACTATATAAAAAAATGTCCCTCAAGCAAGCTGAGAAGGATAATAAATTATCACCAAAGTATTATTGTCCTTAAAAGGTGTTGCAAAAGATTAGTACTATGTCATACAAATTGGAGCTTCCTGCATCTTCCCAATTGCACCCAGCTTTCCATGTTTCATGCTTAAATAAGGTTATAGGTGACAAGCTCCCAGTTCAAATGATATTTTAAAAGCTTGATGAGGAAGGAAAAAACATATTGGAACTTGAAGCAGTCATGGAAACAAGAACTCGATAGCTACAAAATCAATCAATTTCATAATATATCATCAAGTGGAAGAACTTAACCGCTAAAGATTCAACATCAGTGGATGAGAATTTTATACAAAAGCATCCATAACTACTGAAGCATTGAGGACAACACTTATTTGAAGGAGAGGGGCATGTTAGGTCCCCATAATACCAGTCACAACCCCTTATTATTGTTAGTGTAGCCCCCTTATTTTTATTGTTGTGCCCATGTAGTCCCCATATTGTTATTATTGTGCCCCATAGAAGCCCACTATTGTTATTGTTATGTCAGCTAGGATTATATTATGACCCCTTCGACTCTTATATATAGAAAGGAGGTTTTTTCATTTGAATCATCCAATAATTGTTCATTTATGTAATTTAAAGTAGGTTTTCCCCTTGAAGAGGCTTATTTCTAAGTCATGATCTATATTTTATTTTATTTTGTGAGCTACTTACATAACGCCTGGTAGCTATGCTAGCTCTTCGGAAGGCCTATAATAGCTAGGCTCACGAAATCATTCGTTGCAAAAATGACCCAAGAACTTCCAGTCTCATCTCGACATGTGGTGAACCTGGTCATGTATTTTTGGATCGTGTCACCCTTTTCCATTTTAATCTTCCTGACCTTATCTTTCATCGCTAACTTTTTGTCATCGCTACTACTTTGATATAGATCTGTCAAGGTCTTCTACATTTCATATGCAGTCGCCTTCCCATGGGGGCTCAAGACTATATGGTTCTGTTGTACTGTACAACAACCCTCCCCATTTGAAAATTCTAGAATAAATTTCCTTTAGAAATAGGTCCCCTTTCTTTTTTAGATAGAAATAAAAATCTTGAGGAAATTCGATCATTATAAAATAACACAATCAAAATATTCATTGATTAAAAAGCATGTATCGCATATCGCATATCTCAAGTGCAAATAAACAAATGTAACATTAATTTTATTTCAACTCGATCAACTATAAATATTATATTGCATCGGCACAAAGTATAAGAGTTTTCATATTAAAAAGTGCGATGCGATAAAGTAAATCACAATCACAAATCTGTAGAGTGTTATATTTTCATTGAAAAACTCCGATGCAATGTGACTTATTGCAATCGCATTTCGAATAATTCATATTTCATTCGGGTATATTTGATAAACTCCGATGCGATGTCATAATCGCAATCACATTTTGAAAAAGAAACATCACGACTATTTTTTTTTATAAAATATCCGATGCGATGGACCCCACCACCATCGCAATCGCATTTTGGCGAAGATCATGTCGAACTCAAGTCCTTTGAAAATATCTGATGTGATATGACTTTATCGCAAATCGCAAATTGGGAAAACATGAGATGTTGTTTTGTTTCTCCTTTCGAAAACTCTGATGCGATAAATCATTAAGTCTTCACTAATCGCTATTTGCACTTCAGATATATCATTTATCTCCCTATCACAATCAAAAGCTTCAAAAGGAATTTTTTTTAAGATTTTAATATCGCCGATCTCCGATTGTATGAGCATCATTAATTCGAAAATCAAACGAATTATGGTAATCAATTCTATTATGAATTCATGAGTGTGACTTTCCTTTAAGGAATTCAATTTTAAATACGGAGTTAATCAATTTGGAATCATTAATAAAATATTTTCGCATGGTTGTTCTTCTAACTCCATTTATTCCTTCTTCTTAAAGGTTTTTTCTCATTTGTAGAGCTATAGAACATCAAACCCTCTCGGTCGCCGAATTAGTGAAACGATACCGGATGAAGAAAATGTCTAAGAAACTTAAGAAATGAAGAACTGTTGCTACCTCAAAGACTGCTACCATTACCACAATGCCAAAAGAAAAGCCAACCAGGATAAAGCTAGTTATGGATACTATGTGCCAGGGTCTCAGGAAGCTTTCCTAAGAAGAAGTCTATAATTTGCTTGAAAAAGAAGACCCTATAGTTACGGAGGTAAAAGAAACAGTTCTAGATGAAGAATCAGATTCAGATAACAATCCCCTTAAAGAACTCGCAAATTCTATTCTTCATAGAATTGTAGCTCGGGTGAATGTATTCCCATATTATGACATAATAAGATGGGAGGTAGACAATACCACCATCACAAACATAACGTTCATGACAGTTGGGGGAAAAATGTTTGGGTACTTTACAGCAGAAGACATCAAAGCAATGTACCATCTGCCAAATCCTCAAAAGACCTACAACAAAGCCTTCATAGAAGATTTCACCTCAAGCAATGAAATGGAATTAGACCCAATTAGAGAATGGAGATGAGCTCCAGAAAAAAATAAGCATGAGACCTTAGATATGTATTCTGTAGAGTCTCTTACACCTCCGTATTGCTATGATGCTGCCATGATGTGCAGAATTTTTGGGTATGATAATTCTGCAAGGTTTTCTATTCAAATGGTACCCCTGATTGAGGTTGTTGTTGGTTCTATTGTTATGGATTGGTCAATTATTTTATTGGACAAAATAGCAAATAATATTCTAGATTATAGAAGAAATAAGCATACTGGAAATGTTCCCCCATTTCATTGTTGTGCTTATATTTTAGACGCCTTGTGTTTTAATTTTGAATTTCCTATTCTGGGTTGGAAATGGACCCCTCAAGATCCTATCCCTATAAACATCTACCATAAGAAAATGTGGAAAGCCCATTTCAAGAACCATGTATAAAAAATTTTCCATGGCTACATGTTGCCTATTTACAAGACCATTTTTAACCAACCCCCTCCTCAGCTCTCTGATAAGTCAAAACCTGACATATCCCAAATCGGAAATTGGTTCAGTGAAGAGAAATTCACCTACATTAGAGTATTTGGAAGCATTGTTGAGCCTCATGTCTTACCTCTATATGTCCCTGATAAAATTTTAGCTCAAGATATTTCATACCAGTTGACAGAAAAAGGGATGTCTAGGTGTTCAAAGAATTCCAAAAAATTGATGTGGCCTACTTTTCCTTTCCATTGTGGAACCTATACCCTTAATGATTTTAAGCATGCTGAAAAAGAAACCCTTAAGATAAGAAATATTAAGCTTGCAACTGTTCCAAGCAGACAATATGATCCAAATAAAGTGGATTTTGATTTCACAACTTTGGTCCAAATTGCTAATTTTGAGCATGAGCTTGATGACTTTGATGATTTGTTTGTCTCAATTGAGAAATTTTCCCAATTTTATGATCTAGCTAAATCTAAGTTTCAAGTAGAAGATACAAATAAATTTATGCAGTTCAAAAGCCAAAGATTACTTAAAGTTCCCCTTGACCAGTTGAGGATTCCTTTACAAACAAATAAAAGTATTGAAATAGAACAAAAGAAGAATGAAGATACAGTCAGCAAAATAGAGAAAGAAGTGACAACCAACAAAATTGATGGGCAGTAAGAGAAGGAGAATGCAGGTAGAAAACTTGATGCACAGTCTAAAAAAGAAGATACAAGTAATAAGCCCGATGATCAACTTGAAAGAGAAAAGGCCTCACAAAAAGAGGGAAATTCTGTTGAAATGATTATTACTCCTAATTTTCTACAACAGTATGAACAATTCACTCAGCAAATAGGAGAACAAAACAATCCTCAAGTTGATAATCTGAACAATCAGGATATTGAGATCATTCCTTAAAATCCATCTAAATAAATTGTGCTGAGAGTTGAAGACATACCTCCTTTGGATATCTTTTATAGCCCTAAGAATAGGGCTATTGTCAGAAAACAAAGAAAGAGAAGGAGGATTGATCAAGGACCACTTGCAACTTCGCAAGTCAAATTAATGAATGTTGTTTGGAAGAACATTGAAGTAAATCCTTCAGAGGATCTTACCAAATTATCACAATATGCAGGTGTCTATAGTGCAACTACTATAAATAAAGCTACTGAAGTCACTCAATTGGTAAAAAAAAAGTCTTACAGATAGAATTATTAGAATAAAGAACAACAGGTGATCAAAAAAAAATATTACAGTTAGAGTAGCAGTTGCAAGAAGAAATACTCAGAGTCAAACAATTAGAATAACAATTGAATCTTGAAAAGAGCAAGCTTGATCAACAAGCTTTAAATAAACAACAACAGTTGTCTCAAGAGGTATCCAAATTGCAGACATTGCTACAAAATGAAAAGGTTGCCAAAGAAGAGCAAAGTAAATATTTCAAGCGAGATTGGATAAATTCAAGGATTGTCCTAAAATTGACCAATGAAAAACAAAATCTCTAGAAACAAGTAAGTTGTTATCTCAACAGTTGGATGATCTGTGTCAAAAAATTACACAAGATGAAACCTTGTGTGAAATAACATCATCTCTCGTCGATGAAGCAGTCAACACAAGAATAGAATTTGAAAATGCAGATGAAAATATTTCAGAATTTATTTCATGGCAGGACTCGGAACAGGGAAAGATTGCAAATCTTCCCAGAATTGAAGAAAAGCACAAAGAGATTTTATTTGCTGAATGGGAAACACAGCTGATTAAAGAAGACTGTGCTACATCAAGAGCAAGAACCATAATGAACAATCTGACACAATTGGTTAATGATAGTCTATGTGCAGCTAATTTAATTTCAAATTGTAATCCAGGAAAGCTGCCAAGGGTAAAAGAAACTGATACTAGGTGGAAGCAGGAATCAATCAATCAGAATCAAAAAATCAGTCAAATACAAGAAATTACATGGGATGTTCTATGGACATATTTGATTAAACCACATAGTCAGCAGATGGCAATCAAATGCCTTTCTAATGCCATCAATTTCATCATTCTAGAACTCTCTGATGCCACATATACGAATCAGTTGCATTCAAGGCTGAGTCATCCAACCGAAGTTAAAGATATGCTTAAAATTTTCCAGCTTAGCACATTGGGGATTGAAGAAATTCAATGAATTTGTTTTATTGGATATCGCAAGTCTATTCTTGGATCTCCGATGATCGTTTCTAGCATAAATTGTAGTTAATTTTTTATTTTTATTTTTTTTGAATTTCCTATTTAAACCCCTTTCAAGAATTTAGAAGGGGTCCTGAATTTGTAATATTTTGGGCTTGGATAATACATTTCTGTACTCCTTGACTATCTTATTTTTGATAAAGGATCATATTTTGTGATTTCATGGTGAATTATTTTTTAGAGTTGTATTTTTTTACCTTGAAGATTGTTCTAAGTTAAAGCACAAGATTCTTGTGATTTCATGGTGAATTATTTTTTAGAGTTGCATTTATGTACCTTGAAGATTGTTTTAAATTAAAGCGCAGGATCAAAATATCGAATTGCATCAGGAAGATATCAAATGTATCTGTTATTTCTATCAATTTCATTTTATTTTCTTTATGTGATGAAATAGTCATTAAAATTTGTTGTCGCTTATATGTACTTGTTTCTCAAATATTTCTTTATCATATCATTTTTGAAGATAAACGGAAATCATCTTTCATAGTGTGTGTAAACGATATAAATTTATGAATGCGATGTGCTATTATAACTCCGTTTAATTTCTTAAAAAGAGTTATCATTATATGATACTGCATCTTTATTTTAAGTAAATAATACATTTCCATGGTTATTTGTTAATTGAAACAATATTTAATTCATATTCACATTTAATACCCGGGTTAGTTTTAGAATTATTTGCAAGTCATATATTAAGATAGACAGATTAGCTCAGTTTGTTAGTTCCATTATTCACTTGCACAAACACCCCATCACCAATATTTCTCATTACTAGGAAACTGGTCCTATAAATCCAGTCGGAGCCACCATCCCAAATGGATAAGGAGCTGTTCTAAGGTCCGGACCCGGTGGTTTTCCCCCAATGTTTGAAGCAAAAATTTTCGAGGCTTCAACATTTTTGGCGCTAGAAGGAGGGCCTAAGCTATGAATGGCAAGTAAATCCAAATCTACAGGCCATTCCAAGAGAAATTCACCCTCATCACCTTCTTCAATTTCCTCTACATCTAAAATCTCTAGGGAAGAAATTGAAAAGAACATCAATACACCCACTACCAAAGCTTTAGATCTGTCAGACAATCAATCTCCTAAGTCCCCTGAAATACAATATTTAGTTCATAAACTCCAAGGGTTCTCATTATCTTTAGAAGAGTCTGAATTATCCGAAGGTAGTGTTACGTCACAATTCATATCTTCAAAACCTCTTACTAGGTCACAAAGTGAAAAACTTGGCATTCCTTCAAAGGAATTTCCTTTACCTAGTTGAGTTAAAACTAGAAAAACATCGTCAGAATTAGGTAGTGATATTATTTCTTCATCACAAACTCACTCATCTGCTTCCCAAACTCAAACCCAAAAGAGTACAATTATTCCAGCAACTTCTACTCAAACACCAGTTGTCTCTTCAAGTCCCTCAACCGTTATCACAACAATGGCACAAAGACCATGGACTAATCCAGGAGCTGTTGAAATGCCTGCACCTTTACATGATTTTCCAGATCATCTTGAAAAATGGCTGCCAAAATTTAGTCCTGACCTTGGTATACAAGTAGAAGAACACAATAATAACTTTATGTTATCTGTAAATTTAAATGTAGTACAACATGAAGATGTTGTGGTTAGGTTATTCCCTTATACCTTACAAGGGGCAGTAGGATCCTGGTATTTTTCATTACCATTAGGATCTATTACCAGTTGGGATATTTTCCAGAAACATTTCTTAACCAAATTTGGAGACGATAGATCAATAGCAACTCTAATTAACCATCTCTCCAATTTGAGAGCAGAATCCAAAGAACCCATTAAAGATTTTAATTCCTGATTCAACAAACTTTTGAATAAAATTCCTACAACCTCAAAACCCAATGAGCAAGTCCGAAGTGAATGGTATATAACAGCTTTGCCTTCAAATATAGCCATTTTTGTAGATAGAGCTGTTAAACCCACTTTAGCTGAAAATATGAAAGAAGCAATTGCAATAGAACAACGGATCATTGCTTTGGATAAAAGGAATGCTAATGAGGAAAGAAAATCCAAAAAAATTAGTTTTAAGGATGATTCGAAGAAGAAAACACCTAGGTATCCTTATGACATGGAAGGCTTACAGAAAGTCCTGAAGACTTTGTCCAATGAAATGATCGAAATCAAAAAGCAAGTAACAGAACTTCCACCAATAGATCTTATAGGAACTTCAAAAGGAATCATAAAACTGAATCTAAACCACCCAATTCAATATCCAATGCAGAGTCAGATCTAGAAGAAGATGAATAAGAAGATACACCTCCATTATCAGAAGAAGAAGAAGAATAAGAAGAAGAAATAGCTGAATTACACGGAATGTGGGATTTCATTTTTCCTAACTCAGACAGTGAAAAAGAACAAGAAGCCCTGCCAGTAAGTACTAGAATTAAATCTATAGCAGAACTCATTCAAACAGTCCCCAAGAAGAAAATTTCAACTCAGAATATCAAATATAAAACCCCTGTAAATAAAGCTTCTCCTTTTCCTACTCAAAATCAACTATCGTCTTCTATTCCTCCTACAACAACATCTAAGACTCTGGTAGTGTCTGATTCTATGGATTATAACATTATTGAAGACATGAAGAAAACCAAAGCAAAATTTACATGAACTCAACAAACTCAAGCATTAACAGAAGCTGTTATTGAAAGAATTAAATGCAACACCTATTTCTCCTCTACAAAGTGGTGTAGTTTCCAAAGCATCCAAAAATCAGGTAAGCCACCAGATAAAGTAGATGCTGCTGATACTGTTCTTATTGGAGAAAAATCCAATTCTCAAACACCTCATTTTCTCTTGACTTATGAGATCTACAACAAGAATTTACATAACTTCTTGATAGATTCAGGAGCATCATCAAATATAATGCCTACTTCAGTCTGCTCAAAATTAAAGATTGAACCCCAAAAATCCGCAGTACATATTTTTCAATTAAATCAGACTAAAGTGCAAGTTGCGGGAGAAATTAATTCGGTCACTATTAGGTTAGCCTCTGATCTTAGGATAGTCCAAAGAATTGATATTCCAATTATAGATATTCCTAAGTTTTATGGATTAATATTAAGCAGGGATTGGTCTGAAAAAATTAATGTTTATATTGCCACTAATTATTCTCACATGTGGCTTCCCAACAAAGGGAAACCAAATCAAATCAAAGTTGAAAGAGAAACACATGATGCATACTGTGATAGAATTTGAACAAGAAAATGAACCGGTGGCTTTTAATAACAACATCCTCGGAGGTTATTCTGCTGAATCATTCCTTGGAAATTTCATAGCACCTGAATCACCTTTTTCTGTAAATACTTTTACTTCACAAATTGAAAATCTTTCACAAACTTATTCTTCAAGATGCGTTAATGTTTCTGATCAATCTGTAAATAAAACTGTAGAGAAGTCTTTATTTTGGTCTTTGTATTTTGATGGATCGAAATCCAACTATGGCGCAGGAGCTGGATGCATTTTAGTTGATCCATAGGGAGAAAAAACTATGATGTCATGTAGACTAGAGTTTGAGTGTACAAATAACACTGCTGAATATGAAGCCTTGATTCAAGGGCTTTATAAAGCAATATGGTTGAATGTTAGATACCTGAAAATATATGGTGATTCCAAAATTGTTATCAGACAAGTAAGAAACACTATCCATTGTCTTTCAAATCATCTTAAACATTATAAATCCCTTGTTCAAGATCTTACCACTCAATTTCTAGCATTCAACATCTCTTCTATCCCTAGAACTCAGAATTCAACAGCTGATTTATTAGCTAATGTCGCTTCCAAGATTCTCCCAGCTGAGAATTATAGTCCAAATGGGTTTTCAGTTGATTTAATTTTTCAACCTTTTGTACCTGATAATGTCACCAATTGGAGAGTATTCTATCATGATGAAGATATCTTAAATTTCTTGACTTCAGAAAAATCTTATGATGACCAAATCATTGATGAAAGTGATCATGATCTTCAAAACACATCAAAAGACAATGAAAATCCTATTCCTAGGTTTGTAGTTAAACTTGAAGATCTATATGATATCAAAGATAGATTCAAAAAGTTTACCGATGCCAAACTTCAAAGTTCTACTTTGAAGTTTGAATTAGTAAATCTTGGCACTGAGTCTAAACCACAAAATGTTAATTTATGGCTCGATTTAACTTTAGAGGAAATGATTGCTTTCATCAAGCTTCTGAATAAGTACAAAAATGTCTTTGCTTGGAATTATGAAGATTTGAAAACTTATGATACGTCTGTCATTCAACATACAATTCCAATTTTTTCCGATGTAAAACCAATGCAACAGAAGTTGAGAAAAATTCATCCCAATCTAGAAAATCAAATCAAAACAGAATTGAATAAACTTTTGAAGGCGGAAATTATTTTTCTTGTAAGACATTCTAGTTGGGTCTCAAACATGGTGCCTATTAGGAAGAAGAATGGAGATATTAGAATCTGTATTGATTTTAGAAAACTGAACAAGGCATGTCAAAAGGATAACTTCCCATTACCAAAAATGGAAAAAATACTTCAAAAAGTAGCTGGTTCTGAACTAATGTCTTTTCTTGATGGTTTTTCAGGTTATAACCAAATATTGGTACATCCAGATGATAGGCTGAAAACTACCTTCAGAACCAAGTGGGGAACTTATGCCTACCAAAAAATGCCTTTTGGTTTGATCAATGCAGGAGCCACTTTCTAGAGAGCCATGGATATAGCATTCAAAGGGTTGATTAATAGATTAGTTGTTATCTATCTTGATGACATAACCGTATCTTCGAAGAAAAGAGCTAATCATCTGCATGATTTGAAACAGATATTTGAATGATGTAGAAGGTTTGGTATTTCTTTGAATCCAAACAAATATTTCTTTGCTCTTAATGAAGAAAAGCTCTTAGGATTTATTGTGTCTAAAGATGGCATATATATTGACCTCGATAGAGTGAAATAAATTTTTAATATTTCTTTACCACATAAAAAGAAATCCATGCAATCCTTTTTAGGACAGTTCAATTTTGTGAAGAGATTTATTCTCGATTTTTCTCAAATAGTTTTACCTTTGCAGAATATGATAAAGAAAAATTCAGTTTTCAAATGGTTGCATAAAGAAAAAGAAGCCTTCGATTCAATCAAATAGGAAATCACTAATGCACGTACATTAAATACTCTTGATTTTTCTAAACACTTCATTCTGTATACTTTGGCTACTGAAACATCCTATGCTGCTGTTTTGACTCAACCCAATGATCAACAAGCAGAAGAACCAATCTCTTTCTTTAGCTCTAATCTGCAAGGAGCCGAACTTAATTACTCTGATGTAGAAAAAAAATCCTTTTCTGTGTTTAAATCAATCAAAAATTTTAGGCAATTTCTCATAAAGACACATACAAAAATAATTGTCCCATTATCCGCGGTGAGACAATTGTTAATACAAAAGGAAGTAGGAGAAAAGAGAGCGAATTGGGTAACAGCTTTACAAGATTATAATATTGATATTAAGCCAACCAAAATTGTTAGAGGACAAGGTTTTTGCAGATTGTTAGCAAGAGCTTTCAACATACCAGAACAACAAGATCAAGATAATATTGTTCAAGTAAATTAGATAAGTATTATAGATTCTGAATCTCAATATGATGATCTGATCTTTTATTTGAAAAATGGGTATGTTCCTTCTAATCTCAACTATAAAAACAAGCGCGCTTTAAGATTAAAATCTAAACACTTCGAAATCATTGATTATGTGTTATTTAGAATAAATTATGATTCCATTCTATTAAGATGTCTTGAAAAAACTGGAGCACACAATGTGTTGCAGGAATTGCATGATGGACCAGCAGGTGGACATTTTGGAGGAGATACTACAGCCCAAAAAATAATCCATGCTGGTTACTATTGCCCTACCTTGTTCAAAGATGCTCATGACTATGTAAGGAAATGTGAGACTTGTAAAACTGCTAGTGGGAGACAAAGGAAACCAACCTTTCCTTTACAACTAGTAAATATTGAGCAACCATTTGAACAATGGGGACTTGATATTATTGGAGAAATTGTTCCACATTCTTCCAAACAACACAGATACATCCTTACAACAATGGATTACTTTACAAAATGGGTAGAAGCAATCCCTTTAAAGGTAGCCAATTCTGATGCAATCAATGAATTCATTGATCAGTTCATCATTACCAGGTTTTGTGTACCTAATGCCTGTGTTTTTGATAATGCATCTTATTTTTTTGGAAATAGTATAATGGAATTTGCAATCAAGAAAGGTTTAAAATTGAAATATTTAGCAAATTATTATCCACAAGGTAATGGTTTAGCTGAATCAACAAATAAAAATCTCATCAAAATCATCAAAAGAACAATTCATCAGAGTCAAAATAATTGGCATAAATATTTAATTTTTGCACTATGGGCTGATCACATAACTCAAAAAGCTTCAATAGGAACTTCACCTTTTAATCTAGTCTATGAAAAGAACCTGTTATACCATCAAACCTAGTACTTCCATCTCTAGCCCTAGTCCAATTCATTGAACAGAATCCTTCATCATCTCTTCAATTTAGATTTGATCAAATTCTTAAGTTAGAAGAAGATAGAGAGAAAGCTAAAAGTGTTCATACCAAACATCAAAAACTCATAAAATATTCTTTTGATTCAAGTTCTACCAGATCCAAAGCTTTGCAAATTGGTGATCTTGTTATGAAATGGGACAAAGCACATGAAGATAAGGGTAAAAATACCAAATTTCAAAAGATGTGGCTTGGACAATTTCATATTGTTGAAAATATAGGCTCATCAACGTTCATATTGCAAGATTTAATCGGAAAGAGAGAATCTCTTCCTGTGAATGGGCTTATCTTGAAAAAAATATTTTCTTAAGAAGGTAACCCTTTCTTACTTGTACATATTCTATTATGCAAGTTTGTTTGTTTACAAATAAGGTTGTTAATAGTCTTTAATTGACTTTGTACTATTTGAAAATTTCTTTGAGAAAATATTGTAAATACTTGTTTATGTAAATAAGAATTTTTAAGGAAATGATTACAATTTTGGATAGTTAAAATAAAATATTAAACTTTGAGAATCTATTTAAAACATTTGCAAAATCTTCTGAAACCTTGAAAATATTGTAAATCATTATAATTTTGTTAAGCAGAGAAAGGTTATCTATAAAAATTAAATACTTCTCCAATTTTGGCACTTAAAACTCAAAAAAATTATCATCCATTGACTCCTAAGGAGAAAATAATTCACCCCATCCATTAAGGTTGTGATTTTTTAGAATATAATTCTACAAAATTATTTGTCTAATAATAAAATATAAGAGGTCTCATCACGAGCCTACTTACCATGATCATAAGAAGTAATTAAACTGACATTACCATTACAGCATCCCAAAACAGGGTAATGGCTTATAATCGTAAGACAAGGGGTCTCATCACGAGCCAAGTTTTTCAGTTTGATTACAACTAGTGAATGGCATTGTTATCAACTGGCTACCAAACCAGAACAATGGATTTTTAATTAAAAGAAAAAGAGAAAACACAAGATATTATATCTTATGAATTTATCTTTTAAAGACTCATGCTTTTACATGGATGGGACAATGAATGATTAATGGTTAAAAGGTAACCCTGTTGAGACTATGAACGTTTGTAGGCAGCAGAGGCACTACCTGTGACGATAGAGTAAATCACAAAGCTAAGAGCGGAGAGGCACCCTAATTTATCTTTATTAACCAATCAAAGCTTGGTTAAACCAAAAAATGTTTTTATTTTTGAGAAATTAAAAAGAGATTGTAAGTTATTTTTATTTCTTTTTTCAAAGTTAGATTTTATTTAAATTTTTCTAAGATAGTTTTCATTATCTTTAAAACTTTTTACTTACTAAAAGTATAGTGTTCATTTTGTTTTTTCAGATATAACTGTTTCATCGAGTGAATCGCCAATTGTTGTATTGTACAACAACCCTCCCCATTTTAAAATTCTAGAATAAATTTCATTTAGAAATAGGTCCCCTTTCCTTTTTAGATAGAAATAAAAATCTTGAGGAAATCCGATCATTATAAAATAAAACAATAAAAATATTCATTGATTAAAAATCATGTATCGCATATCGCATATCTCAAGTGAAAATAAACAAATGTAACATTAATTTTATTCTGACTTGATCAACTATAAATATTATATTGCATCAGCACAAATTATAAGAGTTTTCATGTTAAAAAGTCCGATGTGATAAAGTAAATCGCAATCGCAAATCGGTAGAGTGTTATATTTTCATTGCAAAACTCCGATGCGATGTGACTTATCGCAATCGCATTTCAAATAAGTCATATTTCATTCGGGTCTATTTGATAAACTCCGATGCGATGTCATAATCACAATCACATTTTGAAAAAGAAACATCACGACTACCTGTTTTATAAAAGATCCGATGCAATGGACCCCACCATCATCACAATTGCATTTCGGCGAAGATCATGTACAACTCAAGTCCTTTGAAAATATCCGATGCGATATGAATTTATCGCAAATTGCAAATCAGGAAAACATGAGATGTTGTTTTGTTTCTCCTTTCGAAAACTTTGATGCGATAAATCATTAAGTCTTCACTAATCGCTATTTGCACTTCACATATATCATTTATCACCCTATCGCAATCGAAAGCTTCAAAAGGAATTGTTTTTTAAGATTTTAATATCACCGATCTCCAATTTCACGAGCATCATTAATTCAAAAATCAAACGAATTAGGGTAATAAATTCTATTATGAATGCGTGAGTGTGACTTTCCTTTAAGGCATTCAATTTTAAATACGGAGTTAATCAATTTGGAATCATTAATAAAATCTTTTCGCATGGTTTTTCTTCTAACTCCATTTCTTCCCGCTTCTTAAAGGTTTTTTTCTCATTTGCAGAGCTATAAAACATCAAAACCTCTCGGTCGCTGAATTAGTGAAACGATATTGGATGAAGAAAATGTCTAAGAAACTTAAGAAATCAAGAACTGCTGCCACCTCAAATACTGCTACCATTACAACAATGCCAAAAGAAAAGCCAGCCAAGATAAAGCTAGTTACAGATACTACATGCCAGGGTCTCGGGAAGCTTTCCTGGGAAGAAGTCTATAATTTGCTTGAAAAATAAGACCCTACAGTTACACAGGTAAAAGTAACAGTGCCAGATGAAGAATCAGATTCAGATGACAATCCCCTTAAAGAACTTGCAAATTATTTTCTTCGTAGAATTGCAGCTCGGGAAAATGTATTCCCATATTATGACATAATACCATGGGTGATAGACAACACCACCATCACAAAAAGAACATTCGTGACAGTTGGGGAAATTTTTTTTGGGTCCTTTAGAGCAGAAGACATCAAAGCAATGTACCATCTGCCAGATCCTCAAAAGACCCACAACAAAGCCTTCATAGAATATTTCACCTCAAGCAATGAAATTGAATCAGACCCAATTAGAGAATGGAGACGAGCTCCAGAAAAACATAAGCATGAGACCTCAGGTATGTATTCTGTAGAGTCTCTTGCACCTTCGTATTGCTATGTTGTTGCCATGATGTGCAGAATTTTTGGGTATGATAATTCTGCAAGGTTTTCTATTCAAATGGTACCCCTGATTGAGGCCACTGTTGGTTCTGTTGTTATGGATTGGTCAGTTATTTTATCGGACAAAATAGCAAATAAGATTCTAGATTATAGAAGAAATAAGCATACTGGAAATTTTCCCCCATTTCATTTTTGTGCTTATATTTTAGACGCCTTGTGTTTTAATTTTGAATTTCCTATTCTGGGTTGGAAATGGACCCCTCAAGATCCTATCCCTATACACATCTACCATAAGAAATTGTGGAAAGCCCATTTCAAGAACCATGTATAAAAAAATTTCCATGGCTACATGTTGCCTATTTACAAGACCATTTTTAACCAACCCCATCCTCGGCTCTCTGATAAGGAAAAACCTAACATATCCCAAATCGGAAATTGGTTTGGTGAAGAGAAATTCACCTAAATTAGAGTATTTGGAAGCATTTTTGAGCCTCATGTCTTACCTCTATATGTCCTTGATAAAATTTTAGCTCAAGAGATTTCTTACCAGTTGACAGAAAAAGGGATGTCCAGGTGTTTAAAGAATTCCAAAAAATTGATGTGGCCTACTTTTCCTTTCCATTGTGGAACCTATACCCTTAATTATTTTAAGCATGCTGAAAAAGAAACCCTTAAGATAAGAAATCTTAAGCATGAAACCATTCCAGGTAGACAATATGATCCAAATAAAGTGGCTTTTGATTTCACAACTTTGGTCCAAATTGCTAAGTTTGAGCATGAGCCTAATGAATTTGATGATTTATTTGCCTCAATTGAGAAATTTTCCCAAGTTTATGGTCTAGCTAAATCTAAGTTTCAAGCAGAGGATATGAATAAATTTATGCAGTTCAGAAGCCAGAGATTACTTAAAGTTCCCCTTGACCAGCCGAGGATTCCTTTACAAACAAATAAAAGTACTTAAATAGAACAAAAGAAGAAGGAATATAAAGTCATCAAAACAGAGAAATAAGTGACAACTAGCAAAATTGATGTGTAGTCAGAGAAGGAGAATACAAGTATAAAACTTGATGTACAGTCTGAAAAAGAAGATACAGGTAATAAGCCTGATGATCAACTTGAAAGAGAAAAGGCCTCACAGAAAGAGGGAAATTATGCTAAAATGATTATTACTCCTCATTTGCTACAACAGTATGAAAGAATCTCTGAGAAAATAGGAGAACAAAATAATCCTCAAGTTGATAATCTGAACAATCAGGATATTGAGATCATTCCTGAAAATCCATCTGAATAAATTGTGCTGAAAGTTGAAGACATACCTCCTCTGGATATCTTTTATAGCCCTAAGCATAGGGCTTTTTTCATAAAACAAAGAAAGAGAAGGAGGATTGATCAAGGACCACTTGCAACTTTGCAAGTCGAATTAATGAATGTTGTTTGGAAGAACACCGAAGTAAATCCTTCAGAGGATCTTACCAAACTATCACAATATGCAGGTGCCTATAGTGCGGCTACTATATATAAAGCTACTGAAGTCACTCAATTGGTAAAACCAAAAGACTTACAAATAGCATTATTAGAAGAAAGAACAATAGGTGATCAACAAAAAATATTACAGTTAGAGCAATAGTTGGAAGAAGAAAGACTCAAAGTTAAACAATTAGAAGAACAATTGAATATTGAAAAGAGAAATCTTGATCAACAAGCTTTAAATAAACAACAACAGTTGTCTCAAAAGGTATCCAAATTGCAGACATTGCTGCAAAATGAAAAGGTTGCCAAAGAAGAGAAAAGTAAAACATTTCAAGCAAGATTGGGTAAATTCAAGGATTATCCTAAAATTGACCAATTCAAAACAGAAGCTCTAGAAACAAGTAAGTTGTTATCTCAACAGTTGGATGATATGTGTCAAAAAATTACACAAGCTGAAACCTTATGTGAAATAACATCATCTCTCATCGATGAAGCAATCAACACGAATAGAATTTGAAAATGCAGATGAAAATATTTCAGAATTTATTTCATGGCAGGACTCAGAATGGGGAAAGATTGCAAATATTCCCAGAATTGAAGAAAAGCATAAAGAGATTTTATCTGTTGAATGGGAAACACAGCTGATTAAAGAAGACCGTGCTACATCAAGAGCAAGAACCATAATGAACAATCTAACACAATTGGTTAATGATGGTCTATATGCAGCTAATTTAATTTCAGATTGTACTCCAGGAAAGCTGCCAAGGGTAAAAGAAACTAATACTAGGCAGAAGCAGGAATCAATCAATCAGAATAAAAAAATTAGTCAAATACAAGAAATTACATGGGATTTCCTATGGATATATTTGATTAAACCACACAATCAGCAAATGGCAATCAAATGCCTTTCTAATGCCATCAATTTCATCATTCCAGAACTCTTTGATGCCACATATACCAGTCAGTTGCATTCAAGGTTGAGTCATCCAACTGAAGTTAAAGATATGATTAAAATTTTCCAGCTTAGCAAATTGGGGATTGAAGAAATGTAATGAATCTTTTTTATTGGATATCGCAAGTCTATTCTCAGATCTCTGATGATTGTTTCTAGAATAAATTGTAGTTAATTTGTTTTCTGAATTTCCTATTTAAACCCCTTTCAAGCATTTGGAAGGGGTCCTGAATTTGTAATATTTTGGGCTTGGATAATACATTTCTGTACTCCTTGACTATCTTATTTTTGATAAAGGATCATATTTTGTGATTTCATGGTGAATTATTTTTAAGAGTTTCATATCTGTACCTTGAAGATTGTTCTAAGTTAAAGCACAAGATTCTTGTGATTTCATGGTGAATTATTTTTTAGAGTTGCATTTCTGTACCTTGAAGATTTTTCTAAGTTCAAGCACAGGATCAGAATATCGAATTGCATCAGGAAGATATCAAATGTATCTAGCATTTCTATCGATTTTGTTTTATTTTCTTTATGTGATGAAATATTCTCCTTAAAATTTTCTATCGCTTATATGTACTTGTTTCTCAAATATTTCTTTATCATATCATTTCTGAAGATAAAGGGATATCATCTTTCATAGTGTGTGTAAACGATATAAATTTATGAATGCAATGTGCTATTATAACTCTGTTTAATTTCTTAAACAGAGTTATCATTATATGATACTGCATCTTTCTTTTAAGTAAATAATACATTTTCATGGTATTTTTTTAATTGAAACAGTCTTTAAGTTGTATTCATATTTAATACCTAGGTTAGTTTTAGAATTATTTGCAAGTCATAGATTAAGTTTGACAGATTAGCTCAGTTATTTAGTTCCATTATTCACTTGCACAAACACCCCATCACCAATCTTTCTCATTACTAGGAAACTGGTCCTATAAATCTAGTCGGAGCCACCATCCCAAACAGATAGGGAGATGTTCTAAGGTTCGGATCGAGTGGTTTTCCCCCAATGTTTGAAGCAACGATTTTTGAGGCTTTAACAGGTTCTAAAGTCCCTCTAACAAGATATTATTCGCTTTCACAACATTCTTCTTCCATGCATCAAGAAGTTGAAAATATTTCACTGTGGGAGTGGTACATCAACATCTATGAAAGCCGACAGTACATTGTCCTCAATGATGCAAGGGCATTAGGCTCAAAACAACCTTTGTCCATAAATAAATGTAAAATGGGGTCTTATGTTTTGTTTCCCCATGTAAATATTCATAATTGAGTTATTTTAGTTAATTAGAGGGAAAAATGTAACTTCCTGGATGATTAGTGGGCATAGGAAGAGGCAGTCCATCTCTGGCTGTCAGAGCGTTAGTCTAATTTGGAACTGTAGGAATTTTAAGAGTTTTGAGCATTAGAGGAGTTGAGTTGATTCAGGGTTTTGTATAAAAAAAACCTCCGTGACAAATTCGAGAGACCTACATAGAGAGCTGCATAGGCTGCATAGGACTATAGTAGAGACAGAGTAGAAGAGAAGGGCCAATTAATCGAAGATCTGGCTAGTTAAAAAGTTGTAAGTTAATTCACTGCATAATAAAGATTTGTTTCAGTAATTATGTGCAATTGTTGGTTTAATTATGTGTGAAGAATGCCTGTACCCCCTTGAGCTGGGTGAAATTAAGACTCTGTGATTTGTTTAAAAGTTTGTCTGCGTGTTCAGTGATGAGAATGTGTGACAAATCCTTATGTTAAGATCCACTGGCAATATGTGGATTCATTCCAAGAAGTAGTTGTATAACTCGTGTGAATGGGCCTGGAGTTCCAATACGAGACTGTATAACTAGTGCATGTTAGACCGTGTCCAAACTTAGTGTTAATTTTTTGAGTCATTGCGAGAAGAAATGAAATGGTTGTCCAATTTATACTGTGGAAGCTACGTCAAACCCTCATCCTGCTGAAGTCTGATACCAAATAAAGTTGGAGTCTTATTTGTAGCTGCACACGTTAAGCCTATAGCATATAGACAAATTCGATGAGAGGATATACAGGAGTTGGTACATACTTAGAGAAATTAGAACGAGCCTCTAGCAAGTCGTAAAGGCGCAGTCGAATATGAAGCGAGAATCATGGGAGAATGGAGATTGAGCTGTATCCCGTGGGAAAGATTCAGTCGTGAAGTTAGGCGGAACCCCGAGCCAAAAGGGCGGAACCAAAAGAGACGAACAGTGAACGTGGTTTCGAGCTTAACCGGTAGTATATCATGAGTTACAAAGGTGGTAAGTTGTATCTAAGAAATCAACACGATCTCGTAGACTGGGTGACGCGTGTCCCTGAGAAGTGTTGCAAACCTGCTCTCATCGCGAGTTAAAGCTCACGCATCTACACCACATGATATCCATTGGATCATATGGAGCAAGGCGACGTGCTCTCCGCCGTCAGATGTGGAAGGCCATTAGCGCTGGGCCCATGCATATACGCATATTGATTGTTGCTGCCTAGCTAAGGTTTGTGGGCTTAATGAGGTATGTGCAAATTGTTTACATCGGCAAAGATTAATCGTATGTGTGATGACGCCTAGAATTTTGTTAAAAGTTGGGGTAAGGCTATAAAAATATGGTTGAGGGTTAAGTCATAGAATCGTTGTTATAAGAGTTAAATAAATAGGGTCAGTTAATACATTGGATTTAATAACCAACGGAAGGGTAACTAAACACATATACGCCTAGTGCTAGTTACACAGAGTTATGTGAAGATGGACTATTGGGTTATAGCTATAGAGGAAATGTTGAATTAATATCTCAATCCTCTAAATTGAGATATTAAAATAACCCAGACTTGTTTATTTAAATTTT
Organism: Pinus albicaulis; assembly: GCA_034641835.2. Lineage (NCBI taxonomy): Eukaryota > Viridiplantae > Streptophyta > Pinopsida > Pinales > Pinaceae > Pinus > Pinus albicaulis. The sequence goes on along the minus strand of CM076578.1, from coordinate 1,004,826,329 downwards.
CCAACTCAGGAAGAAAGAATGTTGTAAGTTTTCCATAATTGTGGATTGGTTGGGACATAAAAATTTGAATGCAATTGTACACACAACTTTGATGAAAATCAGAGAGAAAACTGGGACTGTGGGTTTACCCCCTACACCACTCAAGCACTGCCTCCATCCTGTCCTTCTATGTAATATAATTCGAATTTCCCTTATGTGCATATTTGAGTCTGAAGCCATTGAAAGACATCTTGCTCTACTATTGAATACTGAATAAATAATTTTAAAATTCGAACATGATCAAAACAAACTATGTTCTTCTCTTCTTATTTTGATTCTTTGCGCTCCTATACCATGTATAAAATCTAACCATGGGGATTCAATCTGATATTATGATGCACTAAAACAAGATACTGAATCCCTTCTACAATTTGCGGAAACAAAACACGATCGCACAATCACATAAACAAGTAAGAGAAAGAGACAATCAATTGCACAACACAAGATTTATCCGGGGAAATAATTCTGCCTAAAACCATGCTATATGTATATTGTATAAAGTCAAGGATCATGAAACAATACAATTCTTTCTCTCACAAGAGAATTTCTGCACTATGCCAACTATATCACACTAATCTAGGAAAATTTGGAAATATACTTGGCCAATTCTCTACCTCTACTCAGCCTTCTTTTCTCACGCAATACTTAAAGAATTAATGTCCTATTAAATAGGAAAATCCCTTGCCTTGACTGTGCAATCTATCCAAGGTATCCAACTGACTCTATAAATAGCCTATAAAATTTTCTAATTATACAAATGGTAGTTATCCTCCATTTAACCTCTGCCTAAACTGGGTCTTCCTCCGAAATGACATGCAAAAATTATTTATACTGAATTATCAATCAACTGATTGATCACTCATTGTGAATTAAATCATATTTAATTCACTAGACCTCTCACTAGCTCATCACTCAGTTAGAACTAGTTAAACTAATTTTAACTCAATTAATTGAGTTAACTAAGTATAACTCATGCATAATTGCAACTGGACCCCCTTAAATCATGGAATCGCTCTACATTCATCCTCTCTGTCTCTCAACTTAAATTTCCTAAGCTAACTCATTCATTCAGACTTAGTTAACTAATATAAGTTGTTATGAGATGAAATTACAATTTCTCTTCCAATTTCGTTAAGGAAAAATTAAATTAGAAGCCCTACAGTGGGGTGCCATTTCAACATCATAATATTGGTCAAAAAAAAATTTAGCAGATCAATGGATTGGAAGGGATTCTATCCCGCTACCTCTCGACAAAAAATGTGATGCCTTATTGTTAGGCTATAGTAATGGTTCTCATTATGATTATGGAACCGCATATATTTAAAGGAGTTAATGTTGGATATAACCAAAAAAAATGGCAGAGCCTGCCAAGATTTGCGGCTCCTCCATACATATCAATCTACCAGTTTATATCATATCCATCATAACTAACATGAGGGGATAAGGCCACAAGCCATATATTATTAATGTAATTTAATGTACCCACCACCATAATGTTTATTAAAATTAATGTATGCCAGATATACCACACAACCGTCGCTGATATATCATTTAAAATCACATTCTTTGTGGATTGAACAGTGGACCTAGAGTTGTAAACTCACATGCTCAACCATTGAGCCACAGGTTTCCTTGTTGTTTAGTTAACAATTGCATTTCCTTTTAAGTGTAGCAGATAATGTTTTTGGCATATTTTAGCCATTCAGAGACCGTTTTGAGCACATAAAGAGTCAAAATATGGGGGTTTAGGCCTTCTGAATGCGTTGGTGAAATTTTTTTAACAAGCTAGAGCTTATATTTTTATGTACAAGAATTTTTAGAAGTTTTAAAAAGAGGCCTCCCCACTAAAGGTTGGTCGCAGAGATGTAGACTTGAAGATAGACGAACTCCGTTATCAACGTGTTGGTGTTATTGTATCTTGTGTGGTTTCTTTTATTTGCTGCAATTTCCTTCCAAGTTTTCTATGTATTTTAAATTGAACTCTTTTTAATGGAGATTTTAATTACATTCAAACAATTTTAAGAAATTAATAAACAAATATAAATTTCGATTGGGATCTCAGATCAATTGGTATCATAGAAATTATTGATAGTTTGGTTTTAGTGTGCATGATCACTAGGAGAAAGTCGAGATGCGGTGAAGGAGAAATTTTTGAAAGAGATATAGAAGTTGGCTCGGGAATAATGACAACTCGAGGAGAAGGAAAACTCAAGGAGAAGAGATGGTTGAAGAAGGAAGAGGTGATAATCCCTTGAGATATGATGGAGGATTTGTGGATTCTTTCAACACCTTGAGAGCCATGGTTGAGGAAATGTATCATGATTTCAAAAAGGTGAAAGACGAAGATAAACCCAAAGATGAGGAAGTTGAGGCATCACATTCTAAAAATCCTAAAGATGAAGGCCCATTTTATTCAGGTGAAAAGGAAGGAACTGATGGTGATCATAAATATCCTTTCTCTTCTCTTTCGGTGGTCAACCTGAACCATCTTCTCCAAAATCTTTTCCTAAATTGGATATGAAATTTGACTTACCCACATTTAATGGTGAAATAAATGTTGAGAAACTTGATAGCTGGACTAGACATATGCAGGTGTATTGTAGTGTGCATGATCCAAGTGGATATTGGTGGCCACCCACCTATTCCACCTAGACCTCTAGTTAGTTTCATCAGTTTCCATTTTTTATAGCAGCATTTACTATTTTTAGTATTTTTTCGGGTCCTAAACTTTCGAAGCAGTTTTGGCCCCCTAAATGGAGTTTTTTCGAGGTATGTAGCAGGCCCATAATCATATGCAAGGCCCATTAAGAAAAACCTATATTACTCAGAGAGATATTTCCGATGATATATCGTACATGAAAAACGAAGATAATATGACCAAGTTACGACTGCGAGAAGTTGGTTGCCCAACTAACCACAACAGGGCCCACAAAATCTTGGTGTTTCATCTCCAGGGGTTAGGGTTTTGGTTTTTTATGGTTTTCATATGTTATTAAATAATAAAAAAGCCCTTGAGACTCATTGTAACACATTTCAGAGCCTTGTATATGCCACATATCTTATCATAGATAAGTTACCAACACCCTAGCTATTTTATTTCCATTATTTCTGTAATCATATTTCAGTTATTTGATATTAGTGAAATGAGTTTTATTTATGCTGCATCTATGTGTTTATGTGTATTTATTTATTTTATTGTGTTCATGCATAAGTCTAGATTAGTGCTATCATATCGGTCTGCACTTTTTCGATCCTTCTTTGCATGTCCACAACGAGGTTGAGGTATAAGAAGGTAGGGCTCGATCTAGCTGAACCTTTACAAGATCAACCTTGAAAACCTCGATGGCTTCCCATGGGGGAAGAAAATAAATATGAGGGAGCTAGAGATCCTATAAAAATATTACTCGAGGAGGCCCTCGAGAAACAAAGGAACACGATGATTGATAACTTTACCGAGATCCTTCAACGACTTCTCACTGGTGGTGCATCTGCGTCCAACAACCACTCTGGAGACACCACTCCTTTGAAGTTACAAGTAAACTTTGACATTCTCATATTTGAGGGCCAAATAGATGAAGAAATTGTAGATAGATGGTTGACTATATTAGAAGGATATTTCTCGGTTCATGACTTTTCCAACCGGGAAAAGTTTACTTTTTCAGTCTTCAAAGTTGCCCCCCATGTCAAGGACTAGTGGGAAACCTATTGTGAGAAAAAGGACGAGAGGGAACCCTCTCCATTCTCGGTCACACCTACTTGGGATTATTTCCAGGACGCCATCAAGGAAAATAATTATCGTCTAGGGAGGTGTGAGGACAAGTACATACAATGAACTATGGTGCAACAACAAAGGGATCAAGATGTACATGAGCTGACGAATCTATTCCATATCCCATGCAAAAATTTGGGTATCAAGGATTTAGAGAAACATTTGGTGCTGAAGTACCACACTTTTCTGCACATATACATTCAGGAGGAAATGGAGTTCCTCAACATCTCCTTGCTTGGTGTAGCATACTTATATGCTTCCAATATTGAGCAGAAATTCAAACAGAATAATTCATACTTTGGATCTGTGAATTAGAAGCAAGGGAAAGGTGCCCCCAAACCATAGAACAAAGGAAAAATCCAAGGCAGGCCGACCCAGGAAAAACTTCCAAATCCACTAGCAAAGAACAGTGTTGTGAAGCCAAATAAGGACATGAGAAAGTGGTGTGAGTTCCATGAGATCTCCACTCACAACACAAGTGAGTGTCGGACCAAGCAGTCACTAGTGGCCAAACTTAAGGCTTCTGAATTGGATGCATGCTACCACTGCGAATCATAACCTGACAAGGGGAATGACAAAGGGAATAAAATTATCAATGTGGAGCCAAACACCACTGTTGCCACCACGAATATTCGGAAGGAGGATCTGTAGGATCCAGAGGAGTGGAAAAACCTCTTCCATTCCTAGATGTGGGTAAAGGGTTCCCCGCTGAAGTTAATTTTTGATAGTGGGAGCCAAAATAACCTCTTTTTAGTAGAGGTTGTGAAGCAGTTAGGCTTGCAGACCAAAACACACCCACAACCGTACACCATCGGGTGGCTTCACTAAGGACGAGATCTTCGCTTCAGCTAGCAGTGTCACCTTCCTATAGCATCAAAACCTTCACGGATGAGGTACTATGTGAAATTTCTCCTCTTGATGTTTGTGATGTAGTATTAGGGCAAACATACTTGTGGAAGAGACATGTTGTGTATGAGTCTAGGCCTCACACTATTATTGTTACTTTAGGAAATAAGTTGTAAACGATATCTTTGGTTACTACAAACTAAAGTAGTAATGTCATTTCCAAAACCAAAAATTTGTTTTCCTAATGATACGCCCTCAAGGAAAGAAGAATATTGTGGTCACAACCACCAGACAAGGCTCCTCTGCACGACAAAAATAGATCGACAAGGTCATGGAGGAGTACAGGGACATCTTCACCTCACCTGCAGGGGTGCCTCTACATTGTTAGGTCAAGCAATCCATCGACCTAACTGCAGGTGTGTTGTTTTCCAATGGACCGATCTATCAACGCTCTGTTATGGAGAACGATGAAATCAAGAGGCATGTTCAAGAGTTGTTGTAAAAAGGTCACATTTGAATGAGTTCATCGCCCTGTGGGAGCCCGATTGTTTTGGTGCAGAATAAGGATGGTACTTGGAGAATATATATTTGCTATCAGGCGTTGAAAAATATCATTGTCCAGAATACATACCCGATTCCATGGATTGATGACCTTCTAGACCAACTCAAGGGGCGAAAATATTTCAGCAAGATCAACTTGAATTCCGGGTATCACCAGGTACCAATAAAACCCTCCGATGTGTGGAAGACGACCTTCAAATCCAAGGAGGACATTTTTGAATGGTTGGTCATGCCATTCGGTTTGATGAATGCTCCCACACATTCATGAGGTCGATAGAAGATATATTGCCGCCATTCACCAACTCATTTGTGATGGTGTACTTGGATGACATCATGATATTTAACTAGACTTGGGAAGAGCACCTCCACCACATCCCATAGGTCCTCAAAACACTGCGGCAACACAAGTTGTCTGCCAATTTGGAGAAGTGCACTTTTCGCATGACCCAGGATCAGTATCTTGGATACATTATTGATGAGTGGGGAGTTCATGTGGATGCAACCAAGATCCAATTCAATTGTGTTTGTCTAGCGACAAACACTCTAACAGAGCCCCAAAACTTTTTTTGTCTTACCAATTTCTACCGTAGGTTCATGTTGGGATCCTTTCATATCACTTGGCCCTTGAGTAAAGTCACCAACGAAGGAGCGAAATAAAATTTATTTTTTTTCTGAATCTCAACAAAAGGTGTTCATAGAGCTGCAACATCATCTCTGCTCTGCACCGGTGCTCACATTACCAGACTTGCAACAACCATTTGAGATCGAGACAAATGCCTCTGACTATGTTATTGGGGCAATTTTACTCAACAGGGGCATCTAGTGGCATATCACAATGACACAACTTACGACACAGTCTGGAAGTATCCCACTTATGAAAAATATATGTATTCCATTTTGCAGGCTTGCCGACAATGGAAGAATTACATTTTGGGGAAGGAAATGGTCATCCAAACAGACCACTGACCCCTAGAGTTCATACAAACACAAGGGAAGTTGTAGAATGATCACCATCAGAAGTGGTCCACATAACTACAACTGTTTCATTTGAACACAAAGTAAAAGTGGGGAAACACCAATTGTTATCACCAAATTGATCTTGATAGGTTGCTCATTAGTCAAATTAATGTAACTCTTTCAAACCACTTTTAACTGAATATTATCCTCTTCAGTTTGAGAGGGCTCTCTCAAAGGGGATTTATGATTTTCAATAGAAATACTATTAGGTGGCTAACTCTATGAACTGTGACTTGGTTTTTATTGATTGCAGGTTGAAAAATGAAAGGCTTGCTACCATTGGGCTATGGGGTCAACATCAATAAACTTAATGACAATAATTATTCTCATGGAAGATGAGGCAAATAGAGGTTTTAATAAAGATGGTACATACACACAACATAGGAAAAACACAACAATTTAACCTCTAAAGGAAGTCAGAGAATGATAACATGAGTTATGAGTATTTAGAGATAAAACTCCTTGCAGATGATTAGACATGAAAGATATAGAGCAAAAAAAACATTAAACACCTCATTTGAATCTCAGGCCTGGAAGTAAAATGTCACTATATATTACTGAAACTAAAAAAACATTACAGTGTAGAAATTTGGTGCAATATTATCCAACCCTTTGATATTCGATGTTCTATTTATAAATAGACTTTCTTTACATTGCAAATGATCTGCCCAACTCGCTAGATATTCAAACCATAACTTTGAAACCTAACATAACCGAACTACTTTCTTGGAACACAAAAAGATAGCTAACCTTTAAAAAGTCACATTCCTAATAGGACTCTACTTCATGTTTATTACATTTAGTTTTCTCAACGGTAAAACAATTACATGATAAGGATTCACATGTTCGAGATACATTCACCATCACTAACATATTTAAATTACCCCCTAGATTTAGGAAACACATCCCTACTTTTCAGGAATAGATAAACTCCACTTTAGTCGTGGTATTCATGTTGATCTAGATGAGTGATACTCATATCAAGTTAATGAGTCTATCTTGGGATGGCCCATTGATAGGATGGATGTCTCTAGATGGTTGATGTGTTGTTTGAACCTCTAAAAATCTTCCAAAACCCTTTCGCTACAAAACAAAGAAGTTTAGGCAGTTTCGTAGTGTGGTTTCGTAGCAAATGAATTTCTGCCTTTTCATCCATATCCCTACCACCTTTTCTGTACAAAAACTTTTGTTATGCCAAAATATCTTAAGAACAACCAACCTCCCTCCTTAATCCTTCACAAAAATTTTTTTTAAATAAAAAGAGCATCTTCAGAAATTTCGTAGTGTTTCCGGCCTTCAAGCCTAGAGCACGCTACGAAACTTCCTAATAAACCCGAATTTGCAGATTTTGTGACTTTATTCAAATTTTGATCTTCTGAGCCAAAAATTAGGTTCTTTGCAAGCCATGAACCTCATAAAAAATGTTTCAAATCAATTCTTCAGTCCTTAGGATTTTCATCTTCATTTATAATAGGTTGGCCTATAGGTTCTTCAACCACTTTCATCCTCAACCCTTTCTTCTCCAGCTCCTCTTGAATCATGTCTAGCTACTCCTGAAGGTCTTCCACTTGATCCTTTAATGATCTATTTTTAGCTTGAAAGTGTAAGTTCATATTCCTGGTATGTTTGACCACCACTCTTAATGGTTGAGTCCTTTTTAGCAATATTTTGACATTGTCCATATATTTTGAAACACTTGAGATTTGACTGCCCCATATTTCCATCATTTGGTCAAATTGAACCTTTTCAGACCTATGCTTCTCTGCCTCTAACTTCAACTCCAATATTTATTTACTTGATTCCTTTAGCTGTTATTTAAGGAATTCTATTTCTAATTTTTCAATTATATTCTCTTTTCCCTTTCTCTGCCTAATGACAACTTCTTCTTCTGTTGTTGGAGATAAATATATACTGCTCACTGGTTGTACACCTTCACTGATTTTCTGTCTTTTTTATCTCCATGGCCTTATTTGAAAACCTGTTCATTGGATTCCTTGGCTGAAATATAAAGCCAACATCTGCTCCTACAAAATCCAATTTCTTGGCAGTCTTACCTTTCTTCATCTTTCTTCCATCACCTTCAATATATTCTGCTTGCACTATTGGTGACTCTTCAATATCAATTGCATGAAGGATATCTTCTAGATTCCCTTTGGAAAATGTCTGGATTCTAGTTATCCTCTTACTACCTTTTTTTCTAATCTTATTTTTCTGTTTTGCAGATGCTGGCTAAGGGGTGTCAGTTTCTTGTAGAGGTTCTGCTCCTATGTCCATTGGTACTGGAGGGGACCATCTTCTTTCTTCTTCATCTTCTTCTATTACAGTTGGTGATGTAGGAGTTCTACGTTTTAAGATTTTAGTTGAAGTGACTACATATATTTCGTACCCACTCGTAAACAAAAAATAATTCCAATCTTTGTTTAACATTCTCAATTCTTCTAACACTAACAACTTTATCAAACCATGGTGAAACAAATATGTCTCATTTCCTTATGATTTAACTTGAACTCTATCTAACATATTTCCCAAACTCTTGTATAAAAATAAAGGTTAGTCAAGTGATTTATTACCTACAAAGTGCATAAGGAGTCTGAGATGGTAAGAGTAAACCACATGGAATCTTCCCTTGCAGGTGAAATATTTTTGAATTACCATCAGCAGATTTGCATAATTTTCCTCCATATAACTCCTGGGAATTCCATTAGTTAAATCATCTCCTCTGTGCTCTTTCTTGAGAAACTCCTCACAACCTTGAATTGTAAATTTTATGCCCTCAAACCATTCTTCACCACCTCTAGGGATTCCTGTAGCTTTTGATATGCTCTCTGGTGATACTATGAGATTCAAAATCCCAACCTTTGATTTTTTTTTTGTAAATTTAGTGGCAAAACTCTTTGAAACCTATGCATGGAAACCCTACAACTTCTAACATAATTGTAGGAAGCCTATCCATTTGAAAACGTCCATAGCAGTAGGGTCTTCACTCAGAAATTTCAAATCCATGGGTTCATACCTGAGACAGTGACCACCCTTGTTTGTTTTCTGTTTTGAATCCATGGATGTTTTATAGTCTTCGCTGCCTCGCTTGTTGGTGACACCTGCAGAAATGAATTCGACAACAACCTACTTGGATTGATGAAGCAGCTCTCCAAGGATCGATTCACATGCAAGGATTAAATAGTAATATGACAAAAGGTAGGTATGAGGTAAGGTTTAAAATGTTAAATGACAAATCAGATTTTGATAATGACACATGCAACAAAAAAGAATCATGATTACAGAAAATATGACTATGCACGTTCAAAATCGTCATAACAACCTTGAAATACCTTACACTTTATTTATATTATAATAAACTGACACCTCACATCTCTTTGACAACTTTGGCTGAAAAAACGTAGTTTCGTAGCAAAGACAGTTTGGCTACTAACAGATTCACTACGGAACTATTAGGCAGTTTCATACTGAAATCTGCTAATTTCATTTGTAATTCCCTATGAAATTCTAAAAAAATGACAGTTGTGCACTTTTGAGATTAAATTCATGGGAATGACAACTGATATAATGTGATATTTATTTTACTGAAGTTTCATGGATGGAGGTGAGCTTTAAACTTAGGTTAAACTTCATAAAAATGCAAAAAAATTCAGACATCTAAAAAAATTGACTTAGGAGACCTCATCAATTTTGGTGAATGAGCTACATGACCCTATCAATGAAAGTTTTAAAACTTAATGAGTGATAACAATGGATCCACTGGGGATGGTGTGCCCCTGTGTTACACCAAAGAACCTGTAGTTCCAGTGCCATCCCTCTTTTGAAAATAAACTTCTAAAATTTTCCAAAACTCCTTCAAACTCTTGTGGCCTTCTCCTCGGGCTCAATTTTGATGATAAACCTATATTTATTAGAATAAAAGCATAATAAAATAGAATATACATAATGAGGTAAAAATTTAGTAAAATTGACGAGGAATAATGCTTTAGAAATTTTCCATTGACAGGTCCTCCAACACAAAGTTGTCCATCCATCTCCTGAAGTAGATAAGTATTGTTGACATGGTATGAAACTACTATAAATGGTCCCTTACAGATGTTTTCAAACTTTCTTTGTTTCCCACTTTCCTCAATTCTGGCTTCCCACTTTAAAACTACATCTTGAATCTGAACATTTTCTGCTTTGACCTTTCTGTCAAATGTTTTCTTCACTTTGTTTTGTGACTGTTCATGGATGTTGTATACCTCCTCCCTTTTTTCTTGTAGAGATATAATTTGGTTTATCCTCTTCTGAATGGCGTTAGGATCCTCTTCAACTCCTTGCAACAATTTCATTACATGCACTCCCAAGGAGGTGGGAGAAATTGCTTCATCTCCATACACTAATTTATAAGGTGAAGTACCAATGGATCACTTTGTACATACTCTATCAGCACACATAGAATACTTCAAATTCAGATGCCATGATCTCTTATTTTCCTGCAATACCTTTTTTATAATTCTCATAATTCTTTTATTAGAGGATTGAGCAAGACCATTACCCTGTGGGTAATAAGTAGTTGAGTGTCCAAGTGTTATATGATACTGATGAAAAAAGAAAATTAACCTTTTGGATTTAAAATATTGTGCATTTTCAATAATAATCTTCATAGGACAACCAAACCTAGACAAAATATTGTTTTCTAAAAACTGAATTATGACTGAATCATTTCCTTGACTTGTTGGGATTGCTTCGATCCACTCAGTGAAATAATTTGTGGCTATCAGGATCCAATGATACTGTCTTGAAGATGATGGGTGTATTTCACCAATAAAATATAACCCCCATTTTTGGAAAGGCACCTCAACATATATTAGCATCAAAGGTAAAGGAATCAGTTTTTTCTTACCATAAAAAATATGACATTCATGGCAAGCAACGATCTTCTTGAAAACCTCCTTGAACATGGTGGGCCAGTAGTACCCTGCTCTGAGAATTTTTTTTGTTGTGGCCTTCCAGTAGTGGTGTCCTCCACAATATCCCTTATGAAACTCTTCAATGACCCTTTCAGCTTCCTCTTCCAACAAACATTTTAAAATGATTTTACCAGTATCTTTCCAGTACAAATTCTTATCTACAATGCAATATCTTAATGATTTCAGATTCACAAACCTTTCTCTTGATTTAGTCAACTATGCAAGAGCTTTGTGATGATGCAAGACAAAGATAATATCTCTGTACCATTCAGATAAAATGAACTTCTCTTCAATATGAATCAACTCTTTATCTTCCTCTGGCAGCTCTAAAATTTATGTAATAAGATTCATGTCAAGACAATCAAATTGGATTGTGCCATCAACTTTGCCAACCCCTGTCCTTTCACCAATTTTTTAGGTTTGATTTCTATGTCATACTCCAACAAATTTTGTAGGATCAGCTTGTGTCAAAATTTCTTTAACCTCAGTGTTAGGCAAAAATGCAATGACATGAGAGTGCAAAATATAAAATCTGAAATCCTTAATAGCTTTGATCAAAGAATATGTTTGTTTTTCTAAAATATTAAACTTCAACTCTGAGTTAGCAAGATTTCTGATAAAGAATGAAATTGGTCATTCTATACCTTTTTGTCCTTTCTATAGTAAAACTCCAGCTATGGTATTTCAGATGCGAATGTGAAAACTAGAAATTCTCTTGAAAATTTTGGACTAATAAGAATTGGGGCTTGAGTGAGGGATTTATTTATCTCTTCAAATGATTTCTTGGCTTCAACATTCCATTTAATGTCAGCTCCTTTCTTCAATATCTTGGTGATGTCTTTGACAATTTCAACAAAGTTTGGGATGAACCTTCTAACAAGGTTTACTCTCCCATGAAAGGACTAAATTTCCTTCCTATTCCTTGGTAGTTTTATCTTCTGAATGGAATTAACTCTGTTTGGATCAATATATATCCCATCCTTTGATATAATATGTCCAAGAAATTTTCCAGAAGTTAGAGAAAAAATACTTTTAGTGGGATTAAGAGAGATACCAAATCTTCTACACTTCTGCTGAATTTTCTCCAGATGCTTCAAATGATCTTCCTCCCTTCTTGAAAATACTGTTAGGTCATCCAAATAGACCACAATAACTTATCTTTCTCCTCAGCAAATGAAATGTCCATTTCTCTTTGAAAGGTCACTCCTGCATTCATCAAACCAAAAGGCATCTTGGCGTACATCAATGTCCCCCATGGTGTGGTAAAAGCAATTTTCTCTTGATCTTCTGGGTGTACCAATATCTGATTGTATCCTGAAAAACCATCCAGCATGGACATCCTTTGAGAGCCAACAATATTCTACAAAATCTGATCCATCTTAGGAAGAGCATAGTTGTCTTTCAAATAAGCCTTGTTCAAGTTTATGAAATCAATAAAAATTATGATCTCTCCACTCTTTTTTCTAACTGGTACTAAATTAGCAAGCCATTTTGAGAATCTTATAGGAAAAATAATTTTTGCATCAAAAATTTTCTTAATTTCCTTTGTAATGAGAGGTATGAACAATGGATTAATCCTTCTCAATTTTTGTTTGAAAGGTTTCTCATTCTCTTTGATAGGAATAGTATGTTGTATAATAGTAGGATCATACTTTTTTAGATCAGCATAACTCCATGCAAAAACATCAATGAAATTCTTCATCATCTCAATATATTTCTGTCTCATCTCCATAGAAAGAAACTTGAAATGATTTATCATTTTAGGCGCTGCTACTATACCAAGATTACAAGTTTATACCTCCTCGTCATCGACCTGCATTCTAGGAGATTTGAAAACATCATTTTGATCAAAAAAAATTTCAAGTGGGATAAGACCCTCGGGTATACAATTATTTTTTAGCTGCAAGAGTTTAGAATTGACTTTAGTTTCAGCAAGCATGTTTTGTTGATCTACTTGTGTGCTTTCAAATTCCTCTTTTAACTCTGTGAAGTTTCTGACTTTCTGGTCATATTCAAACACTTTCCAATGGATGATATTATCTAGGATAACAGGATTATGCCAAAATTAAATTTCATATTCTCAGTAGAATGTGTAGGGATGACAAACAAACTTGCAGAAACAGCTAGATAATCAACCACTAATTTTTCATCTTTAGTTTTCAGAATAAATTCATATTCTTGAAAATTTTCCAAAATTTCCATAATTAGATTTCTGTAGGCTCTCCTTCTCACATCCTTAGTTTGATATACTCCCTCAACTTTTTTTATTACCAACTCAGAATATCCACACACTAATATATTTTTAGCACCTAATCTCTTCAAAATTTCCAAACCCAGAAACATAGACTCATATTCAGCCATATTATTGGTATAGTCCAAGTTAAGTTTGAAAGAATAAAACTTACTTTCATCATTAGGAGTAGTAATCCATATGCCTACTCCAGCCCCCTCTCTTCCAGCAGATCCACCAAAGTGTAGAAGCCACTACCCCTCTACTTTCTCTTCTAAAATTTCTTCATTTTCAACTTGCTGATTTTCAATTTGTTGAATTTTTGCTTTCCCTTCACTTTCTGCTTCATCAGTTAGCTCATTGAAAAGAATTGTTGATCCTAATTCAATTTCAACAACATAAATGGGAAAATTTTTAGGTTTATCCTTGCTACTTACCATGTAGGCCATCCGTTCTCCATGTACAATCTTCTCGTTCACCAAAAATAGGAATAGTGACATATGTCAAGTCCATCTGCATGGTGCCTTTGACTTTTACTACCCAAGATCTGGATAAGAGCATGCCAAAATTGGGTGGAATATCTTCCACCAAAATTTCCATTACCATTTTCTTGGCAGACACTTGTGTTAGGCCAACAAAAGTATCTTTTATCAATCCTATGCATTGGGCTCTTTTAGAGTCAAAATAAAATAAATCCTTGTATGGCCTAGTGATCTCTAGACCCATCCTCTCCATAATCACCTTAGGCATGAGGTTATGAGAAGCCCCTGAATCCAACATGGCATTGTGTAAGGTAATGCCATGGATACTAAGGCTGAAATAGAAAGGAGGTACTTCTTCATTCTAGTCATATTCCAATCTTGGTCCCAAGTAGATAGTAGGATGGTCTTCTTATATATTCATGATATCTAAATCTCCTGGTTGAGAATTCAAAATTTTCACAATTTTTCTTCTGTACTCATTTACCTTGAGAATTTCTCCAAAGGGAACAAGAATCTTAAATTTATAGATCTCCTTCTCCAAAATGAAAATAGAAGTAATATTTTCATTCTCTTTGATAGGGGGAGGAAGTGGTGGGTCATTTTTAGGCTCAATTGCTTTGGGAGCATCCTTCTTTGGTTGTGTTTTATTTGCAGTGATGGGAACATTTTTGTTTCTAATATTGTATTGTTTCTGCATCTCAAATATGGCATGTTGCTAACTCTTAAGATAGTTGTATTTTTCCTCACCCTTATTCAAATCATGATCAGACTCATCATGCTCCTCTTTGGTTAGAAACATCCCAGACATGTTTTCATCTAGGCAGTGGATAGTGTCTTCTTGAATCTCAGGTTGAGTATCTACGTTATCAATCAAATTATACTGAAAATGAGGCCTCACTTGAGAGTCAAGCTGATTTTTGTTTTCTCTTTGTCTTTGATAATTCTGAGGCCTTCTAAAATATGGATTTATAATTTGGGATCATGTTGTGCGGGAGGTGAAGAAGCGGTTCCAAGGGTAAGTCTATCCATGAGTTTCTCCATAGTCTTCCTCATGGAATCAAACTTATCATATAAGGTGGAAGGATTTTCTTCTTATTTTAGTTTTTTTTTACCCATATTAGACTTCTTGGCTGATATCATGTTCAATTCTACCTTCACAGCATCATTTTGCTTTTCTTCTAGAGAAGAAATTCTCTTTCCCTAAGCAAAATGGAGAAATCATAATCAAATGCCTCAGCATAGCATAATTGAGCAACTCCTAGGGTAGGTTTAAGATGAGAAGGTATAGAATTGTATACGTTGTTAAACCTATTAGAGAAATCTTGGACAGTTTCATCTAAAGCTCTTTTTAAACTATTGTATTCAGTCAAGGCCTGCACAGTGTTTGTTCTATTCCCCCATTTTCTCAAAAAACTATCCTCAAACTAATTCCAATTCTGCAAGCTTTCTAGAGATAGGGATTTAAACCATTTTCTCACCTCACCAGTGAAACTTTGGGAAAATAGTCTCATTTTAACATCTTCATGGTCTACTTCCTCTCTATCTATGAAATCATTGAATTGGTCTACATGTTCCTCAGTTGTTATTTCTTCTTCACTTCCCCAGGTTTTAATTCTAGCTGAGTATTTACTTGGGAGGACATTAAGAACATATGGGAGGACAAGTGGGGCATATCTTGCAGGTGCAACAGGAGGATGTGGAGGTGGAACAATTCCAGCCATAATGACAGGGACTGTGGTATTTCTTGGAAAAACAGTAGGAGAAGATGAGCTATTAGGAGGTGGTGTTGTTGGTCTTTGCAGTCTAGATACAAATGAGCTCCACTCAGGCAAAGGTATACCAGATTTTATTTTCAACAAGAATTAAAATGGATCTAACTCCTTTAAATTTTCAAAATATTCCCTCTCTAATAGAAATTTTGATGTAGCTATTTCCCAGAATTCTTCTTTTTCTTTTTTGGTTACTAGGGTTGAGGTATCAATACCTAGTCTTTGTAGGTCTAGAATTATCACAGTCAATTCATTTTCACTCTTAGAAATAAATAAAACCTCTTTAATTTTATCATCAAATTTCTTATCTTCAGGACTTCGAACAATTTCAGAGGAAAAAGCTCTTGAGTGTAATGGAATGCCTAATTTTGAAGAGTTGCTTTCAATGCCTCTCAGAACCCTCTCTGGATTATCCACAATGCTAGGTGGGTTAGGATCTGTATTTCTCCTTGTATATCTTCTTCTCGAAGAAAAATTTAAGCATGGAAATTTGTAGTGGAGTCACCAAGGTATTTTCTACAGCCTCGAAAAATTCTGAGCTCTTGCTACCTCCAAGAGTTCAGCTTCACTATTTTCACAAAAAATTCGGGAAATATTTCTTTAGACTCCCGACAGACACACCAAAATGTTATCCCCAAATTGATCTTGATAGGCTTCTCATCAATCAACTTAATGTAACTATTTCAAACCACTTTTAACTGAAGGTTAGCCTCTTTAGTTTGAGAGGGCTCTCTCAAGGGGGATTTATGATTTTCAATAGAAATACTATTAGATGGCTAACTCTATGAACTGTGACTTGGTTTCAATTGATTTTAGGTTTTAAAATGAAGTGCTTGCTACCATTGGGCTATGGGGTCAACATCAGTAAACTTAATGACAATAATTCTTCTCATTGAAGGTGAGGAAAATATAGGTTTTAATAAATATGGTACATACACACAACATAGGAAAAACACCACAATTTAACCTCTAAAGGAAGTCAGAGCATGATAACATGAGTTTTGATTAATTAGAGATAAAACTCCCTGCAGATGATTAGACATGAAAGATATGGAGAAAAAAAAACATTAAACACCTCATTCGAATCTCGGGTCTAGAAGTAAAATGTCACTGTATATTACTGAAACTGAAAAAACATTACATAGTAGAAATTTGGCGCAATATTCTCCAACCCTTTTATATTCAATGTTCTGTCTATAAATCGACTTTATTTACATTGCAAATTTTCTACCCAATTGGCTAGATCTTTGAACCATAACTTTGACACCTAACATAACTGAGAACTACTTTCTTGGAATAGAAAAAGATAGCTAACCCTTAAAAAGTCACATTCCTAAAAGGAATCTACTTCATGCTTATTACATTCAGTTTTATCAACAGTAAAACAGTTACATGATAAGGATTCACATGTTCGAGATACATTCACCATCACTAACATATTTAAAGTACCCCCTAGATTTAGGAAACATAGTCCTACTTTTCAGGAATAGATAAACTCCACTTTAGTGTTGATCTTCATGTTGAGCTAGATGAGTGACACTCATATCGAGTTAATGAATCTATGCTGGGATGGCCCACTAATAGGTTGGATGTCTTCACATGGCTGATGTGTTGTTTGAACCTCCAAAAATCTTCCAAAAACCTTTCGCTACAAAATAGAGCAGTTTAGGCAGTTTCGTAGTGTGGTTTCTTAGTGAATGAATCTTTGCCTTTTCATCCATCTCCCTACCACCTTTGCTGGAAAAAAAATTTGTTATGCCAAAATATCTTAAAAACAATGAACCTCCCTCCTTAATCCTTCACAAAATTTATTTTTAAAGCAAAAGAGCATATTGAGAAATTTCGTAGCGTTTTTTGGCCTTCAAGCCTGGAGCACGCTACGAAACTACCTAATAAACCAAAATTTGCAGATTTTATGACTTTCTTCAAAGTTTGATATTCTGATCCAAAATTTAGGTTCTTTTCAAGCCATGAACCTCATTAAAAATGTTTCAACTCAATTCTTCAGTCTTTAGGATTTTCATCTTCATTTACAATAGGTTGGCCTATAGGTTCTTCAACCACTTTCATCCTCAGCTCTTTCTTCTCCAACTCAACTTGAATCATGTTCAGCTGCTCCTGAAGGTCTTCCACTTGATCCATTAATGATATTTTTTTAGCTTGCAAGTGTAAGTTCATCTTCCTGGTATGTTTGACCACCACTCTTAATGGTTGAGTCCTTTTCAGTAATCTTTTGGCATTGTCCATAGATTTGAAACACTTGAGATTTGGTTGTCCCATCTTTCATAATTTGGTCAAATTGAACCTTTTCAGACTTGTGCTTCTCTGCCTCTAACTTCAACTCCAATATTTCTTTAACTGCTTCCTTCAACTGTTCTTTAAGGAATTATATTTCTGATTTTTCAATTACCTTCTCTTTTCCCTTTCTCTGCCTAATGACAACTTCTTCTTATGTTGCTGGAGATAAATATATGATGCTCACTGGCTATACAACTTCACTAATTTTCCCTGTCTTTTTTCTCTCCATGGCCTTCTTTGCAAACCTTGTCATTTTCTTCCTTCGCTAAAATATAAAGCCAACATATTCTCCTGCAAAATATAATTTCTTGGCAGTCTTACCTTTCTTCAGTTTTCTTCCACCACCTTCAATATGTTCTACTTGCACTATTGGTGACTCTTCAATATCAATTGCATGAAGGATATCTTCCAAATTCCCTTTAGCCAATTTATGGCTTCTATTTATCCTCTTACTTCCTTATTTGCTAATCTTATTTTTCTGTTTTCTAGGTGTTGGTTGAGGGGTGTCAATTTCTTGTAGAGGTTCTGCTCCTATGTCCATTGGTAATGCAGGGGACCATCTTCTTTCTTCTTCAACTTCTTCTATTACAGCTGGTGATGTGGAAGTTCTAGTTTTAAGATTTTATTTTGAGTGACTACATCTATTTCATACCCACTCATAAAAAAAAAATGAAGTCCAATCTCTATTTAACCTTCTTAATTCTTCCAACACTAACATCTTTATCAAACCATGTTGAAACAAATATGCCTCATTGCCTTCTAATTTAACTTGAACTCTATCTGACATCTTTCCCAAACTCCTGTATAAAAAGGAAGCTAAGTCAAGTGATTTCTTACCTAAAAATTGGAGAAGGGGTCTAAGATGGTAAGAGTAAACCATGTGGAATCTTCCCTCACAGGTGAAATATTTTTGAATGACCATCCGCAGCTTTGCATAATTTTCCTCCATATAAATCCTGGGAATGTCATTAGTTAAGTCAACTCCTCTGTGCTCTTGCTTGAGAAACTCCTCACAACCCTGCATTGTAAATTTTGTGCCCTTAAACCATTCTTCACCACATCTAGGTATTCTTGTATCTTGTGATATGCTCTCTGGTATTACTGTGAGATTCAAAATCCCAACATTTGATGGTGTTCCTGTAAAATTAGTGGAAAAATCCTTGAAACCTGTGCATAGAAACCCTACAAATTCTAGAAGAATTATAGGCATCATGTCCTTCTGAAAGCTTCCATAACAATAGGTTCTTTACTCAACAATTTCAAATCCATGGGTTCATACCTGAGACAGTGACTACCCTTGTTTGTTTTCCTTTTTGAAGCCATGGATGTTGTATAATCTTCATTGCCTCGCTTGTTGGTGACACCTGTAGAACTGAATTCAACAACAACCTGATTGGAGTGATGAAGAAGCTCTCTAAGAATTGATTCACATGCAAGGATTAAATAGTGATATGATAAAAGGAAGGTATGAGGTAAGGTTGAAAATGTTAAATGACAACTCAAGTTTTGATAATGACACATGCAACCAAAAAGAATCATGATTATAGAAAATATGGCTATGCACATTCAAAATCATCATAACGACCTTGGAAGACCTTACCCTTTATTTAGCTGATCATAAAATGACACGTTACATCGTTCTGACAACTTTGGCTGAAAAAATGTAGTTTCATAGCGAAGATAGTTTGGCTACTGACAGATTCGCTACGAAACTATTAGACAGTTTCGTAGCGAAATCTGCTAATTTCATTTGTAATTCGCTACGAAATTTTGAAAAACTGGTAGGTGTGAATTTTTGAGATTAAATGCATGGGAACGAAAACTGATATGATGTGAGATTTATTTGAATGAAGTGGCATGGATGGAGGTGAGCTTTAAACTTAGGTTAGACTTCATAAAAATGCAAAAAATTTCAAACATCTCAAAAAAATGACTTAGGAGACCTCATCAATTCTGGTGAATGACCTGAATGACCCTATCAATGAAATTTTTAAAACTGAATGAGTTGTAACAACAATAATGATGCAGATTTCCTCAGCCAACCACCGATCATGAAGCTAACCATCGTGCTCAACTCTAGTGGGCACGAGACTTCTGATTGGCCACTTCTCTACAAAAGTGATCCAAAATTTGGCTAGACATACGAGATGCTCTTGGAGGGTAAGAAATTTCCAAATTTTCACCTCCATCATGCACTATTATGTCGCCTGGGACACCTTTTTGTTCCTTCAAGCGAGTGTGCCAAGATGGTTTGGGAAGCACACTATAGTCGGGTCGCTAGGCATTTTAGGGTCAGGAAAGTAATGGTAGTACAGTAGAAGTATCTCTATTGTTTGAACCTTTGACATTATGTTGGGAAGTACATCAAATCCTACATTTCATGTGCCATTAACAAATTGACCATAAATAATAAATGCCTCTATACTCTACTACCTACCCCTAGTCGACCTTGAGAATCAGCCTCCATGGATTACATGTCGGGCCTTCCTTCTACTAAGCATGGAAATCACTGTGTTTTTGTGGTCATTGAAAATCTTGAAGATGGCCATTATGGCATCGTGTAAGAAGAATATCACAACATAAGCCACTGCTAAACGATTCTTTGAACGATTTTGAGTACACTTTAGAATCCCATAGTCTATCATCTCAAATCGGGACAAAAAGTTCCTTAGTACATTTTGGTCTAGCCTCTACTCGATGTTAGACATGAAGCTTACCAAGTCCACAACTTTCCATCCCCAAATTGATGGATAGACAGAGGTCGTCAACAGGATGATTGTACGTATTCTACACATGTACAACTCAAAGAATCCACACACATGGGATTAGAGCCTACCCTATGTATAACAAATCTATAACAAGGCTCTCCATAGTTCAACCGACAACAAACCCTTTTAGTTGGGCTTGGGATTCTAGCCACTATGTCCCATTGACGTATCCATGCCATTTGTGACTACTCAGGCAGATTCGGCTCATGTCTAGTATGAAGCTAACAAGGCAAAAAAATTCATTGAGCACATTCACTACATTTGCCAATAGTTTCATTACATATTGTACATAGCTAATCTTAAGTACAAGTAGTGACATGAGCAGCATCAAGTGCCAGACAACTTCCAGGTGGGTGACAAAGTGTGGCTACATTTGTAGAAGGAGTGCCTCGCTATACCCCACCGCAAACTTCGCTCACTCTGATATGGGCCATAAAACATCACCATGGTTGTAAGGGAAAATTCCTTCGAGCTCAGTATTCCACCATTCCATGTTCTACACCCAGTGTTCAATGTGGACCAACTTCGACCCTATTTTCCACCTCTACTGGACACATCCGATATGGAAAAACAACTCACACCAACAAATTTAAATCCAGACTGCATGGAAAAAAGCTACAACTGATTGGATCGTGGAAACATAGGTCAATAACACTTGTAAATAGAGGATCCAAATATATCGAGTTATCAAAGCAAGCCAAATCCTCCACTAGGGCAAGTGGTTCACTAGGGACCAGGTTCAACAAAAATATCCTCACCTCATGGAGGCTCTTCACACAATGGGGACCATTGCTTCCTAAGGGGGGAGGAATGATCTAGGTGGATATTGGTGGCCACCTAGTTATTCCACCTAGACCTCCAGTTAGTTTCATAAATTACCTTTTTTTACTGGAGCATTTACTATTTTGAGTAG
This sequence comes from Pinus albicaulis, assembly GCA_034641835.2. Classification (NCBI taxonomy): domain Eukaryota; kingdom Viridiplantae; phylum Streptophyta; class Pinopsida; order Pinales; family Pinaceae; genus Pinus; species Pinus albicaulis. The sequence continues at coordinate 1,004,804,685 of CM076578.1, read as the reverse complement.
TTTTTCGGGTTTTGAACTTCCAAAGCAGTTTTGACCCCCTAAACAGAGTTTTTTTAGTTTTGTAGTAATCCCATGGCCATAGGAAGGGGTTTCTAGAAACAATTGTAATACTCAGAGAGATATTTCTGATGATATATCGTATGCACCAAAGAGAGATAATATGACCAAGTTACGAACCTAGGAAGCTCGCTGTCCAATTAACCCTAATGGGGCCCACAAACTCTTGGTGTTTCATCTCTTGGGGTTAGGGTTTTCCTATATTTTTCAATAATAAAAATTCACTTTACCCTCATTGTATCTATTGATCATGTCAGTATTATGTTAAATTCCATTAAATTTTGACAAACAATCCCCTTTAAACCCCCTTTGTCTGGCCTAAAAAAATCGTTTTTCCGCCTATCGTTCCCCTTTTCTAAACTAAAAATGGCATTAAAAAGGGAAAAAACCCACACTTGAAAATATATATGGTCTGGCACCTTTCGGCCCTAGCCCCTCAGTCTTTTTCTCTATGTAACCTGGGTGTTAGACCAAGCCGCAACCCGAAAGGCGCTTATCAAATGAATATCGGTTGCGTTCATAACCGTCGATCTGTACAGATCTGACGACATTCGTTCATCTCTGCCGCGCCTATAGCCTACCTGCCTACCATCTGATCAAACCGTAAAATCAACGGCCTGGAGTCTATCTGTTCCGGTGGTCCACGCCTCGCATCCACTGTTCAAAACTGCCCGGTATCTATCGCATCGCGTTTCGTAGGCAAGCGGTATTTCTCAATTTGGAGTGATTCCATACATCGCGCGACATGTGGCTCCGTCACTATTCCAAAACCGCTACCTCATCACGCGTTATTGTTTGACTGAGGATACAGAGCGATATGCATTATAGCCGTCTGATCTGGGGGTCTCCATCCAACGGCCATCGCACTACGGAGATGCACAGGTGTTAATCTGAGTGTACAGTGCCCCTGGCCCACTGCCCATCACCTCCGATGCATTCACAGTCGTCGATCTCCTCCTAAGATCGAACGGTCCAGATTTGATCGCCCCCGCCTTAACCCAGTCTTCCTCCACGTCACCGTCCCATGTGTTTATCGCATTTTTCCTCCACCATTTATATATTCCATTCATATGTCATATTTTAATGATTTACGTTATAAATTTGGCCAGTCCATCCACCATTGTTCCACTACATTTTTCATTTCCACCCCTAATACTTCTGCCATTTCATCATGCCACGTTTCTCCACAGTCATCCCCACTGCATCGCCGTCCCCATGCATTTTTTTTCTTGACGAGTTTGCGGGTTTTGCAGGTTTACAGCGGCGGAAAACTATCATGATTCACAGTCTCTATTACTGTGATAGAGAGCACATCAAAGGACCATTTTTCAGAGATGAATTATGAAGAAAGGCCTAGGAAGGTATGCCAACAAGACTTCCATTAAAGTAACAGAGTTAAAATCTATCAAACCCTCCGAAGTCATTCAAAGCACAGATTTTGCAATCGGAGACATTAATTTTGCGGCAAAGAGTATCAGTGGGAGATCAGAGGAATTCAACATTCAGAATTAAAGATTTTAAGCCTTAATCCAGGGTTTAGAAGGCAGAGGGTACAATGCACAAGAAACAATACCCTCCAGGTTTCATTTCAACAGAATTTTCTTTCAGGAAAGGACAGACTGCCCATGAGGTTTTTATTCCTCTACCATGTTCCTGAAGAGACTTTCACCCAGTGCATTTATTTCAGAAAGCAGGCCACAGAGTACATGCAACGTTACAGAATTATCAAGTAGTATGGGCATGCACATTTCAACCATCCTGCCTTTATGAAGAAAATTAAATATTCATCACCTACTCCCTTTTCAACCTTTCTTTTTCTCCTATAAATCTCTCGAAGAACAGATGATTTAAGGTTTCAGATTTTATCAGAAAATTATGCAGTGAAAGGATTTTTGTATACATTTTGTAGAAATATTGTATGAAGGCTTAGAGCCCATAGGGTCTCAGTGAGGAGGAGTTCCATCTGTTAAAGAGGATTCTGATGTTTGGTATTTCACAGTCTGTAACTTTCTCTTATGTGTTATTTAAATAGATCATTTCATTTCATCCATCTTTCATGTATCATGTTTTGGAATGCAAGTGGCTCACTGATTTTTGGTATGGATTTATCCTAGTTGATACCCATGCTCGGATTAGTTGAGTGCTTTAAATATGGCTCATGCATGATATTCTGTTCCACTATTCATCTAAACCATATTTTTGCTATATTAGTTTCTTTGGGAGGGTGTTTTTAAAACGCTATTGTAATGTATGGATTCTTAGATTGGTAAGCCCATGCATGGTGGTATTTTGTATCTGGATATCAGCTCAATGTTAACTAATATTTGCTCAATATTTCATTCACTACAGACACCTTCTGATAATTTATTTCTGTGAGGTATTTCTGAATTTTCCCTCTTTGCAGTAAGCTGTCTCTGAATTGTCTGTTGCTTTCTATATTGGAGTTTTGCATATTGCCTCTGCAGTACTCCTTTCTATGTGTCAGTTTCTGAAGGTCTTGGTCCCACTCAGATTAATATTCCTTGTTTTGCAAGAGATAGCATGAGAGCTCTTTATTGATAACTCCCTCTGTTATACCATATGCTCCTTGCTATATAAGATGTCCTAAGCACTGGTCTATCACAACTCTAGGCTATCTCTAGGAGCGACAACATCTTTTTGGCGCCATTTCCAGGGATCGAAGTTGAGAAAATATAAATCCCTGGGCCTCGACAAAACCTAATTCACTCTTCAAGTAGGTGAGTATGGAGAGTTGAGAGTTGTAGATCCCTCACCTTGGCGACTCCACATTTGTTATTAGATAAATTCATTTGCAGTCCTGGATCCTCGTAAGCCAAACCTGAGGTCAGATACGTCTCAACCAAAGACACTTTCAGTGTCTGACCATGAAAATATTATACATAGAAGAAATTGGAGGGAGAGAAAATCAGTCCACTCTGAAATCCCTGAATTGTCTATAGAAGATTTTCCATCCTCTTCTTCTCAAGAAGCTCAAGTGCCAGATCCCGACTCCACTATGGGAGATAATGATTATTACTATTTAGATATCCCACCCCGAGGAGGGGTCAGAAATAAAGATAGTTTTCACCCTACTCCTGAGGTTGAAGAGGTCAAATAAGTCATTGAAGTATCTGCAATTAACAGACCATTATTCCCCTCAACACCTCATCCTGTTGTTCAGTATATTCCTATCGTTATTCATACTCCACTTCCACCTCCTCCTCCTCCTCTTACTCATCAAACTATTGCACTACCTCCACCCCCTCCAATGGAAAATGTTCCAGGCTTCTTGCTAAATAAAGATGCTCCTCTGGCATTACCCCAAGTGTTAAATGATATGCCCCAAGATTATTTGAAGATTTTACCTCGATTCAATGGGGAAAATGAGATTGATGCTCAAAAAAATCTTGAGGTATTATGTGCTTTTGCAGAGAATTTTAATGTGGAACATTTAGATGTGGTCTTAAGGCTGTTTGTCCAATCTCTTAATGGTGAAGCTAGAAAATGGTTTAAGACATTGGCAGGTCGTTCTATTACCACTTGGGAAATAATGGAAGATACTTTTCTCAGAAAATGGGGAGAGAAGAAATACCATGGAAATTGTCTTACTGAGTTCAATACACTCAAGAAAAGACATAATGAAGGGGTGTCAGAATTTATCAAGAGATTTAATAAATTGTATTTGAGTCTTCCTGCTAATATGAAACCTCATCAAACTACTGCTATAGTTGTTTTTGTAGCAGCTTTTGATTCATAATTTGGTTTCTGTCTCAGAGAAAGAAAGCCTGCTATGCTGGATGATGCTCAGTCAGATGCACTAGAGTTGGAAGAAAACTTTGCCTCCACCGGTAAATCAAAAGGAAGATCTGAACAAGATACTAGAAGAAGGGGAAAAGAGGAGGTATCTACCTCCTACCAAGACAGAGACTTAGCTAATGACAGAATGGAAGAAATGAGCAAATTGATTAAGAAAATGGTCAAGCTTGAATTGGAGGCCAAGAACTCAGCCTTCAAGAATTTCCACAATGCTCCAAATAGAGGTTATAATCCTCAGTATAGGAAACCACCCCTGCAAATATTGCCAAGGGAAGCAAAGGAGCAACAGGATCAGGTACCACACCCATTGTACTTGGAAGGTATAGTAGATGATTCTACTGAAGACACTGCCTATGGACTGGAGGATGCAAATCTTGCCTTTTCAAATAGTGATGGAGAAGAATGCCCTTTGCAAGGAAATGATGGAGCTGAGTGCTCATTACAAGAAGAAGAAAAGACCAGAGACACAGAAGAAGCAGAAATTGATCATTATTGTAAAAAATTTGCTGATTTCATGCAAGCACAGTTCAATAGAAGATATGATCTCAGATCTTCTAGGAAGAGGACTCATACTCAAGATCAAGAAGAGGAGTTACCCTAGAAGGAAGCACCTACTCAGAAGGAGTCTACAGTGCAGAAAGTCATAGACAAAGGTAAGGGCCCTCTAAACAAACCTTTGCAGTCTAATGATAAAATTCCTTCCTCTCCAAAAGTAGTCATTCCTCCTAATACCAAGTCTGTGTCAACAGAAGTCAAATCCTCGGCCGAAAATAAAGAGTCAAAAGAGGTTGTAATAGAGAATTCCTCTCCTGTTTTCAGTCTACAAAAGGAACTTGAGAAAGTCAAAATCCCAGTCCCCTTGATTGAACTATTGAAACAACCTGCATATCAATCCCAAGTTACTTCTTTTATGATCCCTCCAGAAGCAGTGCTCACCCCAGATAGTCTCAACCTTCAAGAAGAAATACCAATGGTTGTCTTTGGTCCACATGTTGAGGAACTAGATGCTTCTACTCCTCCCTTTTATGTGTCTCTAGTGATTCATGACCTGCTATTGCATAACTGCATGCTAGATTCTGGAGCTTCCCATAATCTGCTACCTTTGTCAGTCATGGAACAATTAGGACTACAAATTACCCATCCATACAAAGACCTCTATTCATTTGATTCCAAAAGATTTAAATGCTTGGGGATGATCAAGGATTTGGTAGTCAATTTCGCCAAAATCCCAACAAAATGTGTGGTAATGGACATAGTGGTGGCTGACATCCCAGCTCGCTTTGGCATGTTACTGTCAAGGTCCTGGGAAAAAAAAATTGGTGGGTCAATTAATTTGGATTTAACATATGCCACGATCCCAGTTTTTGGTGGCTAGGAGAGGAGGTTGTACAGGGAGACTAGATTTTTCAAGATGGTGACTAAGGCTGTCAACTCTGTTAATTCACCTGTCTACAGTAAAGAAGGAGATTTCTCATGCTTGATTCTAGAAGAATATCAATATTATGCTGATGAACCATCCTTCTATCAGATCAAGACTGAGCAGCCCTTAGAGAGCCATGAAGCAGGAATCTGGACACTTCATTTTGATGGAGCAAATTCAAGAGAAGGTAATGGAGCTGGAATATTATTTATTTCTCCTACAGGAAAATGGGTTCCATTGTCCTTCAAGCTAGAATATGAAGATACTAATAATGTGGCTGAATAAGAAGCACTTCTGTTAGGATTGTAGACAGCCAGGAACATGAACATACAAATTTTAAAAGTTCTGGGAGATTCAGAGCTGGTGGTTAGACAAGTCAGGAATCAGTGTCAAACCAAACATCCATGACTGAGGGCTTATAGGAATGAAGTTTGGGACATGGTAGAAAATTTCTTCTTGGCATTCAATATCCAGTTCATGCCCCGAGAAAAAAATAGGATGGATGATTCCCTTGCTGTGGCTGCTAGTACATTTCGACCACCGCAGAACCCTCTTTTAAGATATGAAGTTGAGGTGCGTTATCGGCCGTCAATCCCAGATAACATCAAACACTCACAGGTATTTGAAGATGAAGAACAGATGAAGATATTCCTGGAAACAGTAGGGGAATTCTCCAATATGGAGATTGATGCTGAAGAAGAGGTTGAGTCTAAATATACTTCAGAAAGAAAATGGGAGAAGAAAGTGGCAGGTAATAAAGTGTTGCAGTTAAAGGGAAACATTATACCCAGAGGGATGGTGCCTCTAGAAAGATTATTTGACAATAATGATGTCCCACTGCAGCCAGGAAAAGTGGTAGAAGAAAATCAGGTAGAAGGCCTGAATCTTGGTACTGAGGCTGAACCCAAAATTGTAAAACTGTCCAAGAAGATCCCTGGAGAATATAAAAAGCTATATCAGAAATTATTTCAGTCTTACATAGATGTGTTTGCATGGTCCTATCAGGAATTGAAAACTTTTGATATCAGTATTATGCAACACAAAATTCCACTGAAGGGAGATGCAAAGCCTCAGAAGCAGAAGCTCAGAAAAATAAATCCCCTGTTGCTTCCTTCTATTGAGAAAGAGATTAAGAAGTTTTTGAAGGCCAAAATAATTGTGCCATTGAGGTACCCTGAATGGGTGGCAAACCTAGTTCCTTTCCGAAAGAAGAATAGATAAATAAGGCTGTGTGTAGATTTCTGAAATCTAAACAGAGCATCCTTAAAGGATAATTATCCTCTGCCTAAGATGGATCATATCCTGCAGAAGGTGGTTGGAGCTTCTAGGATGTCAATGATGGATGGATTCTCTGGCTATAACTAGGTGGCTGTACTTCCAGAAGATCAAAAGAAGACTGCTTTCACTACACCATGGGGTACATTTATGTATGCCAGGATGCCTTGAATTGATTAATTTAGGGGCCACCTTTCAGAGGGCGATGGACATTGCTTTTGTTGGGGAGCAAGATAAATTTCCGGTAGTCTACCTTGATGATATCACTTTATTTTCAAAGAATGATACTGAGCATATTGAACATCCGCGTAGAACCTTTGAGAAATGCAGAAGGTATGGTCTCTATCTAAACCCTCAGACGTCTTTATTTGCATTAGAAGAGGGTAAACTTTTGGGACACATTGTGACTAAGGATGGGGTGAAGATAGATCCTAAGAGGGTAGAGGTTATAATTGGTATTCCTCTTCCTAGGAATAAGAAGGAGGTACAAGTGTTACTAGGGCGTATTAATTTCCTGAGAAGGTTTATTCCTAACTATGCTGAAATACTTAGATATATAAATGACATGCTTAAGAAAGATAATGAAGTAAAATGGTCACAGGAATCACGAGAGGCATTTACCAGAATAAAAAATGCTTTTACAGAAGCCCCTGTGCTAGCTAGACTAGATTATGCTAAACCTTTCATGATCTTTTCTTTTGCATCACCTCATACAATAGCAGGAGTCTTATTGTAGAAAAATGAGGAAGGGTATGAGTAGCCCATCGCCTTCTTTAGTCAGGTGCTCCGTGATGCAGAATTGAAATATAACATATTGTAAAAGCAAGCATACGCCCTAGTAAAATCCCTCAAATCATTCTGCATGTATATCTTACAGTCCGATGTCACTACATTTGTGCCTGCAGTTGCTGTAAAAGATATTCTTATTCAGGGGGATAGTGAAGGAAAAAGGGGGAAGTGGATAGCCAAGATATAAGAGTATGAATTAGACATCCGTCCTACTAAGCTGATCAAAGGATAGGGGCTTGCTAAAATGTTATCTAAATCAAACTATCAAGCTCTGGGCATAAATTTGTCCATTATAGCAGGTGAGGAACCTGAGGAGAAAGAAGAGCGACAGGGAATTTGAGTAGCTACTTTGGGAACACATATAAAGTACCTCACCAGTCAGTGGTAAAAAGAGATAGTAGAATATCTCCTCACACTCAGCTGCCCCCCAAGTTGTGATAAAGTTAAATACAGAACACTGAGATTGAAATCACAGAAGTACATAGTCACCAATGGCCGATTATATTGGCGTGATCCCTCAGGCATCCTACTCCTGTGCCTCACAGAGGATGAGGTAGAGAGAATAATAGCTGAATTTCATGAAGGGATCTGTGGGGGTCATTACAACTGGAGGGCCACTACTCATAAAATCCTGAAAGTTGGTTTCTATTGGCCCAAGCTTTTTGGAGATGTTTTTTCCCGGGTTAGAGCATGTGAAAAATGTCAGAAATTTGCTGAAAGACAGAAGATGGCACCTCTTCCCATGATTCTCGTGCACGTGGATGAACCATTCCGACAATGGGGAATTGATTTTATAGGTGAAATACATCCCCCATCGAGTGGTCAGCATAAGTGGATTTTAACTTCCACTGATTATTTCACAAAATGGGTGGAAGCCATACCTGCGAGGAACGCAACAAATACTGTGATCATAATGTTCATGGAAGAAAACATCATATCCAGGTTTGGCTGCCCTGCCAGAATAGTGACTGATAATGCCCAGGCCTTCAAGTCTACAAAGTTTGTGAGTTTCTGTCAGCAATATAACATCACTATAAGCCACTATACAGCCTATTATCCTCAAGGAAGTGTCTTGGAAGAATCTTCCAATAAAACCCTGGTGAGGGCACTGAAGAAGGCTATAAATGAAAATCAGAAAAATTGGGATTCCCAGTTGAAATTTTCTCTGTGGGCCAATAGAATTACTAGCAAGAGAGCAACTGGAAAATCCCCATATGAATTGGTATATGGGAGGGCAGCAATATTTCCTATTCAATTATCCCTACCAGTAGCCCGATTCATGCAGGAAAGTCAAGAAGAGCTTGATGATATGATCAGGAGAATAAACTAGTTGGTGGAATTGGAAGAAACACACAATCAGATGAATCAAAGGCTAACAGAGTATCAGGAGAAGATGAAGTACCATTTTTATCAGCATGCTAAAGACAGAAATATGCAAATTGGTGATTTAGTACTTAGGTGGGATATCCGGAGGGCTGAAAAAGGAAAACATGGTAAATTCGACCCACTTTGGTTTGGTCCTTTAAAAACTGTGGAACAGGGGGGCAATAACACTTTTAGGTTGCATAATTTACAAGGAGATTTGCTTGATGCCCCGGTGAATGGTCAGTTCCTTAAGCCCTACTTCCAATTCTAATGTAGGCAAGGACAACCTTGTGTATTATACTGTATAATAGTTTTATGTTTCATCTTTATTTGAATAATATGGGTGTCGTGATGAATCATGAAAAGAAAAATAGAAGTGCTGAAGAGAAGTGTCCACATAGAAGATTTACCTGTGGTCTGCGAAGTTCTCGACACGCCCAGAGATGAACGTGTCATCCCCAAGTGGAGCCAATGTTGATCATGTCAGCATTCTGTTAAATTTCGTTAAATTATGACAAACAATACCCTTTAAACCCCCTCTGTTTGGCCTAAAAAAATCATTTTTCCGCTTATCGTTCCCCTTTTATAAACTCAAAATGGCATTAAAAAGGGAAAAAACCCACACTTGAAAATATATATGGTCTGGCACCTTTCGGCCCTAGCCCGCTAGTATTTTTCTCCACGTAACCTGGGTGTTAGACCAAGCCGCAGCCTGAAAGGCGCTTATCAAATGAATATCGAGCGAATTCATAACCGTCGATCTGTACAGATCGGACGACGTTCGTTCATCTCTGTCGTGCCCGTAGCCTACCTGCCTACCGTCTGATCAAATCGTAAAATCAACGGCCTGGAGTCTATCTGTTCTAGTGGTCCCCGCCCCGCATCCACTGTTCAAAACTGCCTAGTATCTATTGCACCGCCTTTCGTAGGCGGACGATATTTCTCAATTAAGAGCGATTCCATACATCGCGCGACATGTGGCTCCGTCACTATTCCAAAATCGCTACCTCATCACGTGTTATCGTTCGACTGAGGATACGAAGCGATATGTATTATAGCCATCCGATCTGGGGGTCTCCATCCAACGGTCATCACACTACAGAGATGCACGGGTGTTAATCCAAGTGTACAGTGCCCCTGGCCCACTGCCCATCACCTCCGATGCATTCACAGCTGTCGATCTCCTCCTGAGATCGGACGGTCCAGATTTGATTGCCCCTGCCTTAGCCTGGTCTTCCTCCATGTCACCTTCCCATGTGTTTATCGCATTTTTCCTCTGCCATTTATATATTCCATTCATACGTAATATTTTAATGATTTACGTTATAACTTTGGCCAGTCCATCCACCATTTTTCCACTGAATTTTTCATCGCCACCCCGCATACTTCTGTCATTTCATCATTCCGCATTGCTGCACAGTCATCCCCACTGCATCGTAGTCCCCATGCATTTGTTTTCTTGACGAGTTTGTGGGTTTTGCAGGTTTAAAGCAGCGGAAAAATATCATGATTCACAGTCTCTATTACTGTGATAGAGAGCACTTCAAAGGACCATTTTTCAGAGCTGAATTATGAAGAAAGGTCTGGGAAGGTATGCTGACAAGACTTCCATTAAAGTAACAGAGTTAAAATATGTCAAACCCTCCGGAGTCATTCAAAGCACATATTTTGCAATCGGAGACATTAATGTTGCAGCGAAGAGTATCAGTGGGATATCAGAGGAATTCAAAATTCAGCATTAAATATTTTAAGCCTTAATCTAGGGTTTAGAAGGCAGAGGATACAATGCATAAGAAACAATACCCTCCAGGTTTCATTTCAGCAGAATTTTCTTTCAGGAAAGGACAGACTGCCCATGAGGTTTTTATTCCTCTACCGTGTTCCTGAAGAGACTTTCACCCAGTGCATTTATTTCAGAAAGCAGGCCACAGAGTACATGCAATTTTACAAAATTATCAAGCATTATGGGCGTGCACGTTTCAGCCATCCTGCCTTTATGAAGCAAATTATATATTCATCACCTACTCACTTTTCGAGCTTTCTTTTTCTCCTATAAATCTCCCGAATAACAGATGATTTAAGGTTCCAGATTTTATCAGAAAATTATGCAGTGAAAGGATTTTTGTATACATTTTGTAGAGCTCTTGTATGAAGGCTCAAAGCCCATAGGTTCTCAGTGAGGAGGAGTTCCATTTGTTAAAGAGGATTTTGGTCTTTGGTATTTCACAGTCTTTAACTTTCTCTTATGTGTTATTTAAATAGATCATTTCATTTCATCCATCTTTCCTGTATCGTGTTTTGGAATGCAAGTGGCTCACTGATTTTTGGTATGGATTTATCCTAGTTGATACCCATGCTCGGATTAGTCGAGCGCTTTAAATATGGCTCATGCATGATATTCTGTTCCACTATTCATCTAAACCATATTTCTTCTATATTAGTTTCTTTGGGAGGGTGTTTTTAAAACGATATTGTCACGTATGGATTCTTAGATTGGTAAGCCCATGCATGGTGGTATTATGTATCTGGATATCAGCTCAATGTTAGCTAATATCTCCTCAATATTTCATCCACTACATACACCTTTTGATAATTTATTTTTGTGAGGTATTTCTGAATTGGCCCTCTTTGCAGTAAGCTGTCTCTGAATTGTCTGTTGCTTTCTATATTGGAGTTTTGCATATTGCCTCTACAGTACTCCTTTCTATGTGTCATTTTATGAAGGTCTTGGTCCCACTCAGATTAATATTCCTTGTTTTACAAGAGATAGCATGAGAGCTCTTTATTGATAACTCCCTCTGTTATACCATATGCTCCTTGCTATATAAGATGTCCTAGGCATTGGTCTATCACAACTCTAGGCTGTCTCTAGGAGCAGCAACAATATCATAGTTTAGAGGCTTGTAGCCACCACATCTCTTCTTAGAGATAGGCTACTAGCACCCTAGATAGTTTATGTCCATTATGTCTATAAGCATATTTCAGTTATTTGATATTAATGAAATGAAGTGTTATTTTTTCTGCATCTCTTTGTTTACGTGTATTTCTCTATTTTATTGCATTCCTACATAAGTCCAAATAAATGCAAAAAATTTCCGATGATGTGATCAAGATTTTATTGGCTTCGCTTCGTCTAGAAGGCATGACACTCATCTGGTGGCAGAGTAAGTCACAACATGGGACACAACATACTGGTAAGATTTTTCCACCATGAAGTGATTTATTTCTACACTTAGAAATAAATTATACCATTTGGGTTATAAGGAGAAAGCCTTAATATAATGGTAAAGTATTAAAGCTAAGAAAGGACAATCAGTGCAGGAATATACAGATGAATTTCACAAGAAGGAATTAATTCTTGATATTCCCTTACATACACAAGAAACTCTAATGAAATATATAAGAGGATTGCCTAAATACATTCGTAACACTGCATTTATGTTTAGTCCTACTAACTTGGATGAAGTAGCTATTGAAGAAACTTACATTGAAGCAGGAAAATATAGAGTTGGTGTATCATCAGAATCAACATCCAAAAAAGAGGGAAAAGGAAAGGGACAAACCAAGAGGAAAAATTCCATTAATATGGAAGAGGAGAAGCTCTCTTAAAAGCATTTTAATAATGAAGGGCATTATGAAGTGGTCTAAAGGAAAGTAGGGTAAGAAAAAAGCAACCAAAGTGGTCTAAAGGAAAGTAGGGTAAGAAAAAAGTTGCAACAATAATAACGCCAACAGATTTAGGTTTAGAATCAAGCGATGAGGCTCAAATTGCAGTAGGTTTGGAAAGTAAATCTGATGATGGTATTGATTTTGATAGTTCCTGAGATAAGAAGAGATGCAAGTTATTTCATTTAAGGGTCATTATGAAGCATACTAATATCGACACTTTGATTGATAATGGATCTCAAGTTAACTTAATTTATCAGGAAATGGTTAAGCAGTTCGGGTTAAAAACTAAAATGCATCATAAACCTTATACGTTGAATTGGATGAGTAAAATTCATAATTTTCAAGTAACTAAACAGTGTGTGTTATAATTTTCAATTACATCTAAATTTGTGGACAAGTTAATATGTGATGTAGTACCACTAGATGCATGTGGAATGGTCTTAGGTATTCCATATTTATATGATCATAGAGAAATATTATATTGGGAAAACTTAATTATCACTTGTTTAAAAGGGGAATTGAATATATTGTGCATTATCATCCTATAAAGGAAAAACAATATTTTCAAACAGTGGTATGGTTAAAAAGGGAAACTTATGCAAATAAAACTATGTTTGTACCATCAACGACACTTAAGCATAAAACAACTAAAACAAATCAGAAATATGTGCTTAAGGAATTTCAAATTGTACAACAAGTATCATTGCATGATAAGTTCAATTTTTTCTAAGTATTGAGGGGTTTCCACAATGCATTATATTAGATATCATTTTTTGGGATTTAACTGTGTTAAGTAAGCCATTCATCTATGACCATTTCCATGAGAGGTAGTTGTAACTGACTAATCTCTCATGATTGCTGGATAGTCCACTTAAAACTCATTTCATTGGGTGATGCTCACAGGGGTGAATAAGAGGGATTGAAACTAGTGAAATGAATCACATAGCATCAATCATCACTTTCAGGGCTTGCACCTAGTAACCAGGACCTCCCGAGAGGTCACCCTTCCTAGATCGCCTCTGGATCAAGCATGCTTAACTGTGGATTTTTCCCCACAATCAAGCCCACTTAGCTTGCTACCCCATTTGAAAAACCTTAGAAAGTAATGTGCCTCATGAACCATTCAATTAGAGCTCCCTTTACTCTTTGTATTTAAGTATTGAGGGGTTTCTGCAGTGCATTATATTAGATATCATTTTTTGGGATTCACCTGCGTTAAGTAAGTCATTCATCTATGACCATTTCCATGAGAGGTAGTCGTAACTGACTAATTTCTCATGATTTTTTAATATTCCACTCAGCATTGCATCGAGTGATTCTCACAGGGGTGAATAAGTGTGATTGAAACTAGTGAAATGAATCACATAGTGTCAATCATCACTTTCGGGGTTTACACCTAGTAACCAGGACTTCCAGGGAGCTCACCCATCCCATATTTCCTCTATCTAAAGTGCGGTTAACTATGGAGTTTTCCCCAAAATCAAGCCCACTTAGCTTGCTACCCCATTTTCAAAACCTTAAGAAGTATTGTGCCTCATGAGCAATTCAAGTAGAGATCCATTTACTCTTTGTATTTAAGTATTGAAGGGTTTCCGTAGTGCATTATATTAGATATCATTTTTTGGGATTCAACAACATTAATTAAGTCATTCATCTATGACCATTTCCATGAAAGGTAGTCATTTCAACAGAGTACTATTTCATTTATGTCAGTATGTTCAATGTTGTTATTCAGCTTGCTTATTTTCAACAGTATTTGGGTTATAATAACAAACATGGATGTAGATATGGATGGAAAATGGAACATTGTGCTTTGCAATTTTTATGTTGTATTGATGATTTTGTGGATGCGTAACATGTGCAGATTCATAACAGGCTAGCCCAAAGATATCTGGAAGGTGGAGAGAGATTGACCTCACCTTCAAATAGTGTAGACAACCTTTTGGTGGTCCAAGAGGTCTTAGTGAGGAGGAATGATCAAGGATGATTAAGAATGATCTAAAATGGTCAAGGAGTGATATGGAGGACATGAAAGATGCTCAATTTTTGGAAAATGCTCGAAAAATAAGTTTTCAAATGCTTTTTAAACCATATCCATTACGTATGTTTCATGGTTTTTAATCCAATGCCACTTAAATGGGTGAAATGGACTTCGTATGAAGAAATTATGCAAAGTCAAAGTTCAGGTCCAATTAGGGAAAAAATTCAAAAGTCAACTGGTCGAATTCAAAGGTCAAAGCGTAAGGTTCCATAGGTCAATGGTCAACTCATGTTTCTAGTGGTCAAGGTTCTAGGTTCATGATTCCAACTGACAAGTGGCACTTCCTTAATTTTACAAGTGTCGTTGCGTAGTTGGTTGATTTTCGACCAATCCTGAGGCAACACATGGCCCTATCAAAGGGCAACACATGGCCCTATCGAAGGGTGACATGTGGCCTCATAAGACTATATTTGGTTGAATTTATACCAATCCTAAGGCAACACGTGCCCTATTAGAGGGTGACACGTGGCCTCATAAGATTGGTCAAAATTTTGTTTAGCGGATCAATGGACTAGACAAGTTTGATCCTGCAACCTCTCAAGAACAAATATGACACATTACCATTAGGCTACAATAATGGTTCTTATTATGATTATGGTGTCACATATATTTAAAGGAGTGAATGTTGGATATAACCAAAAAAAATGGTAGAGCCTGCAAATATTGGTGGCTTCACCATACATATCAATCCGAAAGTGTATATCACATCTATTGTAACTAACGTGAAGGGATAAGGCCATGGGCCATATATTATTAATGTAATTCAATGTATCCACCAAAAAAATGTTTATTAAAATTAATGTATGCCAAACACACCACACAACCACCATCAATATATCAATTAAAATAATGCTCTTTTTGTATTTAACTGTGGACATGGAGTTATAAACCCACATGCTCAACCATTGAGCCACAAGTCATTTTGTTGTTTAGTTAATAATGGAATTTCCTTTTAAGTGCAGTAGATAGTATTTTTTGGCTTATTTTAGCCATTCAATGACCATTTTGAGCAAGGAAAGAGTTTAAATAGGAGTTTTGAGGCCTTTTAAACACCCTGGTGACATTTTTTTGCCAATATAGAGCTTATATTTTTATGAACAAGAATTTTGAGCGTTTTTAATAAAGAGGTCTCCCCACTGAAGACTGGGCCCAAATACGTTGGTTTGAAGATAGCTGAACTTCGTTATCAATGTGTTGGTGTTATTGTCTCTTGTGTGTTTTTTTTTAATTTTCTATAATTTCCTTTCAAGTTTTCTATGTATTTTAAATTGAACTCTTTTTAATGGTGATTTTAATTACATGCAAACACTTTTAAGATATTAATAAACCAGTATCAATTTCAATCAGGATTTCAGATGAGCATGTGACTATGATTTTTTTTTATGATGGTTACATGTGATCTATGATTTTGATTATGATGGTTATGTTTGATCTAACTAAATGTGATTTGTTTATACATGGCGATTTGATTAAAATAATTATTTTGACTTATTGTGATAGGAAATGAACAAAATTGCAAATGCACCTTATTGACGAGCCATTGATGAGGTATGATGCAAATTTTTTCAGTTTATTTTGAATCTAATGCAAATTATGTGCTTCGTACAAAAAATCATGGAAATTCTCGGTTGGGTGGTTGGAACTGATTGCAATAAATTTAGCATCAGCAATAAATGGAATTGAAACAAACAATAATATGTTGGTATAGCATTCAGGAGTAGGGCCATTGTGGGACATTGGTACCCAATAGTGTCCATTGATTTCCATGAGAATTTTATGACCGGTATGATGGTTTGAGGCACACATATTAATTGTTTTTTGACCTTCCGATGTGAGGAAGCCTTGCCAAGGGGTGGATCACCTGAGAAAGGGGATGTTAGGGAGATTGGAAGGTGAGTGACTGCACAAAATGGGGTGACTAGATTTCCTAAGAGACTATGTAGCAAAGAAGGGAAGGCTGGGGAATGGATTTGTTTTGGTCATTATCATTTCCATATGGAATCATATGCACATTGAGAGTGCACCCTGGAACAATGAGCTGGTAATTGTTCACTGAGAGGAAAAGTGGCACATGATTGTAGCGCTGGAAATTAGATGCATACTTTTACTTTGGTAGTGGATTCTTGACTTCCTGGGAAGCAGGTGAATCCTAGTATTACTTTTAGGGTGGATGTGTGAGCCTCTGGATTCCCTTGTTGACTAGTGCAGGAATCATATCCTTTATTTTTTGGTTGAGAAATTGTGCATATGTGTATATTATTGTAAATATTGTATTGAGATGGATTTATAAAGCTCCATAAACATTATGGTTATTTGTTGGTTGAAAAAAATGTGCATAAGTATATGTGGTTGTTAATGTAAATACCGCAATGAGTTTTTTTATAAAGCTCCAGTAAATGGTATGATTGTCGTGTTTCAACAATGGTCATTGTAAATACTGCAATGAGCTGTATTATAAAGCTCCATGGGAAGAATGTTTTTGTTTTCAAGGATTTTGTTGGTTGTAGGTGTCATTGAACATTGAGGATGGTGTTCCCTCAAGTGGGAGTGTAAGAGCCCCGGTGAAAATTCCATGCAATAATGTTAATAAAGGAAAAAATGATAGCCATGGTTGATGGGACACTTATTCCAAGATGAGTGTTGGGAAAAACATCCTAGTGGGTGTTCATTTAGGTTAATATGGCTAAGGAAATTGGAAATGGCAATGATAAAGACATTTGGAAAGGAAAAATGGAATTTTTGGCACATTTATTTATGAAAATAATGGAAATTAGGAGAAAAGGGAGGTGAAAGGTCACAGGTTGAATGTGAGGAGGAAAATGAAGGAAAATAATGGAAAATGAAGAAAATAAAGGCCTAATTGATAAAAAGGCTTCTAAGGATCATTTGGTACCTTTTGTCAGTTATTTTTTGGAGATCTCTTCTCTTTCACTCTTGGACACTTAGAGTTTTCTTGGAGCACTTTGGCATTAGATCAAGAACGGAAAAGAAGGTAAGAGGAAGGAAGTAGTAAGAAAGGAAAATCAGGATCAAGCAGCTACAACATGATTCTTTGTATGTATCGATTTTCATGTGTGATTTCCTTGCTAGATTTTGCATGCATGGAATTGAATGTGGTTCTTTTCTATCATGGAATGGGTTTTTCTAGGTGTGAAAGTGTTTTCAGCCTAGCATTTCCATTTCTGGATAGCCATGGTGTGATGGAGTTCTCATGTTTTGGTTGAAATGTATTGTTGGATGGATTCAAATTTGAGTTATGTGGAACTTTGAAATGATATAACACATGGCCTAGTAACCCCTGAACTATACTGTGGGTTGCGATAAAGTGGGATATTGTGTTTCCTTGGTGGCCCTACGAATCCTCAACTGGTGAATGGTGGGATATATGGTAACTCATAGAGGTGGTTTTCTCTCCATCAGACATAGGAATCCCAGGTTGGGATATATGGTAAATCCTAGAGAGTATGTATCAGCTTAGGGCCTAGTAATAGCTGTATGGAGTTGTGGATTGCAGTAAAGCCTGAGAGGATAGGAGACTGGAAAATTCTTTACGGTGTAGGTGGAGAAATCCAGTGGCATCCATGCTTTTTTTTCCTAGTGATCGAGTGGATATTATGGTAAAGCCTATTATGACATGTTTATTGTTTTGGCCTAGTGATCCAGCATGGATTACGGTAAATATTGATTTCTATTAATGAGGGTGAGGTGGTTTAGCCTCGGTATTTCTTGGTTGGTTCTTTTGGTTTAAGTTCCATATTCATGCTTGGAATATGGCATGGGGGTGATTGTTTGAAGATAGAATTGGCTCAGCCAATCTATGTTTGGTTTAAACATGGACGTCCCATCCCGGGTTGGTTTTTTCATTAATTAATAAGAGGTTCTCTCCTTGAAAAATTATGTGTAAATGTACTATTTTATATGTGGATTCTATGGCTGATGTATCCTTGATATTTCTATTGTTATTATGTTTTTTTTAAGCATGTATTATGATAGTGATAATGTATGGCTCTCCTCATGTTTTTATGTGTAAATGAATAAGCAATGTATCTATGGCCTAATAGATAATAATGCAACTAATGATGTAAGGGAAAATTACTTCTTAGTGATTCTCAAATAAGTATGAAACCCCTATGCTGAGATATGTTGTTTACACTTGTAGATTACATATTTTTGGCATGTTTGACTAAATTCCTGTCATGGCTGGTAGGGGTCCAATTTAGGCCTTGTAATTTTTTTTTTAAATGCATCATTATTTCACTATTTTATTTCATTCCTGAGATTTTCATTAAGTTCTAGGTAGTGACCTGGGCTCTGGGCCTAAAAGAGTGGCTTAAATATCGGGGATGTTGGCACAGGTCTATGGGAGAAAGTCCCTGGATGCATGCATGCATATGATGTGGGAGCATCTAGAGCCTCCCACACGTACCCATGTCTATACTGTGGGAGCGTACGGGGGATTGAAGGCCTAAAATCTCAGTGGGACCCAGGGGCTAGTTACCTGAGTGGTTGGGATGGTTTCTGAGAGTTTTTTTCTGATGTGGCAGGTATGTATGATGTGTTTTTGTCGATTCCATTTCCTTAAGGTCACCTAGGAGTTTGAATTTGATCATACTAACTCTTCATCACATGTTTACCCTGGTTGGTTAGTTACTTGAGTAGATGTGGGATGAGGGCATTATATGAAGGGTTATGTAATAACCCCAACTAAAATTCCATGTAATAATTTTACTAAAGGAAAAATAAGGCCAAGGTCATGGGACACTTATTCCAAGCTGAATGTTGGGGAAGACATCCTAATGTGGGTGTTCATTAGGTTTATTATGGTGAAGGGAAATTGGAAAAGGAAATGGCAAAGGCATTGAAAAGGAAAAGAGGCATTAATTGGAATTTTATTTATGAAAATAAATAAAATTAGGAGAAAAAGAAGATGAAAGGTCACACGTTGCATGTGAGGAGGAAAATGAAGGAAAATAATGGAAAATGAAGAAATTATATGCCTCAGTGATAAAAAAGGCTTTTGAGGATTAGTTGGCAGGCTTTGGTCAGTTCAATTTTGAGCTCTCTCTTTATTCTCTCTACTCTCTCATACTCTTGCACACTTAGAATATTATGGGAGCACTCTTTCATTGGGCCAAGAAAAGAAAAGAAATCTCAAAGAAAGCAAAGGGAAGCAAAGTTCAAACAAGGAAGAGCAGGATCAAGCGGCTACAATGGGATTACTTGTAGGTGTCAAGTTGCATGTATGATTTACTTGATGGTTTTGGCATGCATGTGTATATTTGGTTCTCTTATTCATTGGCATTGGTTTTGTTGGGTGTAACAGTGGTTTTCATCCTTTCCTTTCCATTTCCAGATAGCCATGGTGTGATGGGGTTATTTTATTGGGTTGATATAGATTACTAGATGGTTTCGAAATTGAGTGGGGTGGTCTCATGAAAAATCGCAAGGCCTAGGAATCCCTTGAACGATATTGGCTAAATACATAGTAAAAATTGATTGTGAACCTCCTCATTTGGTCTAGGAATCCCTTGAATAGTATTGGTGGGATACATAGTAAAGCCTAGAGGATGGAGCCTCGTTAGGCCTAGGAATCCCTTGACCAGTAATGGAAGACTACACGATAAGTCCTATAAGTGTATGCCCTTTTTAGGCCTAGGAATCCCTTAACCGATTATGGTGGGACACACAGTAAATATTAGAGAGTGGATATGGAAACATTCCTCACGATTTAAGTGGAGATATCCAAAGGGATCCATTCTTTTTTGGGCCCAATGATCACTTGACTGGTATATGGCGGGATTGTGGTAAAGCTTGTATTGTATGTTCATTGTTTTTTCTTGGGAATCCCTTGGTGGATGCAGTAAGCTTGAGGAATCCTTGATTAGTTTTTTTTTTAGTCCCAAATTCGTACATGGAATATGGCATGGGGGTGATTTGATAAAATAAATATTTGTTTTAATCCAATATATGGTCGGGTGGTACGTGGAATTACCTGACTTGGTTGGATTTTGTATATGTTAATTAAATCTCTTTTCCAATTGTATGTTATGTGTAAATCTGATTTTTATTATGTGATATCAATGGATATTCTATAATTGTTATTATGCTAGTTATATGTTGGTTATAAGCATGGTTTTATGACAGAATTTAATTATGGTTATCATCATGTTTTGATTGGTAAATGAATGGTTATTGAATCCATGACCTATTAAATGTTATTGCAACTATTATGAGAAGGAATTATACCTTATTAGTGATTTTCAGATAAATATCATACCCTTATGTTCATATATGAATTTATAGCCTGTATATTACATGTTCATGATGTGTTTGACAAAATGCATGTCATGGTTAGTGGTGAGCCTTGGCATTGCACCAAGAGTGTTGCAACTCCTAGAGGCTACTCAACTTTACTTTATCAACCTGGGGCTCATACCGAATTGGAGGTGGCAATGCTATATGCACAACAGATGAGCTCTACTCATGCCATCCTCATCTTAGTTCTACAACGAGGTGCTAATGCTAGGGTTACTTCAAGGAAATTATCACACTTATAAATGTAATCTAAGACTGGAAATGTACCATAGCCATTAATTTATCAAAAAGGAAATAAAATAATCTAGATAACACTGATTCATATAACTATTTTCAAGAAATAAAGATTCACACTTATGTTAATGCAAAAAAGGAAATTACACTAAGTGGCATTCATAGTCTAGATTGCTAAATTTAATTGCAGAAAAGGAAAATAACCTAGACCACACATATTGAATCAATGACTAACTAAGTCCTATCTAACATATGCTTAACTATTGTGTTTAATGATGCATCTTATAATGAACTAATCACACTTCAAAATGACTCTTCTTTGTAGCAAAAGTAGGAGGAACGTAGGTAGTCCAAGGGGGTCCCTGGACCAAAGGTTCATAGCTGAAGGTCTATTGGTGGCTGAAATGGGCTTATATGAGGTGGAAGAATTATTTTGGGCTAAAGAAGAGGGTGTTTGGCACTGGTACACGAAGTTGCTACAGGATTTCCTGTAGTTCTAAAGGATGTCCTAAAAAGCTACAGGAAACAGGCCGAGTGGAGTTTGGGGCTAGAAATGGTGAGAAAAAGGTTAGGAGAGGCAGGGTAAAGGTGGATATTGGTAGATGAAGGGTAGCCAACCCCTTTTCCAAACTAAAAAATCTTTACAAATCCTGTCTTTCACCCTCAAGGTTGCTCTCGGTGATGTGGTGGTGACCTCAAAGTAGGGTTGTAGGTGTCTTGGATGGAAGGTGGTTGATGAAGGGTGAAGACTAAAGACGATGGTGCTGAAGGGGTCCTACTCTGCTGCTATATTCAACCTAAAATCAAGATACTTGTTCATGCATTCATCATTGACAAACTTATCATAAATGGTGGAAAGTATGAGTTGAATTTGAATAAACCTACCTATGCAATTGACACATAAATCTAACTCTACACCTACAACGTGTTCATGATAAGCAAAGTAAAACTATTAAATTTTCCAAGAAATATTAAACTGAAAATATATTTGGTCTATGGTGGAATAACTTCCTCCTCAAGCTCCAATAGAAGAGGTTAGAGAGGGAGGCTTAGCACACAGTTTTGACGTTTTATAGGCTACCAAACACGAAAGTAAAGAAATCAACAATTGCAACTTAAAATAAAACACAAGTACATAAGAGAGACGGAGGACAATGAATTGCACCCTTACCCATAGGCTCAACTCCCTGAAACTAACTCAGTGGAGAAGAAACCAAATGCTCAGCTTATTTGATAACAATTATTTTACATGAGACATGAAAGTCAAAAATGTATAATACAAAATCCAAGAGTGCTCTAGGTACCTCCAAATATCGAATCCTAGTGAGTTCTTGCTCTAGCCTATTTATGCTAGAGGGTAGCTATCAACATATCCCTAAAAAGTAGGTCCTTGTTCCCAAAGAATTTGAGAGAAGTGGAGCTTGGCTCCCTTTGATCATTCACTTGATTGCATGCCTCTGATTTTGAGTTGTTGGAGGAGAATATTGAGGAGATATTGGTTTCCTTTAGGAGTTAAGAAGGTGGTCAATGCTCCTAGAATCACGCCTTGATGTCTACTTTGAGCCGTGATTATGAAATATTTCTCAAAAATGGCATTATTCCTTGATTTTCTTGCATTTAAACCACCTTAGGCCTCGAATTATGACAACCCTTAATACACCATTCTCACTAAGAAAAATATGATAAAATGCAATTAAATGTGAGTGAAAGATAATAATTAAGCTAAAAATGTGACAATTAAGCCTTTAGAATGTACCTAATGATGGTGCTCATCATCAAACCCCTACTAAATGGTTTCTCATCCTATGATCAACTCATTCCTCTTTCTTGATTTCTTTTAGAACCCTTGTGGCCTCTCTAACATCCCAAGGTATCATGGAATGAGTGCCCTCAGGTGGGTAAAAGCCTACATTCTTTTTTTCTTCCTCCCATTCGTTGTCCTCCCCAGTTTAATATTTTTATTCACTCAATCCCAACAATAAAGGTGGATTGAGTTTTAATCCAATCCACTTGATATTCATTGTTTGCATGGCCCTTTTTTACAAGGGTGTTATTTCTAGCGCATCTCTCAATATGTCTGGAGTATGATACTCTAGGTTTCTTAGGCTAAGTGGGAGGTCATTCCATCTTCTCTGACATGCCATCACACACTCTTCTCCTATTAGTCTAGAGGTGTCATCACAATGTGAAATTGCATGTGCTTGTGTTTTGAGATATCTGTCTACCAGACTAACATAATTTTCTATCATTTGGTGGTTGTATATGATCCCTCTAGGGAAGATTAGATCTGCCCTGATTTGGAGAGGCTCTTTTCCTTCTCTCTTCATCATCTTTTTAACCTCATATACCCTTTCTTCTTCATTGGTCATCCAAGAGGCTAGGGCCATTAGTTGTATATCCCGCAACCTAGAGTTTAGGTCCCAAATTTTTAGATCAGTTAGGACAATATTATGCATGTAAGACTATGCCAATTTAGCCCTATCTTCTTTGTTGGACTGAATGCAACAATCAATAAATTTCCTATAATTTTGGAAAGGAAATGATCCATGTGATGATAAAGTTTTAATTTGGAACTATAGCCACTACACTTTTAGGTAAATGGCATAATAATTTGAGGGATGCATGTGTTGTATTTCCTCCATACACAAGTTTTCCATGGTAGTAATATGTTTGTATTTTTGTTGTAATTGTTCAATCAATATTACATTCCCTTCTTGTGCCTCTTGCATATGTTATTTCAACACTGCCTTCCTAAGTATGACATTAGTCAAATCTCTCCCCACCTGAGTGAGTTTCTCTTCCATGATCCTCACATCTTCCACATTCCTATATTTTGAAATTTTCATCCAGTGGTGGGTGCACCCTATCCCTTTCTATAGCTCATAGAACATGGGAATGAATATATTTTGAGGGATAAACCTCCCTCCTTCAATGAATGTATAATAGGAGCTTAAGTTTTGTTGTGGGATAGGATGTTGAATTATTGTAATGTCTTTTGGGACAATTTTTGGAGAGGTTGTTTCTTCCTTTGGTTCCTCCTCTTTTGTCTCTTGTTTCTCAACTTTGGCATCCTACCCCTCAACTTCTACCTCTTTTTCATCACCTTGGGCATCCTTCCCTTCTAATGGTGCCTTATTCTCTTCTCCCTTGACATTTTTCTCTTCCTGTAGCAAATTATGAGTTTCTTGTAGCACTGTATGAGTTTCCTATAGTAAACTCTGTGTTTCTTGTAGCATACACTATTTTTCATGTTGCAGCTTCTTTTATTCCTCTTCTAGGTCTATAGGTGATTGTGCTTGTTTTAGGGATGCTTGACTTGAGGAGTTACTTCTTGTGTAGGTCATAGGTGCATTTTTGGGTGAAGTTACCTCTTGAATATTTCCCTCCTATGGCCCTATTTCTCCTTTCTTATAGGTGATTCCTTAATTGTGATGGGGCTCCTTGTTGGAGTTTTAGGCCTCCCTTGTCTCACCTTGGTGCTCTTCCTAGTATTGAAGTACATGGGGGTATGCCTATTTTTTTTTTTTTTTCACAGGGGTGATTAGAGTGGCTAAAGTGGTAGCCACTTCCTTTTCAGTTGTACATGGTGAAAGGATGGTTTGCTGAGGGGAGATATCAGTGGTAAGATTGGGGTCTAGCATCTCTTCCTCTTATATTTCTCCATCTTCCTCTTCATTTTTCTCTTCCTCTTCTTTTTCATATTTATCCTCCCCCTCCACACTTTATTTCTCTGCTCCTACATATTCTGTGGATTTTTCCTCTGTTTCCTTTTCCTCTTCTTCCTCTTATCCCTCTATCCTTTCAATCCATTATTCTTCTGATTTAATACCCCTTTCTCCAAGGCTAGAGGAAAGGGTCTCTCCAGGAGTGATGGTTTGTGTCCAAATGAATGTTTCTCTATCCATGTCAATGAAGGTGGAACACGATATAGGTATTTTGAGTCTGTTTAGAGCATCTCCCACTATGAGTTTAATGAGAACATGAACAACTAGTTGTTGATATTTCCTCTCCCTTACCCTCTCACTCATATATCTAATTGAATGGAGGAGGAAATATGGGATATTCAGTCTCTGATCTAAGGGAACCCCTTTGAACCTAATTTCATGCAATAATCTAAAATGGTATCCATATGCCACACTTATTCTTCCCTCATAGGAGATATACTTCATGATATGGTAAGCTACCTCCTCCCATGGGTAAGTTAGACTTTCCCTTCTTACCCCATTCTTATCTTCAATTTATTCTTCATTGGGAAAGAATAAACTCTTCTTAGAGGAAATACTAAAGATGCTTTCCTCTATGTTCCATTTAATTTCTAGAGGTAAGGTGGTGACTTTTCTAATGAGCTCAAGGGTTATGGCAATTTCTAGCCCTCTTACCACTGTGGTGGCCCTATAATCTTCTTGAGAGTGTAAGGCTAGTGAAAATTATTGAGCCACTTCATCATCATACCCCTTGAGGAACTCAAAGAACCCAAACCACTGATGATTTATAAAGATGTCAAGAATAGGAGGGTGTAGTCTAATTCTCTTTATGTTTGTGGGCTCCCTTATATTGAAACCTCCCCCCCTCTTGTGACTGTATTAGAGAGGTGGTTGTATGTGGTTTTTTTCCAAAATCACTATGATATGGGACCACAAAGATTTTAAATTTACAAAAAGTGTGGTTTTATTATCCCCTATTCCTTTAAATAACCCTTTAGTTTACTCAATTATGGCTTGAATGTGTGTAAATTACCATGAAAATTCTTGCAACTTGATGGGTTGATGGCCACTTACCTCTGCAATTATGATGTATCTTACTTGAAGGATGGTGTTGGGGTGTCAACATAATCTGATGGTGGCTTGAATTACACTTTCTAACACTATGTGGCCTCCCTGGAAACTTCTTGTAGCAGTAGCAGAGTTTCCTGTAGCACTAGCTGCATGAAAATATCGACCATGAATCGAATCTTCTTTGTGTCTCATACATTTTTACTACTATAACTAATCTCTAAATGCACAATAGAATGAGGGGAAATGAGCCAAAGTAATCTTTTTATTCTAAATCGAGCGGGCTTCGAGCATATTGGTGATGTGGATTTGGCACAAGGTTTCCATATTTGGACCATTGGTCCCACTCAATCCTATCATTCCCTTTTGCCTCATAATCAACTCCCACTTCTTATTATCGTACCCATAACTGATGTGACTACTCCATGTGGCATGAAAACTCCACCAACTTTTCACTTTAACTATTCTATGGTGGCCAAGTTAACTGGGCACCTTTTTTCCTATTAAACTCTCTTTTCTCGACATTTACTCCTTTATTCAAATGATGCATAGGGAGAGGGTGAGGGAGCCATACCTGAGCCTACCTAATTTCTGATGAGTGGCATGATCCTTTGATGCAGAGAGCTGGAGCACTGTGATGGTCACAAGTAAGTTGTTTCATTAGGTGTGTTTTTTTTTTGTATTTTTTTTTTTCTGAGTGAGGAGCTTATTGTATTTTCTTGCTGGTTCTTCTGCAGGTTCCTCATGGAGACCCTAAGATTTTTTTTCTGGTGTAACTTCTCTTCTAGAGTTCTTTGGTGATCTTTGGGATCAACCTTCATCATTCAACTCATGCTTTTTTGATGTGCTAGATGCATAGATGTGCTATAGGAAATGATCATATTCCTGTAGCAGGTTTATTGTTACAGTTATGGAGCTCAACTATCTCGAGGAAGGAAGAAAAAGAGTGTAGGGATGCTAGGGGTTGTGTTAGGATGTGAATGGAGTTATGTAGTGGGCGAAAACATGAGAAAAGAGGATTTTTGTGTGTATTTAGCCAAATTGGCTCACAGTGGAAAAATAGAGGGTTTGATGAGTCAGTCTTCATGCATAGGATGGAGTGACTGTTAGGGATGGTATCCACAGGCAAGAAAAAAAAAATCATGTCTTCTAAGGGTTAGCTAGCCTTGGGTAAGCTTAATCAACCTTGGGTAGCTCTTATGTAGCATCACAGGGTTTCCTATAGCACTACATGAAATACTGTAGCAGCCTAGGACATCTTGGAGCACTGCAGAGAATGAAAGAAAATTGGATTTTTTTCTCACCTGGTGGTAGAAATGGATGAAGGAATGCATGTTGGGGTTGGATATGGAGTGGATAGGTAGAGGAGAGAGAGAGATATGGAAGGAATGTTGTTCTATTTTCCCAAATTGTCCCTGTTCAACAACCTATAAAACATAAGCAGGTTAGTGCATAGGTGCCAATTCATCTTTTTTAATTTTTTCTCTCTCTATTTTTTGAAGACAGGAAGGATGCCTTAACAGAGATTTTCACCTCACAAGCTTGCCTTGGGTGCCTCAAAGACGTTTTCACCCAAGGAAATTCATTTCTCTATTTTTTTCTTTTTTCTTTTTTTTTGCTCCAAGATTTCCTCATGAAGGTTTTCAACCCATGAGTTGGCTTTGGATGCCTCAGAAAGGTTTTCACCTATGACTCTTTATTTTTCTTTTTTCTTTTTCTAGGAAGGTGAGGGGCTAGAAACTATGGAGCTTCCAATTACATTCACCTCCATGTTTATTGTATTGATAAAATCATCCTTAGACAGGGGCTTCTTGTAAATATTTAGCCTATAACCATTGACAAGCAAAGGGATCTCCTCCTAATATATGGTTCTGATCTGAAAAACCCAATTTTCATGGAATTTATACACTTGATAAGGTCCTAGCCATCTGGTCATTAACTTCCCCTTGAAGTGAGTGAATCTAGAGTCATAGAGTAGAGCCCAATATCCTTCCTAAAATGTCTTCTCTTTGATGTGCTCGTCATGCCAAAATTTTCTTTGCAACTGGATTACTTCTATGTGAAGGAGGGCCTGAATTCCAAATTGATCCAAATCATTTAGCTGAAGAAATATCTCTTGTTGTGACTTTGTGATGTCCAAGTCCAAATGAATTTCCATTCTAATGGTGTTATACTCAAACTCAATGGAAAGTAAATATTTCTTCCCATAAACTAGTTCATATGGAGTAAACCCTGTAGTTGTCTTCTAGGTGGTATTGTAAGATCAAGTGGCCTCCACCAATATGTCTTCCCAATATTTCCTATTGTTGCTCAAAACTTTGGTGAGGGTGTTTTCCAAGGCACTATTTGTGACTTCCACCTTACCATTTTCTTGAGGATTATAGGAAATGGAAGTCTTGTGCTTTATTTTGTGCTACCTCATGATTTTCTTAATGAGATGAGATGTAAATTGAGCCCCATGATTGGTGACTGCCTCTTTTGGGTATCCAAACTTTTAGAACACATTCTCTCTCAAAATATCATCCACCTTATCTTCTATCGTTGCCTTTACAACCCTTTTTTCCATCCACTTGGTCAAGTAGTCAGTGCAGACTATGATATATCTCTTCTGCCCGGATGTTGCACCAATGGGTCCAATTAATTCCATTCCCCACTTGTAAAATGGCTCTAAATCCACCTGAGGTTGTAAAGGCATATTTTTGAGCCTCAAAATTGTGCTTCCTTTCATCTTACTTTACCTCATTTTCCTTTGTCCATTGATATCCTAGACCCAATTGCTCAATGAATTTAGTTAAAATTACTTTTAGAATGATTTACATGACTGACTTGCTAAGTTTTGTGATTTTTCCATTGTAAAGAATTTTGACCGGAACTAGCTGTAGAATGCAGACATTATGTAGCTAACCGGAAATTTTGCAGCTGTCTTCACGTTTGGGTATGTTCCAGGTGGCCTCTCAAGAAAAACCGCATATGCGCATAATCCACGTCATGTCTACATTGTTCGTTGCTCACCATGAAGGAAGAAACGGATTCTGGATATGGTTTTGATACGTGGGAACACATTTAGGAAGGCAGACTTCTATTAGGACTGTCTCAGTCCAGATGTCCTTTTCATTTTTACGTTGCCACTCCAAGAGTCCTAATGTGATTTCGATAAGGAAAGACAATGCTCCTGGAATTGTTGCAAGTCTTGTTATGTATATTTGTTATATAAACACTTGGGAAACCGAGAGCTAGGCTAGATTTTTGTTCTAGATTTTGCTTAGATTCTGTGCTACATTTCTGAAGACGCAAATTTCTCTGTTCAAGTTATTCCTATTTTAATGAAGCAGACAGTGTTGTTTTGAAAGCATTGATTTGATTTGGAGTTAGATTTCGTCAGGTGGTAGAGGGCCCCTGCCTCTTGCACGAATTTATTTGCGTTAATTAGATAAGTATCCTAGCTGCCTTTACGTGTTTCTGAAGTTGAATTCGTAGTTGTTTTCATTAGTTACTATAGTTATAACTCGTTCTAAAAACTCTTCCACAAGAAGAAACTCTTCCAACAGATTATGAAAATGAATGGGAAATGGCTATAGTATTGTAGGATTTAATTGTAATCTCTTTTGTTCAACATCACAGTTATACTTATGCTAAATACTCTTCCACAAGAAGAAACTCTTCCAAGAAATCTTTATAATGTTTTAAGCATGATTGTGATCCTGAATGCTTCATTTTTGTGTTTTCACTAAGTACCATAGTTGTCCTTGCTCTTAAACGCTTGTCCAACATATCATAATGATGAGTGGGAGATAGCCATGATATCTTAGTTTTTAATTTCTTTCAGTCTTCATTTGTGTGTTTGCACTAAGTACCATAGCTGTCCTTGCTCTTAAACGCTTGTCCAACATATCATAATGATGAGTGGGAGATAGCCATGATATCTTAGTTTTTAATTGCTTTCAGTCTTTATGTTTGCATAGCATAGTTAGGATACTCCGGAGTTTAATTGCACTTAACTCATGTTCAGTTGTTTTGCTTTAAGTTTGATAATGACTTGTAGTTTAACACTGTTTTAGACTAGTGACATCTTAAGCACAGTTTTTAGCTTCACTCATTGCATTGGCACTCCACATTTAGTTGTCATTCACTGCATATTAGATTACTTCAGTTGTTAAACTTCACAAAACAGCCTTCATTATTCACAAACCTCTTCTTGTTCTAAAATTCATAATTGATTCATAACCATATGAACAGAAGACAATATCATTTTAAGGCCTGAAGTACTTCTGCAACTTCCTGATCATCTTACAAACAAACATTTCCTCAAAATACTATTTCAAAGATCTCTAACCTTTGAGTGAAGTGTAGTGTTATCAAACTAAGTGGCAGAATAGAGTTAGGAACTAGCCTTAGAGTAAAAGACCTTATGATGGTATCAATATTTTACTCCAATTATTCTTCAACAAATCTCTAATCAAGGACAAAATGTTGCATCATTATAAGTTAGTTGTTTAACTGTTTAGATAGGAGGATTTTCATACTTAATTGACCATGTCTTAAGCTCTCTCTCAAAACACCTTTGATGAAAGCATTTGACAAGTTAAATTTATGTTTTGAATCATTTGTTTAAAAGGAATTATCAAGCTTTGTTTCTGCTTAGTCATAGTTTAGAATTGATTTTGTTTCAGTATTGCACTTGCATTTGTCATTTGTCATCAACCAATTAGGCTTCACTCTGTTTTTAATCATTATCTCCTTTCCATTAGCTCTCTATTCATTTTTCCTTGTGAACATAAAACTACCAAAAGACCAAAAACATCAGAAATCATCACAAAAGACCAAAAACATCATAAAATAATACACACAATGCATTAAGAAACAAACACCTAGGTACATACAGTACACTTCACTTCAGCGGTTTACCAACCCTGGTTGACAATTAAATGAGCTCAATTTAGGAGACTAGATTGAGACCAAACATTTTGGCGCCGTTGCCGGGGAAGTGAAAACTAGGTAACCTTTGTTTCTTAGCATCCAAAAACAATTTTATGCATATGGAGAGAGATTCAAGGGGAAGATTTATAAGCAACAGAGGCAGAAGTTTGATTTCTAGAACACCACTTGTTTCATCTAGATCCAGAGCTAGTACACCTTCAACTCAAACCCATCTTCCATCCTTTACTGATCCTGGACTTCTAGAAGACCTGAAATCAGATATCCCATTAGAGAAACCTTCCACTTCATCCACTGAACTTGCCATAGAAAAAAATCTAAAGACTCCTGGTAGGGACATAAATCTTTCCACTTCCACAGGAGAGTCAACCATGGCAGAAGAAGGAGGAGGAGGAGTTTTTAATGGAGAACATACACTATTTGGAGGTAGAGGTAGAGGTAGAGGAGAAGGAGGTAGAGGTGCAGATGGAGGAAGAGGTAGAATAGGAAGCTCTTTTGGGTTCCCTATAATTGATGAAGAATATTTACAACCACTCCTCACAATTTCAGAAATTAGTGAAGATAATCAAATTTTGAATACTCTAGAAAATTTTGAATCCTCTCCAGAACACAAACATGAATCATTTCAGGAGGGATCCAATATTGAATTTTTGTCATCTAGGTAGATGTCTCTTCATTCTATGGATAAATTTGGCAGCTCTACAAGTGAGATTTTTCCAGGCAAAACTTTGAACATAAACAAGAACCTAGAAAAATCTCAACAAGAAGAGTTAATCAAAGTATTACAGAGACATTCTTCTGCATATGCATGGGAGTACACTGACATGAAAGGGATAAGCCCCAAGACTTGTACTCATCACATCTATATAGAGGAAAATTTCAAACCAATCAGACAGCCTCAAAGATGGATGAATCCAAATCTTAGGGAAATTGTTAAAGAAGAATTGCAAAAATTGTTAAATGTTAATTTTATCTATCCTATTTCAGATAGTCAGTGGGTCTCTCCTTTGGTAATTGTGCCAAAGAAAAATGGAAAATGGAGGGTGTGTGTTGACTACCGAGAACTAAATAAAGCTACTCTTAAAGACCATTTTCCCTTCCCTTGCATAGATCAAGTATTAGATACATTAGCTGGCAAAAAGTACTTCTCATTCCTAGATGGGTTTAGTGGTT
This sequence comes from Pinus albicaulis, assembly GCA_034641835.2. Classification (NCBI taxonomy): domain Eukaryota; kingdom Viridiplantae; phylum Streptophyta; class Pinopsida; order Pinales; family Pinaceae; genus Pinus; species Pinus albicaulis. The sequence continues at coordinate 1,004,772,824 of CM076578.1, read as the reverse complement.
ACAATAAAATCCAAGTAGCACTTGAAGACCAAGACAAAACCACATTCACCTGTCCTTGGGGTATCTATGCTTACCGAGTATTGCCATTTGGATTATGCAATGCACCTGCAACATTCCAAAGGGCAGTATTAGGAATTTTTTCGAATCTAATACATGACTGTGTAGAGGTGTACATGGATGATTTCACAGTTTACGGGAACACATTTGAAGAGGCTTTAGAAAACTTGGAAAAAGTCCTAAAAAGATGTCAAGAAGCAAACCTTTCACTTCGTCATGAAAAATGTTTTATGATGTTTACTGAAGGTATTGTTTTAGGGCACCATATTTCAGGGGATGGGATTAGAGTTGATGAGTCAAAAGTTGAAGTCATCTCTAACCTATCTATTCCAAGTTGTCAAAGAGATGTTAGAAGTTTTCTAGGATTTACAGGGTATTATCGGAAATTTATAGAAAACTTCACCAAGATAGCATCTCCACTCTTCAAATTACTTACCAAAGATTGTGAATTCAAGTGGACTTCTGATTGCCAGTTAGCTTTTGAAACCCTGAAAACCAAAATTTCTAAAGCACCTATATTAAGGGGACCTAACTCGAAGTTACCTTTTCATATCTCGATAGATGCTTCCGATACAACTCTAGGAGCAGTATTGGGACTGTTAGCCATCAGTATTTTTTTTTACATGTTAGTGATGACTATATCTACAGCTGAGTTTTCTAGAAACTGATTTCCTTATGTCAATATGTCATCCAGAAAACCCTCCTAAAACTTTTTTCACCCTTCTACCTTTTCAGTTCGCCCATGTCGAAATCAAAACCTCATATCACAATCCTATCTAGCTTCAGCCTTATTGGCCTGCCCATCAGCTTTAAAAGGCAAATCCACATCTGTTTCAAAAGTCTCCCCTATGTTAGGAAGTGGCGTTTTAGGACATTTCACCTTTGGCAATCATCAAAAAGCCAAAAAGCCTCCATCTGCAAAAGACCTGCCATGACTGATCCCTTACTTTGCAAATGAAATTGACAAGCAGCCTTAAGTCGCGCCACTCACATCCCCTAGATCTCAGCACTGCATAAAATCCAATCTCAAGCTGACTATTAGGTTTTTCACAGTGTTCTATGGTTTCTACAAAGGCAAGAAATATATTTCATCTCATGGAGTAAATGTTTGAGTTTACAGTTAGAGGAACAGCTGCTTCTAAATGTAACTTAAGCCTGAGATATGTCTGCAAAACAGAAAGCTACTCATCTGAACTTTACAGCTCTTTCCAGCATGAAAATCACAATAAGAAAGGGACACCACTGTCTCAGCAAACTGGTAAATTGTCAAGGCCCAGAACCTCCTTAATTTACAAGCAGAGGGTTAGGGCGCCTCCTTCATCCACAAGCAGAGGGCGCTGGCCAATATTGACTTGGAAGATTGCAAAAGTCCAGGTTTGCTTTGTATTGAACAGTGAAACATATGTCCAGGTTTTATGAATTTAAGTTATGGTCATAACAGGAACAGAGTTTGAAATATGCTGGCTCAAAGGAAAGGGGAGTTTGGTCTGATAAAGGAGCTCATTTCAAACTTGCAAATCATATGAATTGTTGAAGCTTTAGAAGGCATGTCATCAGTAAACATCCCAATCATAAGAAGCCTGTTTTGTCCAAGATCAAATGGAATAGATGCTGTTAACCAATGCCATTACACAGGCAGAAGGAAAGCCCTTGGTTTTTCAAAAAGCACTGACCTTCATAGTCACAAAGATTTTTTGTCAAGTAACAGGTCATGAGATGAACAAGCCAAATGATAAATATCTCAGTCACCCTTAGAACAGTGTCACTGTGGCTAGGGTTTCTTCTAAAACACAGTGATGCTTGCAAGTAAAGATGCTAAGATTGGTGTTTTTCAAGTGGTTTACTTACCACCATATTCAGAGAAAGGCTGTGTCAGACATAGTTGTCAAAAAACCTTCAGATACCTTACCTGATGAAGAGCCTCCTCCATTTATGAGCAGATGGCCAAGGCATTTAGTGTTGTTGAAAACTGGGATCGTCAAAAGGAAGCCAAGCATTTGTCAAAAGGCCATCCTCCCAAACAAAAGTAAAAGGGACACTCATCCTCCCCGCTTTCATAAGAGAATTTCTGCAGTAACTCATCACAAATGCATGAAAAGAAAGCAAAGTACAGTTGGTTTTCCAAAGAAATTCGCTCCTATAACAAAGTCAAAGATACCTTGGCCGGTATATTTTGAGCAAGATAGGAAAAGTGTTAGAAAAAGCGCTCTAGGTATAGGACAGAGGATGAAAGAGTTTAAGTGAATGCCATCGAAGTAGTGTACCCACAAACTCAAAAGAGGCTCAAATATTTTATCCTCAAAAAAATACCAAAGGATAGTAAAATTTGCCGGTCGTTGAATCATCATAAAATTTCCTCGCGCTTGGCCGTTGAACAGGGTTAAGGAGCACCCGGGCAGTTTGTTTCAAAATGATTTTCTGATCAAACAGAGATGAAATTTACAAAATTGAGAGAGGTTTTTGTCCCTCATAGGTTCAAAAATAAAAACCTCCTTCAGTTTCTGCACAGGTATCATGGTTTGTGAGGAACATGAAAAATACATATGTCACGGGAGAACTTCTGCACTAGGATACACCATTTTTGACCAGTGATGGGACAGTCAGTTTTTGAAGGCTCAATTGGACTCCAAATGAAAAAATTAAAGTTTCTATGGAAAATAGACTTCCATAGCTTTCCGATGAGCCATCTCGGGCCAAATTCCGACAAAAGGAAGGCATCCAAAAGTAGCCTGCAATCAACGCTATGTTTTTCTGCACCCGCATACACCATTTTTGACCAGTGATGGGACAGTCAGTTTTTGAAGGCTCAAATGGACACCAAATGAAAAAATTCAAGTTTTTCTGGAAAGAAGACTTCCACATCTTTCCAACGAGCCATCTCGCGTCCAATTCCGACACCGGGAAGGCATTCAAAAATGGTCTACAAACAGCTCGATGCATTTCTGCACCAGGATTTACCAGTTTTGACCAGTGTTGGGAAAATAAATTTTTGAAGGATCAAATGGACACCAAATGACAAAATTCAAGTTTTTCTGGAAATTAGACTTCCACAGCTTTCCAACGAGCCATCTCGTGCCCAATTCCGACACCGGGAAGGCCTTCAAAATGAACTGCAAACTTGCGCGACTTGCCTGGAAAAGTGCGCGACGTGCCTGGAGCGAAAAATACAAAGGGCCATAACTAAGGCGCGACGTGCCTGTAGCAGCCTGCGGCACTCCTGTAGAAATGGTCAAGAAAATTACCTGAAAACCTTAAAAAACTCATTTCAAAGTGTCTCCAACTCTCAAGCAAATATTGGCATCATGTTTTGAGCTGCCCTGAAACAATATTGGAAGAAGAAACATAGGGTTTTGAAAGAGTGCCGCGCGGGTTGAATGGCCTCCAGAGCTGATCCAACTCTCCTCCAAGGTTGTTTTCAACGATTTCAAGAGGTATTTCAAAACTTCATCCACATTTCCAAGATTGATAAATGATAAAGGTCAGTTTTTTTCATGGGCATATACGTTGAAACAGCATGCATAGTTGAAGGTTTTCTCCCTAAAGATAACTGATTTTCCACATTGAAAAGGCCCTTGATTATTGTGGAAAAGAGCAAACTATTACGGCCTTTGCTCAAAGCTTTTGAAGATGTCCTAAAATCTGCCACCTCTGTTTTAAAAATGAAATTGCCTATATACTCACACCAAGATTGAAACTTAGTGAGCCTGTTGAAACAAAGTGACATATATATAAGAGAATAGTGAAGCTTAATAAGAGAAAAGTTTCTTGGTCGGGCAGAGGTTTACAGTTTCAAGCTGCAGAGAAAGATTTTGTTGTAGAGAGACAGGGTTAGATATGAAAAGAAACTTTTCACACTGTCATCAAAGCATTTCCACATTATTAAAACAGTGAAATGCAACCAGTGAAAAGGATTTTGACATATTTGCTTTGAGAAGAGAGAACTCACATAGTTTTTGCCAAAAAAATTGTGTGGTCTTCTAAAAAAACTCTGTCATTTTTACTCCAATCCGGTGTATGGACAGTCTAAGCATATGTATGGTGGTTTGCAAGAGATGAAAGATCAGTGGAAAGTGGGCACACTTGTACAGGGCAGAGTTGTTAATGACTGAAAGCCTCCTTGAGCAAGGAGCTATGTGTATTGGTTGACATCTAAGACTTCAAAAAATAGAGTGATTTTAGCATTTTCTCACAGCACACTCTTTTAGCAGACTGCCCTTCTTTCACTGTATTATTTCCTACTGAAAAGTGTTGACTGAGATATTTTTTAAAAGGTGCAGGACCACTTTCTAAAGGACAGGTTGTTGATGATTGAATTTTAACATTGGAGATAGAGGTACAAAGGTGATGGTTGATTTCTTAACTTCACAAGTGAAAGGTGTTCTTCATAAAACACTGTACACTGATATTTCACCTAACCTAGGTCTGCCCTTCTTTTCACTACATTGTATCATTTTGAAGAGCTGTTGACTGTGATATTTTTCAAGAGGAAGACCATTTCTGAAGAGCAGGGTTTTAATATTTGAGTTTTTCTTTGAAGACACCAATACAAGTGTTGATTGGCCTCTAACAAATCCACAAGGAAAAGTGATTTTTCAAAACTGTGCACAGGGAATCTACACAACAGTTTGTCCCATCTTTACACATGGTACCCTATTTAAAAAGTTTTCCTGGCTGAAGTGCATCCAGAGGTGAAGGGCTGGTTTTAAGGAGAGCAGAGGTTGTTTATTCAAAGAAACATTGTTGCAATCTATCCTAACCACATTGTCTATCTGTCCAAACAGCATATTGCCACAGTTTCAATCCAGAAGGGCATTTTGCATGCAGTGAAGACAGTATTTTTTGTTCAAGAAAGGGTTTATCGTTGTTGAATGCTCCTAGATTCTATATGGCCAATCAAAAGCAAAATGAACTCTGTCACTTATTAAACACAGTGGCTTTGACTGTGTAGATATCTTTTGATTAATTGTGTTTACATTGTTAAATATATTGGATGGGCTGTGTACAAGAGGGTAGTGCTTTGCTGAAAGAAAAGTCCATTAGTTTTATAACTGTTGCAAGAACTTTGCTACCACCTCAGAAACTTTTTAAACTCTGCCAACTTGTCCTATGAGCAGTAAAATCTGACTGTGTAAATACACTAAGGTTGACCGTGTTCATATTGTTGAGTTTATTGGATTAAGTGGCACACAAAGAGAAAGGGTAGTGTTTTGAAGAGGAGCACAGTGAGGCAGCGCAGCAAGGTAAAGGAGAACACATTGATGATATGCAGCACAATGATAAAGAGCAGCGCCATGAAGAAACTCAAAACAGTAATGGAAAAGAAGGCTAAAAGGAAGCGCCTGGCACGAAAAGAGAAGAAAAGCACATCAGCGCTTGACATTCTGGCCTCAACTTCGGAACATGTTTCTATGGACCCTTGAGGGTCATGCATGCCAATTTTGGGCCTGTTTCGGCAACTTTTTGTTTTTTGGCATTTTTTGGGTTTTTGGCCAAAAACTCATAAATTCTCCATTTCAGTTTGATGAGTTGTCAAGGGAGGAGGATGATACCGATGGATGCCATAATTCCATGAGTAGGTCTCCAGCGATTTTCAGGGCATTTGAAGATCATTCGCCCCCTCAAATTGGCGAAAAACACCCTCTTTTTGCACATTCTGCCCGCCATATCAGCAGCCTGCTATTTTCTGGGTTTTTTCACACAGGTACAGTTTTGAGGGACTTCCCGAGATCAGATTGAGGTGATTTTACTTGCACCGGAAAGCAGACATAGAGAGCTTTCCAACGGGCCATCATGAGCCTCGTTTCGACATCAGGAAGGCTGCCATTTGCATCTAGCAAGTCAGGGGACCTTTTTCAGGCATAAATATGAAGTATTTTTGTAATTTTTGAACCTCAAAAATCTGCTTTTCCCAAATGTGCGTTAAGCTATGTTTATCCTTGGGAAATGATGTAAAGTCAATATAATTTCCGTTTTTAGCAGTTTTTTAGATATTTTATGGGATATTTTGTGCCTTGGGCTTTGCAAAGCCTCTAGGACAAGTTTAGATATTTTGACTTGGCCAATGGGATAGCTAGTTGCTCCATGAGGTTTTCCTCCCTCAAGCCTATTTATTCCATGGGTTTCATTGTAAATCGGAGGCTGAACTTGAGAGAAGAATTAATACATTGGTCATATGAGCTTTGAAGAATACACTTGAGTTATGATTTTTGGACTGCCTCTTGGATGCTTTTGAGGAATGGTGAAGGCTTGTTGATGGATTCCTTGTCATGGTAGAATGGTATAGTACTTCTTAATGTGTTTTGTCTTCTAGTTTTCATTCATACTCCATATTTCTTGCTGCTATAGATCAGTAAAGATTGATTTTGAGACATGCCCATGGAGGCACCTCAAAATCCCTGAATCTTCATAGCTTGATGTTTTCTTCTCCCTTAGTTATGCTAAAGAATTCTTAGCTGCTCTTTAGTAACCTAAGGTGTTGTTGTTAAGTTTTATTCATCAGTTCCATGTATGTTGAGTAGGATGTATGGTTTGCCCTACCTACCTATCAGCTGCCCATAGTTCTGTCCATAAAACTTTCTCTTTGACTGATTTGTTGATCATTTTGTTGAACCAAGGAGGCCTAGTTTCGATCTAGCCCTTTGCCTAAAACTATGAAAATTTATTTTTCCAAGTGCCCAATGACTTAGAGACTATGTTTAGGCGTTCCGGCATAGTTCATGAGTTTTTAGTTTGTCTCATGTGTTTTCCCCAAAGTCTGATAGCCTTTTCCCGAAGTTAGAGGGTCTTATACCTCTATGTATGGCTGGAATGTTTGATTTCTATGTATTGATTAGCTTATAGTTATTTCTAGCATGATTAATGGCTTGCTATTACATGTTTATGTCTGCTATTAACTAGTTTGCACTTGAAATCCCTTGTCTTTCACCAACTTATTGTTCATTTAATCCATTTTTCTCGGAGATCCCTTCTATTGTGAATCAAATCGGCCCTACAACAGCTTTACATCATCACCTCATAAGCTTCCTTGACCTGTTTGACCCCATAGCCCAATTTATCTACATCTTGTTATCCAGTTTATGTATTTGATCAGTTTCATCCCTCACAAACTAAAAACTAAAAAACCAAAAAACACACTTCATAACTAGCCTAATATCAGAACATCGCAAGTAAACACACCGACATCTTTTGCACTTATAGAGAGAGCCCTCTCTGAGTCCAGGAAGGCTAGGTCCTTGGGCTCCAAAGCTTGGTTTGATGTTACATCATCATTTGGCTAGCCAATCGGCCAAATCACGGGACCCTAACATAATGGCGATCACGGTGGGACTTACTGAGTTCATGACAGTCTAGCGAACTCTTATAGACTCTTTAGTCCTTCAATCCTAAACTCAGACCATCAGCCTTTAGAATCATTTAGTGTAAACTCTCTGTTTCACCATCTTAGCGAAGTGATGAATCAGGTTTATAACACTCTTACATCCTAGGCTGCACATAAAACTCAGAAAAAACCACAAAAAACTCCCTTAGATTGGTTTTTGATAGTATTGGTGGTGGACCATACAAGTATATCTCAAAACAACTGATAATCCACCTGGCGACTCCACTAAACTCTAGTAAGCCTTACTATTTTACCAAGCTCCAGGCTACTATCCGATCAACCTATCCCATCGCTCACTAACATAGCGGGAGATGGTGGGGCATTGAGTACATGAAAGTCTAGCAAACTCTTATAGACTCTTTAGTCCTTTAGATACTTAAACAAGCAAGCAGCCCATATACCCATTTAGAGTAAACTCTTTTTGTTCTCATCACCCTAGCAAAGTGTTGAAACAATTCTAGGATACTTTAACAAACCATAGGCTGCACATAAAACTCAGAAAAACCTTAAAAACATTTCCAGATTAGTTATTGGTGGTGGACCATAGCTACATCTCTACAAAAACAACCAAGTTCCACCTGGCGACTCCACAACTCCCAATAGACCTAAAGACTCCACTGGAGGAAGAACCTAAAACATGACTGGTCATCCTAGAAAGAAAAAGCACTCAAGCCTTAGTTGGATTCAAGAAATTATTGTCTTTATCTGTAACTATGTTCTATCCTACTTTGAGCCTGATCAGGAATACACCGATGAGATCTACATTGATCATTGGAAAGATCTCAAACCTCAAAAAGCTAAGCCTCAAATCTTAGACCATGAGCAGGCTTGTACACCTATGCCTACCCTAGATTCACCTATGGAAAACATAGCAAAACATGAGCTTCATGCTACCTTTCCCACTCTGGCTGAAACCTCAAACAGTCAGGAACCTCTTTTTACACTACCTATATCCACAAAGGTCCCAGAAAGATACAAGCCTCTGGTTTTACCTCCCATCTTACAAGCCCTTCCTGCAAATCTTCAAAATAAATTACCCAGGTTTGATGGAGAAAGCTCCAAAGTCACCGCTGAAGAGCATGCCCGAAAACTTGAAGATTTACTTGACCTTTATGACATAGAAGAAGATGATGTGCGTATTAGAATGTTTGCCTTATCATTACAAGGAAAAATTAGGAGTTGGTTTGAAGACCTGCCAGCTGCAAGCATTACCAATTTTCATCAGTTCACTCAAATCTTCCTAGATAGGTGGGTGGTCATAGGTAATAAAGTTCTCATCATAAAGGAATACAATGAGTTAAAAAGACAAACAGGGGAGACAATACAAAGCTTTTCAGCCAGGTTCAATAAAGTATACCATGCAATTCCTGCTAACCTAAAGCCACCCCTCGGATGTGTTCTCTTACATTACCCAGACTCTTTTGACCCAGAGATGGTTTTCCAGATAAAAAACAAAGATCCTTTGACCCTAGAAGAAATGCAAAGGATAGCAGTTGATGTAGAATTCAACATACTAAATAAGGAGGCACAACTAAGAACAATAGAGAAAGACAAAGCAAATCAAGAGACACTAGCATCTTCAGAGGAAAAGCTGAAAAAGTTGGTGTGCATGGCAGGAAAACTAGAGAAGTTACTTGATAGGAAAAAACACAAGGTTAACACTGCTTATTCAAACCAACCTACCCTTCTTCCTCAAGTTAAGCACACTCAGCTATCACAAGACAAGAGTTATAAACAAAATATGCCTAATGGGAAAGTTGCAAATAAAAACATAGAGGAATGCTCTAAAGAAGCTATCAGCCATTTTGAAATCACAGATTCTGAAATGGAAGAAGAATCAAAACCTTTAGGTTCTCTACCCTTATGCTGTAAATCATTCCCGACTTTGAAAGAAAATTTGCTCCCTAAAGATCTCTCAGCAGTTATTCAGGAAAATCCTGCTCAAGTTAACTCTCACCTAAATCAAGAAGAGCTGATTGAAGAATAATTCAAATCTAAGATAGAAGATAAATCAAAACCTATAGGGTCTCTACCTTTATGTTGGGAGTCATTTGAGTTCATAAAAGCAAACTGGCCCCCTAAGAATCTATCAGAAAAAACTCATGAATTACATGATAACTATCCTCAATATCACAAAGAATTGGTTGAAGATGAAAATAAGCAAGAAATGACAGAAAACCCACGGGATCTCTCTAAGGGCATAAGTGATGATTCATCATCTCTCATAAGTGAAGCCCCAAAAGACATTCATCTTTCAAATCAGATTTCCCAAGAGAAAGAGGATTATAGTAGAGAAATGAAAATACCTCCCTTTTTAACTGAAGATGAAATAGATCAACTTATAAACATACAAACAACCTCTGAAACTTCATATAACCAAAAATTTTCTGATCTTTCTCCTGTTAATCTTGCATGTCATAAATCAGAAAATAGATGTGTAGATCAATTTGAAGAAAAGCAATCTGATAGTCCAATGTGCATGGTTGATGACATTTCTTATGTTAATGATTCTCCAAGGTTTGATCAATATGTTGATGATTGTGATTTCCAAACAGACACTAACTGTGCAGAACACTCAGCTTTTGATTTTTGGGAGGAAGCTCGGTTTCATAAACTTGAGAAAAGTGAGCAAGCATTACAGGTCATATATGACACCGATGAGGATAGCCTTGAAAGTTTGGAAGTAAGTGAAGAGTCTCAGACTCTTTTCTCTACTTCACTTCAGTCCATCAGAGATAACATTCACATAATTGGAGATCAACAATGTTTCAGCTTTGATGATGAGCTTGAGGAAGATGATGAATTTCTTGAGCATGTTGTAAATGAGAGGCCTTTTCCTGAAATAGTTGAGGAAGTCATTTTGGACACGGAATCTTCCTTAAGTCTAGATTTGCAACCACAAAGTTCCATTGAGTCACAAATTGCAGATGAAGAAAAAGAGGCTGATAAACACATGAGAGTTGTCTCACTACCCTTTCAAGATAATTTACTATCACAGTGTATCCCTGCTCACCAAAATAATAACCTCCACACAGTTTTCAGTCCACTTAATCAGAACACATCAGCTTGGAATGAAAACTACACTGCAATACATGATGAGTCTAACAGTTCGGGTGATCATGAAGAAGAGTTGCTTTACCAGGGGGGTCCCAAATATAGCCAAGTGGAAGAAAGAGTAGTCTTGAATGAATCCTGTATATCAAAACCTCTAGATCAGGCATTATTCCAAGATCCATTTGTTGTTTTCCTTAAGAAGTCTGAAAGAGTAGTCTTGAATGAATCCTATATCTCAAAACCTCTAGATCAGACATTATTCCAAGATCCATTTGCTGTTTTCCTTGAGAAGTCTGAAAGAGTAGTCTTGAATGAATCCTATATCTCAAAACCTCTAGATCAGGCATTATTCCAAGATCCATTTGTTGTTTTCCTTAAAAAGTCTGAAAGAGTAGTCTTGAATGAATCCTATATCTCAAAACCTCTAGATCAGGCATTATTCCAAGATCCATTTGTTGTTTTCCTTGAGAAGTCTGAAAGAGTAGTCTTGAATGAATCCTATATCTCAAAACCTCTAGATCAGGCATTATTCCAAGATCCATTTGTTGTTTTCCTTAAGAAGTCTGAAAGAGTAGTGGGTTTTATGATGAACAAGTTGCTGCCAAGAATGAGAAAAAGCTTAAGCACTACTGTCCAGAAACAAACCAAGTGGGAGTGGCCTTTTCATTACTTCTACATCATGAAAGAACTAAACCAGAATCACCCATTTGATCATCTACTTGACTGGTTACATTGGAAAGAAGAGTTCACCAAATGAATGTATGTTGTGTACAGTTTAGATTAGGATAGGTAGATAGTTAAAACTCAGCCTTGTGAGCATTTTTTTCATTTGTAGTTTGTTTGAAGAGAAAGTGAAAAAGCAAAAAATACAAAAAACAGTGAAAAGTAGAAAAAGAGGGCAGTTTCTAAAAAGCAGTGGTAAAGCCCCATGTTCCAAAAAAAACAGTCCTTCGGAAAGCGCGCAAGTCTAAATTCCGCTACTAGTACTTCAATGTCTTGTTCAGCTATCTAGCCTAATCATAGCTGAGCATGTTTAAATTTATTTGCTGATAAGTTAGTGAGTGCCAAGATAGTCAACATTGTGTAAGATTGACTTATCACAGAGCTTAGATTAGGGAGAGATTCTCGTTCCACATGCCTAAAACAGAACCAAAGAGAGAAGCGAAGGATGAAAAACACATTGTACATCTTAGCCCCGCTTGTCTAGTTTCCTTTTGTTGCAGAATAACATTTGTGTGCAGCTTGTCTTTTATGCCGCAAATGCATGACAAATCAGACTGCCTAATCCTGATTTGATCATTTTTGAATTTCATGTTGTAGATTAGAGAATGAAATCCTGTCAAACCGCTTAATCTTGACAGTCGATCTAGTTTTAGGTAGAGAAATGAAGGAGTTCATCAGCTTAATCTGAACTCCCGGCAGATATAAGAGTAGAAATAGATAGGTTCATTTTGCAAAAAGAAAAATATGCATTGTCAAAAGGTTGCTAGTTCAAATGCGCCAAAGAGAAGAAAAAATGTTAGGAAAGATAGTGGGGTAGGTAGAAGTATCATTGATGATTAACCATGCTGTCACTTTTCAGAAATAACATCAAGAGAAGGGTAAAATTTTGTGCCAATGGATAAGGCATTGGTCTTCATAAGCCAAAGATCTGAATTCTGGACACCTCCTGACGAGGAGCTGCCCTCCCCAAATGGAGCCACTGTTAGCCATCAGTATTTTTTTTTACATGTTAGTGATGACTATATCTACAGCTGAGTTTTCTAGAAACTGATTTCCTTATGTCAATATGTCATCCAGAAAACCCTCCTAAAACTTTTTTCACCTTTCTACCTTTTCAGTTCGCCCATGTCGAAATCAAAACCTCATATCACAATCCTATCTAGCTTCAGCCTTATTGACCTGCCCATCAGCTTTAAAAGGCAAGTCCACATATGTTTCAAAAGTCTCCCCTATGTTAGGAAGTGGCGTTTTAGGACATTTCACCTTTGGCAATCCTCAAAAAACCAAAAAGCCTCCATCTGCAAAAGACCTGCCATGACTGATCCCTTACTTTGCAAATGAAATTGACAAGCAGCCTTAAGTCGTGCCACTCACATCCCCTAGATCTCAGCACTGCATAAAATCCAATCTCAAGCTGACTAGGGTTTACAAAGTTGTTCTATGGTTTCTACAAAGCAAAGAATATATTTCATCTCATGGAGTGTAATGCTTGAGCTGTGCCAGAGAAACAAATGCTTTAAATGTATCTTGTAGTTCTGAGATATGTCCGCAAATGTAGTTAACATTCAACTTTACAAATTTTTCCACATGAAAATCACACAAGAAAGGACACCACTGCTCAAAGAACCGGTAATGCCTATTACATCAGAATCCTTAATTTATAAGCAGAGGGTTAGGTCGCTCTTCTATCCATGCGTAGGTTTGGCAAATATTGACTTAGATGATGGCAAAGATCCAGGTTTGACTTGAGCTGAAACAAATGAAACAGGGACTCCAGGTTTTATGAATGTGACTAATGATCATAACAGGAATATAGTGGAAATATGCTAAGCTCAAAGGAAAGGGGAGTTTGGTCTGATAAAGGAGCTCATTTCAAACTTGCAAATCATATGAATTGTTGAACTTTAGAAGGGCCTGTCATCAGTAAACATCCAAATCATAAGAAGCATGTTTTGTCCAAGATCAAATGGAATAGATGTTGTTAACCAATGCCATTACACAGGCAGAAAGAAAGCCCTTGGCTTTTCAAAAAGCACTGACCTTCATATTCACAAAGAGTTTTTGTCAAGTAACAGGTCATGAGATAAACAATCCAAATGATAAATATCTCAGTCACCCTTAGAACAGTGTCACTGTGGCTAGGGTTTCTTCTAAAACACAGTGATGCTTGCAAGTAAAGATGCTAAGATTGGTGTTTTTCAAGTGGTTTACTTACCACCACATTCAGAGAAAGGCTGTGTCAGACATATTTGTCAAAAAACCTTCAGATACCTTACCTGATGAAGAGCCTCCTCCATTTATGAGCAGATGGCCAAGGCATTTAGTGTTGTTGAAAACTGATTGGTCAAAAGGAAGCCAAGCATTTGTCAAAAAGGCCATCCTTCCTAAACAAAGTAAAGGACACTCATCCTCCTGCTCAGAAGAGAATGCCTTCAAACAACTCATCACAGTGGAAAAGAAAGCAAAGTACAGTTGGTTTTCCAAAGAAAGTCCGCTCCTATAACAAAGTCAAAGATACCTTGCTGGTATATTTTGAGCAGAGGAAAAGTGTTAGAAGAAGCGCCCTCGAGTATAGACAGAGGATGAAAGAGTTTAAGTGAATGCCACTGAAGTAGTGTACCCACAGTCAAAAAGAGGCTCAAATATTTCATCTCAACAAATACCAAAGGATAGTAAAATTTGCATGGCTGTTGAATCATAATACCTCTGCCACAGTGAAATTAGGGTTAAGGAGCACCCGGGCAGTTTGTTTCAAAATTATTTTCTGATCAAACAGAGATGAAATTTACAAAATTGAGAGAGTTTTTTGTCCCTCATAGGTTCAAAAATAAAAACCTCATTCAGTTTCTACACAGGTATCATGGTTTGTGAGGAACATGAAAAATACAGATGTCACGGGAGAACTTCTGCACTAGGATTCATCATTTTGACCAGTGATGGGACAGTCAGATTTTGAACAGCCAATTGGACTCCAAATGAAAAAATTCAAGTTTCTATGGAACATAGACTTCCATAGCTTTCCGATGAGCCATCTCGGGCCAAATTCCGACAAAAGGAAGGCATCCAAAAGTAGCCTGCAATCAACGCTATGTTTTTCTGCACCAGCATACACCATTTTTGACCAGTGATGGGACAGTCAGTTTTTGAAGGCTCAAATGGACACCAAATGAAAAAATTCAAGTTTTATGGAAAGAAGACTTCCACATCTTTCCAACAAGCCATCTCGCGCCCAATTCCGACATCGGGAAGGCATTCAAAAATGGTCTACAAACAGCTCGATGCATTTCTGCACCAGGATTTACCAGTTTTTACCAGTGTTGGGAAAATCAATTTTTGAAGGATCAAATGGACACCAAATGACAAAATTCAAGTTTTTCTGGAAAGTAGACTTCCACAGATTTCCAACGAGCCATCTCGCGCCCAATTCCGACACCGGGAAGGCCTTCAAAATGAACTGCAAACTTGCGCGACTTGCCTGGAAAAGTGCGCGACGTGCCTAGAGCGAAAAATACAAAGGGCCATAACTAAGGCGCGACGTGCCTGTAGCAGCCTGCGGCACTCCTGTAGAAATGGTCAAGAAAATTACCTGAAAAACTTAAAAAACTCATTTCAAAGTGTCTCCAACTCTCAAGCAAAGATTGACATCATGTTTTGAGCTGCCCTCAAACAATATTGGAAGAAGAAACATAGGGTTTTGAAAGAGTGCCGCGCGGGTTGAATGGCCTCCAAGAGCTGATCCAACTCTCCTCCAAGGTTGTTTTCAACGATTTCAAGAGGTATTTCAAAACTTCATCCACATTTCCAAGATTGATAAATGATAAAGGTCAGTTTTTTGCATGGGCATATACGTTGAAACAGCATGCATAGTTGAAGGTTTTCTCCCTAAAGATAATTGATTTTCCACATTGAAAAGGCCTTTGATTATTGTGGAAAAGAGCAAACTATTACGGCCTTTGCTCAAAGCTTTTGAAGATGTCCTAAAATCTGCCACCTCTGTTTTAAAAATGAAATTGCCTATATGCTCACACTAAGATTGAAACTTAGTGAGCCTGTTGAAACAAAGTGACATATATATAAGAGAATAGTGAAGCTTAATAAGAGAAAAGTTTCTTGGTCGGGCAGAGGTTTACAGTTTCAAGCTGCAGAGAAAGATTTTGTTGTAGAGAGACAGGGTTAGATCTGAAAAGAAACTTTTCACACTGTCATCAAAGCATTTCCACATTATTAAAACAGTGAAATGAAACCAGTGAAAAGGATTTTGACATATTTGCTTTGAGAAGAGAGAACTCACATAGTTTTTGCCAAAAAAATTGTGTGGTCTTCTAAAAAAAACTCTGTCATTTTTGCTCCAATCCGGTGTATGGACGATCTAGCATATGTATGATGGTTTGCAAGAGGCAAGATCGGTGGAAAGTGGGCACACTTATGCAGACGGAAGTTGTTCATGGTAAGCCTCCTTGAACAAGGCTATGTGTATTAGTTGACATCTAAGACTTCAAAAATAAAGTGATTTTAGCATTTTCTCCTGGCCTCTTTTGTGATGCCCTTCTTTGCTATTATTATTTCCTACGCAGAAAAATGTTGGCTTGAATATTTTTTAAAAGGTACGGAGACCAGTTTCTAAAGGACGAGTTGTTGATGATTGAATTTTGCTGTGGAAACCAGTACAAGGTGATGGTTGATTTCTTAACTTCACAAGTGAAAGTTGTTCTTTACTGATAACATTACCTTTGATATTTCACCTAACCTAGGTCTGCCCTTCTTTTCACTACATTGTATCATTTTGAAGAGCTGTTGACTGTGATATTTTTCAAGAGGAAGACCATTTCTGAAGAGCAGGGTTTTAATATTTGAGTTTTGCTTTGAAGACACCAATACAAGTGTTGATTGGCCTCTAACAAATCCACAAGGAAAAGTGATTTTTCAAAACTGTGCATAGGGAATCTACACAATAGTTTGTCCCATCTTTACACATGGTACCCTATTTAAAAAGTTTGCCTGGCTGAAGTGCATCCAGAGGTGAAGGGCTGGTTTTAAGGAGAGCAGAGGTTGTTTATTCAAAGAAACATTGTTGCAATCTATCCTAACCACATTGTCTATCTGTCCAAACAACATATTGCCACAGTTTCAATCCAGAAGGGCATTTTGCATGCAGTGAAGGCAGTATTTTTTGTTCAAGAAAGGGTTTATCGTTGTTGAATGCTCCTGGATCCTATATGTTAAATCAAAGCAAATGCACTACGCTCCACTTATTAAACACGGTGGCTTTGACTGTGTGTAGATATCTTTTGGTTAATTGTGTTTACATTGTTAAATATATTGGATAGAGCATGTAAGGAGGGTAGCGCTTTGCTCAAAGAGAATTCCATTAGTTTTATAAGCTGTGCAAGAACTTTGCTACCACCTCAGAGCTTTTAAGCTACCTTAACTTGTCCTATAGCGATAAAATACGGCGAGGATACACTAAGGTTGACGTTAAACAAAAGTTTAGCTGGATTAAATGTACACAAAGAAAAGACGTGTTTTGAAGAGGAGCATAATTGGTGGCGCAATAGTGGAGAACACGGACGTGGTGATATACGGCCTGTCGATGAAGCTGACGCCATGAAGAAACTCAAAACAGTAATGGAAAAGAAGGCTAAAAGGAAGCGCCCGGCACAAAAAGAGAAGAAAAGCACATCAGCGCTTGACATTCTGGCCTCAACTTTGGAGCATGTTTCTATGGACCCTTGAGGGTCATGCATGCCAATTTTGGGCCTGTTTCGGCAACTTTTTGTTTTTTGGCATTTTTTGGGTTTTTGGTCGAAAACTCATAATTTCTCCATTTCAGTTTGATGAGTTTTCAAGGGAGGAGGATGATACCAATGGATGCCATAATTCCATGAGCAGGTCTACAGCGATTTTCAGGGCATTTGAAGATCATTCGCCCCCTCAAATTGGCGAAAAACACCCTCTTTTTGCACATTCTGCCCGCCATATCAGCAGCCTGCTATTTTCTGGGTTTTTGCACACAGGTACAGTTTTGAGGGACTTCCCAAGATCAGATTCAGGTGATTTCACTTGCACCGGAAAGCAGACACAGAGCGCTTTCCAACGGGCCATCATGAGCCTCGTTTCAACATCAGGAAGGCTGCCATTTGCATCCAGCAAGTCAGCGGACTTTTTTCAGGCATAAATATGAAGTATTTTTGTAATTTTTGAACCTCAAAAATCTGCTTTTCCCAAATGTGCGTTAAGCTATTTTTATCCTTGGGAAATGATGTAAAGTCAATATAATTTCCGTTTTTAGCAGTTTTTTAGATATTTTATGGGATATTTTGTGCATTGGGCTTTGCAAAGCCTCAAGGACAAGTTTAGATATTTTGACTTGGCCAATGGGATAGCTAGTTGCTCCATGAGGTTTTCCTCCCTCAAGCCTATTTATTCCATAGTTCTCATTGTAAATCAGAGGCTGAACTTGAGAGAAGAATTAATGCATTGGTCATATGAGCTTTGAAGAATACACTTGAGTTATGATTTTTGGACTACCTCTCGGATGCTTTTGAGGAATGGTGAAGGCTTGTTGATGGATTCCTTGTCATGGTAGAATGGTATAGTGCTTCTTAATGTGTTTTGTCTTCTAGTTTTCACTCATAATTCATATTTCTTGCTGCTATAGATCAGTAAAGATTGATTTTGAGATATGCCCATGGAGGCACCTCAAAATCCCTGAATCTTTATAGCTTGATGTTTTCTTCTCCCTTAGTTATGCTAAAGAATTCTTAGCTGCTCTTTAGTAACCTAAGGTGTTGTTGCTAAGTTTTATTCATCAGTTCCATGTATGTTGATTAGGATGTATGGTTTGCCCTACCTACCTATCAGCTGCCCATAGTTCTGTCCATAAAACTTTCTCTTTGACTGATTTGTTGATCATTTTGTTGAACCAAGGAGGCCTAGTTTCGATCTAGCCCTTTGCCTAAAACTTTGAAAACTTATTTGTCCAAGTGCCCAATGACTTAGAGACTATGTTTAGGCGTTCCGGCATAGTTTATGAGTTGTTAGTTTGTCTCATGTGTTTTCCCCAAAGTCTGATAGCCTTTTCCCGAAGTTAGAGGGTCATATACCTCTATGTATGGATGGAATGTTTGATTTCTATGTATTGATTAGCTTATAGTATTCCTAGCATGATTAATGGCTTGCTATTACATGTTTATGTCTACTATTAACTAGTTTGCACTTGAAATCCCTTGTCTTTCACCAACTTACTGTCCATTTAATCCATTTTGCCCAGAGATCCCTTCTACTGTGAATCAAATCGGCCCTCCAGCAGCTTTACATCATCACTTCATAGCTTCCTTGACCTGTTTGACCCCATAGCCCAATTTATCTACATCTTGTTATCCAGTTTATGTATTTGATCAGTTTCATCCCTCACAAACTTAAAAACTAAAAAACCAAAAACACACTTCATAACTAGCCTAATATCAGAACATCGCAAGTAAACACACCGACATCTTTTGCATATAATAGAGAGAGCCCTCTCTGAGTCCAGGAAGGCTAGGTCCTTGGGCTCCAAAGCTTGGTTTGATGTTACATCGTCATTTGGCTAGCCAATCGGCCAAATCACGGGACACTAACAGGGACAAAAAGATTTAATTCCCTATGCCATCTATTATATCAGTAAAAATTTGACTCCTGCAGAGTTAAACTATACTGTAACTGAAAAAGAGTTTTTAGCTGTTGTTCATGCCATAAACAAATTTAGACACTATATAACAGGCTATGAAACTTTTATTCACACAGATCATTCTGCAATTAGATACCTAATGAACAAATCAATCACTAATGGCAGAGTTATAAGATGGTTATTTCTCTTACAAGAATTCAACATTACTATTCTAGATAGGCCTGGAAAACAAAACACAGTAGCTGATTTCCTATCTAGACTCCAAAATATCAAAGATGACACTCCGGTTGAAGATCAATTTCCTGATGAATATCTTTTTGCAATCTCTACTCAAACTCCATGGTTTTCTGATATTGCTAATTATTTAGTTTCAGGAAAATTTCCTTCGATTATGAATGCAAGGGATAAAAGAAAAATCATTAATGATAGTGCAAAATATTCATGGGTTGCTAATGAGTTGTACAAGACAGGTCTAGATTTGATCATTAGAAGGTGTGTTCGTGAAGATGAGATGCCTGAGATTCTCAAAGCATGTCATGATGAACCTTGTGGCGGACACTTTGCTGATAAGAGGACAGCCTATAAGATCCTTAATTTAGGATATTATTGGCCATCCTTGTTTAAAGATGCTAAAGAGTATGTCAAAAGGTGTGACAGTTGCCAAAGGGTAGGGAAACCTTCTCCTTCAGGTGAGATGCCATTACAACCTCATGTACATATTGAACCTTTTGAAAAATGGGCTTTGGATTTTGTAGGACCTATTAGTCCTCCATCAAGACAAAAGAAATATATATTAGTTTGCACTGATTATGTTACTAAATGGGTAGAAGCTAAACCATTACTTGTTGCTAATGAAGCATCTGTAGTTACTTTTCTTTTTTAGGATATTTTTACTCATTTTGGTGTCCCAAGGGAAATTGTTACAGATCAAGGAGCTCAATTTACATCAAGGCTAGTGGAGCAAATGATGGAGAAGTACAAAATCAGACATAGAAAATCTACTCCTTATCATCCACAAGCAAATGGTCAAGTGGAATCTACTAATAAGGCCATTGAAGGAATCCTAACAAAGACTATCCATTTACATAGAAGAGATTGGGTAGATAGGCTTCCTGAAGCCTTGTGGGCCTATAGAACTACATGGAGAAACACAACAGGCCATACTCCTTATGAACTTTTTTATGGAAAGCAAGTTTTGTTTCCCATAGAGTTCCAGATTCAAACTTTCAAAATGGTAGTTCAGCTAGGACTTGATTTAACGGAGGCACAAAAGCATAGACTGGAGCAAATTAATGAATTGGATGAGATCAGACAAGATGCAGTTCAGAAAACAAGTCTAGTCCAACAGCAAAGGGCTAGATGGCATGACAAGTACATCAAAGAAAAGAAATTCAAAGAGGGTGACTGGGCTCTCTTGTTTGATTCAAAATTCAAGGATTTTCAAGGTAAATTTCAGACACATTGGCTTGGGCCATATGAAATTGTTGAAATTTTTGATAATGGAGCAGTAAAAATTAGAACTATAGATGAAGAAGAGGTCACTTTTCTTGTGAATGGTCATATATTGAAGTTGTATCACAAACCACTCTCAAGAGAAGAATTTGTCAAGAAGTTCCAAGAATGCAGTGATGTGAAGTTAATGAAGAAGAATTTTTCTTCTTCATAAATTTGATTAAATTTTCTGAAGTATTTCTCTTTTGAAAAAATAAAAAAATAAAAAAAAAATAAAAAATAAAAAAATAAAGGTATAAACATGAAAACCAATCATAGATTGGCATGTTTATACAGAAAAGATAGGGTGAAAATCAGAGTCTCTCTGACACTCTAACTTTTCCCATTTTGTTTTTGCAAGCAGCTGTTACAAAATCATAAGTTCAAATCCATAGTGCTTATGATCCATCTCATTTCATTTCACTTCATTCACTTATCCATCCATATTCCATTTCATTCATTCATTCATACTATACTTCATTCCATATTTCATTCATCTCATTCCATACTCCATCCATTTCATTTTCATGTCAAAATTTAAAGTTTGATGTCTTGCTGTAAATGAATAAAACATGTCATGGATTGCAGGGCAGTTCTTATGTTCTTCCACTCCATTTCATAAAATGAATCCATTTCATTTCATCATCCACTTCATACATATCATAACACATCATCCATCTCCATTCATATCATATAACATTTCACCTATATCCAAAAACACTCCATTCCATGATTAAAATACTCTACAGGTACATTCTGTAGCTCAACAGACATTCTGCAACTGATCAGCCTTTCTGCAGCCAGACAGTCATTCTGCAGCTACAAATCCTGAAGGCACCAACCAGCAGACATTAGAATTGCAACAAAATGATCCAGAATATCCATGAATAAGAAACATCGAGAAGAATTATGAAGACTCTTCCAAAGGTGAACAAAGAAGACAAAGACTACAAAAATCAAATGAAAAGCAGAGGTAACAAGTTTAGATTATAATGGCATTTTATAAAGTTTAGCATAGTTTTAGTTATGAATTGTTCGAAAAGGTTGTTTTAATTATTTTTATTGATCATGACCAATAAACCCTCCACAAACTTTGGATTAAATCTCTCATTTCAAATTCCATACCTGACATCATTTAAGCGGTTCAAATGGTCAAAGTGTTTGAATTCTTCATGTCACCCAACAAAATCATTCAATGATGATTTTATTTTTCGTTGTAAAAATATCCGCCGTCTTTTCAATCATTAATTCGCTTCCTCCACCTCACTCCATTACCTCATTTCGTAACTACCTCCATCACTCCATTCTGTAGCCGGCACTTCATTCCGGAAACAGAGATATCCTTACCACTGAGAGCAGAGAAAAAGGGTAAACGCAGAGGTATAGCAGCATGAGAATTTGAAGCCATTTGTTACCGTGGGAAGACAAAGTATCACTGTGGGCAGAGATTGAGCATTATCACTGTAAACGCAGAGGTATAGCAGTGAAGAGTTTGAAGCCATTTGTTACCAAGAGACAGAGGTATAGCAGTGTGAGAATTTGAAGTCATTTACCACCAAGAGACAGAGGTATAGCAGTGTGGGAATTTGAAGCTGTTTTCATTGTCAATCAGAGGCATATCAGTCCGAAGTTTGAAGCTGTTGTCACTATCAATCAGAGGTATATCATTCCGAAGTTTTAAGCCATTGTCATTAAGAACTTGAAGCCATTTCAATTCAAAGGTGAAAGTTGTTGTTTCAGAGGGTAGAAAAAGTATTAATCTGAACATTGAAGAAGCAATTATGGGTTTCATTGTAAGAACTGAACCAATGGGTACAAAATACCTAGAAGGCTACCCTCAATGTAAAGAAATGTTGCAACAGATAGGATGGCTACAATTTTTGGAGAAATTTAATGGCTTCCACAAAGAAGTCACTAAAACATTTGCAAGATCATTTCAAAGAGCTGAAGTTGAAGTGGGGGATGTTAAATTCACAGTCAATGAAGTTTTCATTGCAGAAGCTACGGGATTGCTTAGAAATGGAGAGAGATGGTTCAAAAACAGAGAATTCCATCATGAATCGTGGAAGAAAATTTTAAAATCACCAGGTATGGATGTCACTGTGTTTAAGAAAGGAATTCCAAGTTCTGCATTGAAAAATAAATGGAGAAACATACTACTTATTTTGCAAAAATTCATTACATGTGAGGGTAGATATGGCACATTTTATGTTTATCACATTAGATTGATAATGCATTTTCTGGGGGAAGACTTAAACCTACCCTACTTCTTGCTTCAAAGCTTGAAAAAGATGGCTTCCTGTGTTCAAAGAAGGGTTCAATTTTTAGAGACAACTCTATATCATCATGGCTTGGTGAAAATTTTAATTGAACACCATTTAGCCAAAAAAAATGATACATGGGACAATTTCTTGATAAGAAATCATTTTGAAGAGCCAAAAGAACCCTCACCTGAATAACAGCCTACAAGGAGAAGTAGAGAATGGAGAGCTTCAAAAATTGAAATTGACAAAACAGTCCAAGAAAGTAGTGAGGAAATCATCTCAAAGAAGTTGACTCAAATAAAGAGACAACTTAAGAAAGAGAAGGTAATTAGGAAATCTGCCACAGAGAGAGGAGAGGGATCTTCTCAGCCAAGAAGAAGCCATAGACTAAAGGGGAAACTAAGGAAAACTCAAATAAAACAAACAGGGGTGATTAATATAGAGGATGAGGCAACATCTATTGAAGAAGATGTTAAAGAGGATTTTAATGAAGGAACCCGTGAAATTGACCCTGCTCAGCAAGAAGTTTATGATTATGTTGAAACTTTGGAAAGAAAAGCTTCAGAGAGTAGAGAGAGAACCCCTAGTCCTCCACTGTTTGAAATAGATGTGTTAAGAAGGGATAGGTACGAGCTGGAGATACTTAATAGACACATCAAAAATGAGAATGAAATTTTGAAGGAACAAGTCAAGCTCAAAACCGATATGAACTCAACCTTATCCCTACATATAAACAAAGTGGAAAAGGCTAATGACAAGTTGAAGAAAAGGAACAAGAAGCTAATCAGGGCACTTACCAACCTAAGGTTCAAACTTGTCATCAGAAAACCCAGAAGATCTTTAGCTTCCAGGCAAAGGAGAAGGAGAGGATTAGATGTTCTTGCAGAAGCCTCTGAGTTTATAGGATAATTTGCATGAGGACATGTAAGGAGACAACAGTGGGGGTATGTTGAGCCTCAAAATTGTGCTTCCTTTCATCTTATTTTACCTCATTTTCCTTTTTCCATTGATATCCTAGACCCAATTGATCAATGAATTTAGTTAAAATTACTTTTAGAATGATTTACATGACTGACTTGCTAAGTTTTGTGATTTTTGCCATTGTAAAGCATTTTGACCGGAACTAGCTGCAGAATGCAAACATTCCGTAGCTAACCGGAAATTCTGCAGTTGTCTTCACGTTTGGGTATGTTCCAGGTGGCCTCTCAATAAAAACCGCATATGGGCATAATCCACGTCATGTCTACATTGTTCGTTGCTCACCATGAAGGAAGAAACGGATTCTGGATATGGTTTTGATACGTGGGAACACATTTAGGAAGGCAGACTTTTATTAGGACTGTCTCAGTCCAGATGTCCTTTTCATTTTTACGTTGCCACTTCAAGAGTCCTAATGTGATTTCGATAAGGAAATACAATGCTCCTGGAATTGTTACAAGTATTTTTATGTATATTTGTTATATAAACACTTGGGAAACCGAGAGCTAGGCTAGATTTTTGTTCTAGATTTTGCTTAGATTATGTGCTACATTTCTGAAGACGTAGATTGCTCTGTTCAATTTATTCCTCTTTTAATGAAGCAGACAGTGTTGTTTTGAAAGCGTTGATTTGATTTGGAGTTAGATTCTGTCAGGTGGTAGAGGGCCCCTGCCTCTTGCACAGATTTATTTGCGTAATTTAGATAAGTATCCTAGCTGCCTTTACGTGTTTCTGAAGTTGAATTCGTAGTTTTTTTCATTAGTTACTATAGTTATAACTCGTTCTAAAAATTCTTCCACAAGAAGAAACTCTTCCAACAGATTATGAAAATGAATGGGAAATGGCTATAGTATTGTAGGATTTAATTGTAATCTCTTTAGTTCAACATCACAATTATACTTATGCTAAATACTCTTCCACAAGAAGAAACTCTTCCAAGAAATCTTTATAATGTTTTAAGCATGATTGTGATCCTGAACGCTTCATTTGTGTGTTTGCACTAAGTACCATAGCTGTCCTTGCTCTTAAACGCTTGTCCAACATATCATAATGACGAGTGGGAGATAGCCATGATATCTTAGTTTTTAATTGCTTTCAGTCTTCATTTGTGTGTTGGCACTAAGTACCATAGTTGTCCTTGCTCTTAAACGCTTGTCCAACATATCATAATGATGAGTGGGAGATAGCCATGATATCTTAGTTTTTAATTGCTTTCAGTCTTTATGTTTGCATAGCATAGTTAGGATACTCCGGAGTTTAATTGCACTTAACTCATGTTCAGTTGTTTTGCTTTAAGTTTGATAATGACTTGTAGTTTAACACTGTTTTAGACTAGTGACATCTTAAGCACAGTTTTAGCTTCACTCATTGCATTGGCACTCCACATTCAGTTGTCATTCACTGCATATTAGATTACTTCAGTTGTCAAACTTAACAAAACAGCCTTCATTATTCACAAATCTCTTCTTGTTCTAAAATCCATAATTGATTCATAACCATATGAACAGAAGACAATATCATTTTAAGGCCTGAAGTACTTCTGCAACTTCCTGATCATCTTACGAACAAACATTTCCTCAAAATACTATTTTAAAAATCTCTAACCTTTGAGTGAAGTGTAGTGTTATCAAAATAAGTGGCAGAATAGAGTTAGGAACTAGCCTTAGAGTAAAATACCTTATGATGGTATCAATGTTTTACTCCAATTATGCTTCAACAAATCTCTAATCAAGGACAAAATGTTGCATCATTATAAGTTAGTTGTTTAACTGTTTAGATAGGAGGATTTGCATACTTAATTGACCATGTCTCAAGCTCTCTCTCAAAACACCTTTGATGAAAGCATTTGACAAGTTAAATTTATGTTTTGAATCATTTGTTTAAAAGGAATTATCAAGCTTTGTTTCTGCTTAGTCATAGTTTAGAATTGATTTTGTTTCAGTATTGCACTTGCATTTGTCATTTGTCATCAACCAATTAGGCTTCACTCTGTTTTTAATCATTAGCTCCTTTCCATTAGCTTTCTATTCATTTTTCCTTGTGAACATAAAACTACCAAAAGACCAAAAACATCAGAAATCATCACAAAAGACCAAAAACATCATAAAATAATACACACAACGCATTAAGAAACAAACACCTAGGTACATACAGTACACTTCACTTCAGCGGTTTACCAACCCTGGTTGACAATTAAATGAGCTCAATTTAGGAGACTAGATTGAGACCAAACACATATCATCCCTAGGTTTAGGTCTCCCCATCCTCTGACACTGATCACATATACTAGTGTATCTCTTGGCATCCTGGTGTAGGTTAGGCGAATAATAGCCCACTTACAAGGCTTTCAAGGTTTTCCTCTTGGCAAAAAAATGACCCCCAAAGGGATCATCATGACATACTGAGAGGATGTCAAAGACCTCCTCTTCCCTCACACATCTTCTAAGAATTTGATCTAGACCCAATTTGAAGAGATCACCACCAATCCAAGTGAAAGGGGCACTTTTTCTTATAATTCTGATCTTTTATTTGAATGAAATGTTTGGGGGAAACCACTTAGTAAACAAGTAGTTGGCTATGTCATAAAACCAAGGAGAAAGTGTTGAGATAGTAGATATATGTTCATCCAAAAGTTGATCATCCACCATCCCTTCCTCATATGAAAATAAAATTACTATATATAAGTAATATGCAACAACATTATCCTTTCCTGGTTTATGAACAATTGTCAAATCAAACTGATACAATAAAAAAACTATCTAATGATTCTAGCATTGATATCAAGTTTATTCATTAAGTACTTGATTGTTGCATGGTCAGTATGTTCCAAAGTCTAATAACTAGTAATATAGTGCTTGAATTTATTTAGGGAATAGAAAATAGCTAAGAGCTCCTTTTTAGTGACAGTATAGTTAAGTTTAGCTTTAGACAGATTCTTGCTAATGAAATAAATGGCACAGGGTAATTTATCTTCCAGTTTCCCAAATTCTACCCCCAAAACTTTATCCGATGAATCTGTATGAATGTGGAAGGGAAAAGCCCAATTGGACCTCGAAGAATAGGGGCAGTGGTTAAATTTTCCTTAATGAGATCAAAAGCTTCTTGACAAATAATAGACTAGAAAAACTCAAAATTATTGGCCAATAATCCAAATAATGGTGAAGCCACTTTGCTAAAGTCCTTAATGAAGCTCCTATAGTATCCAACCAAACCTAGGAAACTTTTGAAATCTTTTTTCTTTTGAGGAATAGGAACCCTTTCTATGATGGTGAATTTTCTTTGGGTCAACCTGTATTCCTGCTTGTGATATGGAGTGGCCTAGGACTATCCTTGCCCTTTTCAAAAATTCACACTTTTAAGGATTCAAGGAGAGATTAATTTCAATGCACTTCCTCAATAATTTTCCTATATTAGAGAAAGCCGCCTGTAAATCATACCCATAAAGTGTGAAATATTCCACATAGATCTACATAATCATGAAATAGTTTAGAAAAAATTCTCAAGACTGCTCTTTGGAAAATAGCAGGGGAATTGCATAGGAAATAGGGAAGGACTCTGTAGGCGAAATTACCCCAGGGATATGTGAAAGTGGTCTTGTCCTCATCCTCGGGGCTGATTTGAATCTAGTTATACCCATTGAATCCATCCAGGAAAGAGAAACAATTCTTCCTTGTAAGACCATCTAGGACTTGATCAATGAAGGGAAAAGAAAAATGGTCCTTCTTAGTGGCTTTGTTTAGTTCTCGGTAGTCAACACAAATTTTCCACTTCCCATTTTTCTTTGGTAGTAGAACAAGAGGAGACACCCACTCACTGTCTCATATGGGGTAGATGAAACTTGCATCCAACAACCTCTGTAGTTCATCCTTCAATATGTCTTTTAATTTTGGGTTCATCCTCCTTTGGTGTTGGCGCATAGGATTTCATCCCTCTTTAATATAAATATGATGTGTGCACACTAAGGGATGCACCCCTTTCTTGTCCTTGTAGTCCTATGGAAAAAAAAACTAAATTTTCCTTGAACTGATGACACAATTTCTCTTCTTCTTTGGCCAAGAGGGATGATTTAATTTTTAGGGATTTAGATAGGCCAAATTCCATAGCCTTGGTGGCTTCAGAGGTTGAGTCAACTGAGTGCAGCTCAATCCAAGCATGGATTTTATATTCTTCACTATGTCATCGAGTGGAATGGAATCAGGGGGATGGATTTGAATGATGTGTTCAATGTGATCATCCTCATCGGGTTGCCCCCCTCTAAGAAAAATATATATGGTAGAAATGGGGTAGGTTGTGGTATTTTATGCTTTATCTTCTTCTTATTCTTCCTCCAACCACAAGGGTTCTTGGAACAGGGTCTCCTAAAGCTGCAAATTTTGTCCATTTTTGTATATTTTTGTAACATTTAGTCTAACGCATGGGTTTTGAGGTGGGTCAAAGCCCCTAATGCATTGTAATGGGTCAAGGGTAGACCAAGAATCCAAAAAACACAGTTTGCGGACCATTGGATGCATAGGCTAAATCGGTATAAATAGATAAACCTTTTTGAGTCATAGTAAGAAAAGAATAGAGGTTGATGATAGTTGCGAATTGTGCACGGCGATCCTCAGTCCTACTGTGTGTGGCCCCTGCTAGTTGTGTGCATTGGCTGTGTTAAATTGTATTGGGTTTTGGAGGCTAATATATGAAAATCTGGTTAGAGTACCTTTGTGTTATCTGAGTTTATGTATTACTGTTGATGTGAATTGTTGAATCTGTTACACTTACTGTTGGTTATTTTTTGTTGCTACGGATCTGTCTTTATTATAATATGGAGTATTAATATGATCTAATGTCATGCGTTTATGATATTACCTGTGATAGTGCTGATACGGAAGTGCTGAATAGATCTATGATTGATAGTAGCTCTGTTAACTGTGGACTATACTAATTAGTGAACCTACGAATAGATCTGTTTATAGCTGTGAGAGTATCCTTGTTCCTGTTATATGAATCTATGATTTGTTGATTACTGTGATTATAGTTGTTGTACTGGTATTTTGGTATTGTGCATGTGGATGCAAAGGTAATTAGTAGCTAGGAGCTCTGCGATATAAGTCTGTAACTAGATCTGTTAAATATGAAGTTGGTAAGCTAGGAACATAACTCTACTTGACTTACTTGCTCTCTCTCAGGGTGCGAAAGCTTGGTTCCAGCGCCCTCCCATACCGCTTCGGGTGAGACTTTGGCCTGCGCAAGCAGATCACTGCCAGAAGGGCTAGTAGTATAGGGGTTTGTTGGAAAACCTTAAACTCCGAACATAGGTCAAGACCCCTCGAGCCAACAAATGGTTCCGTTGCCAGGACTGGGATCATTTTGAGAGAGAGATCAGGTAATGCCAAGAGAATATTGGAAACCTGAGAAGAAAGAAATTGAAGAGAGTTTCAAAAAATAAATTCAAGAATTTGTGACAAAAGAGAATTGTAGAAAAAGGTTGACAGCGAAAATGTGGAAGAATAAGTACATTTTCACAGAGATCTACGAAATTTATTTGTGACATTTGCGACCGAACTTTAGGAGTGACTTGTAAGGCTCGTAGATTTCCAGAAGTGTTGGAAGGACAAACAAGTCACGCAGTGGACTCCAAAGTTGATCCAGTAGTTAGAAAAGACCGATAACACCATCACTCGTATGGTAGATCACTGGGTGGATAGTGTGCTAGGAGGGTTTGTGACAGAGTTTACCATTGATCAATTCGTCTCCTATTCTCAGGTAGAGAGAAGGTTCTTCAAGGGTCTCCGGGGTAAGTTTCTAAAAACCTTACCATTGCTGATTAAGATATTACTATGCGAAAAGAGCATTTTGTGCAGCCACACAGAGTGAATGAGCTCCGATAAAAGTGAGTGGACAATGTGCAGTGGTAAATAATATAGAACTAATCAAGAAGGAGATCGATCTATCTACAATCCAGTAAGAAATTCTGCTGCACAGAGTTCTCCGTCTACGCCACAGTCAAACCATCATAGGGGTAAGAACTCACCGCCTCCACCACCAGAAGATGATATGGCCTCGCACATTAAGCTACCCACATTTAAAGGCGTAGGGGATAAAGATATGGATTGTTTCTGGTTTGTCACGAGGTCGGTATGGGCTACGCAGAATGTAGCTAGTGACATGGTGAAAAGAGTGCAACTATCCCTTGCCTTTGAAGGAAGAGCCTTGGATTGGTATATGGGATACATCGACCAGCATGTGAATGAAACCATTGAAGAGATTAAAAATGCCTTGAAATAGTAGTTCAAGAAGCCCAAGTCCTACTCTCAGATAGTGAACGATCTGAAGGATATTAAGCAAGGACTTTCCGAATTTGTATGGGAGGCTGACCAACGATTAAAGAAGGCAACTAGAGAAGGAGGATTTATGTACGATGATAGGCAGCACACAGAGTGGTTCATTGCTATGTTGCTGCCCACCTGTGCATGCCAATGGGACATCAAGCCATTGAATCGCAGGAAAAGGCCTTGGAAATAGTGATGAAGCTAGAAGCTATGCCAAGAGATGATACCCAGTTAGGAGTGCAGCAGATACAAGGCTAGTTAGAAGAAATGCATATGGAGATCTAGAATCTGCGGAACGAGCGAGGAATGAAGGCTAGCCCTGAAAGATGGTACATATAGTGCAGGGTGAATGGACACACCAAGGATAACTGTCCACTACTAGTAGACTACATATCGGCTTGGGGACCTAGTCCGTCATGACCTAGGGAAGTTGTAGGACCAAGTGGACCAGCACTTTGGTGTGATGATTGTCACATTGCGGGGCTGCACGATACCAACCACTGCCCTCGCCTTGCCGCATATTTCCCAGAAATAAAGAAACAATGGTGCAGGTTCTGTAGATATTTAGGCCATGATGAACAGAACTACCAAATGTATGATCTGATGATAGATCGAGGAAATCTATATAGGGTACAGTCGGATCCATCCTTGCCAAAATCCCCCTCAGGCATCGGTGGCTCCCCAGCTCGGGGCAGGGGAGGGGACCGAGGTGGAAGTGTGAGTAGAGGGAGAGGATAAGTAATTTGCTATAAATGTGGGGAAATATGGCACTTTGCAAGGGACTACGTGAACCCTGCGAGACAATCCTGTCGATACTGTAGACAGCTGGATCATGTGATTGAAGATTGCCCGATTCTGATGGCCAATATGTAGGAGAAGCAACAGACACCTACACATAATATACAAAGAGTCAAGGCAAAACCTTAATATGAAGGGCCAAGTGTCAATGTTATAAAACACAGTGGCATGGCCACTGGAGGAGTTGCAGAGAATGCTGAAGTGGAGCCTCTCATCCACAAAGCGGTTATTAAACAAGAAGGTTTGGAATTACAGAAATAAAAGGAAACATTTGTCATAGCTCATCAAGATTTTTCTAAGGCTGAGGCACCTACTACTCATGCCCCTCCGAACTCCAAAGCAGATGATGAGGTCAAACAATTTCTGCAGGCATGTATGAATCTATTATGCAACCAAAGATCCGTAGAAAACCTTAAATCCTTGATAGGAAACTGCACAGAAAAAACAACCCTAACCATGGAAGTTAAGGATGTGCTCAAATTATATAAGCATAAGAGACACACTGGCAGGGAGATGTGGTTAATTGCGCAGATTGGTGAATATGAGATGGATCAAGCTATTTTGGACCTAGGCTCAGATGCAAATGTACTTCCTAAGCAAACCTGGCAACAAATGGGAGAACCTAAGTTAGAATGGTCCACTATCCATCTGCACATGACTAATCAACAGAAGATCATACCTTTAGGAAGATTATTAAAGATCGTGGTAGACATCACAAGGGTCAAAGTTAGGGTTGATTTTGAGGTCATTCAGATTGTAGAAAATGTGGACCCCTATCTTGTGCTCCTAGGATTGGATTGGGCCATTGATATGGGTGGTATTATCAATTTTAAGAAAAGAAGAATGGTGTTCAAAAGTGAAGGAACATGGGTGATTGTACCACTAGACCCCACAGAAGGAGAACGGTATACAAAAATAGTGCGTGAGGAAGAAGAGGTGGATCAAATATATAAGTTAACTATGAGGGACGAAGACTGAATCAATCCTATGGCCGATGGTATGCTTTGCTGGGAAAGAGATAGCGAATGCTTCTATGAATCCATCGAGGAAATGGAAAATTGGCAAAATCGACTACATGATGTCTCTACGCTGCGCTGCTTGCGAATTAAAAGGGACTTCCGCTGCATATCTTCCAAGGTAAGAGAACTACCCTAATTTGAAGGTTCTGGTAGTATAAAAGATTTTTTGTAAACATTCAAAGTGGAGGTGCCCAGAGAACGAAGGTTATGGGCCCTTAATCTAGCCATGCGCGCAACACCTGCAAGATGGCGGGACACGCATAAGGGTGAATTACAGGAGTGGGAGGAATGTCGGGATATGATGGTCCTATGATTTGAGCCTCTGTCTGATGTGTGCATCAAGACATTCCTTGGCCCAGGGGATCTACGTGGACATTTTTCTACCTAGATGGAGAAATGGTGTGATCATACTACAGAAGAATGGGTTCACTTGTTTATTCATGCCTTGGGACCAATTCCCACCGCATGGTACCTAGATGTGGAGCTACATCAATGCACCCACCAGTGGGAAACCTTAAAGGATGAATTTTTGTGGACATTGAGGTTAAAAAGAGGATTGGAGGCGCTTGATGAAGCTCTGCAAGATATCAATACCTTTGTATTTGGTGAATCCAGCCCCTACACAGCATACGAAATACCCACATGGGAAACACAGATGCGAGATATTTTTAATTGTCGCAATATATCTATAGAATAATGTGATGAGGATCTGCACAATTTATCTATCCTAGAATCAGAGGGGGAGCATGCAGTTGCAGGACCTCCATTGTATAATGTGGATGTGACGAAACCTCTGAAACTGTGGGAAGTCAACATTTTCACGACAGAGTAGCCTAAGTTGGATAAAGTTGGGGACTATTGGGATGATGACCCTGTAAGAAAATTTGCTGAATTTCTCACAGAATATCAAGACTTATTCCCAACCAAGTCTTCAGAGCTCAAAAGGTTCACAGGAGACCTAGGGGTTATTTGCATCACGCTAAAACCATATGCGCGCCCTGTAAAGCAGTGGCCTTATCAAATGAACCCAAAGTATAAGTAGAAGGTTACAGAAGAAATTGATAAAATGCTCGCCGCAGGTATTTTTGAGCCGGTCGAGCAATTGGATTGGGTAAGTCTGATGGTGGTTTAGGAAAAGAATGCCCCTACTATCTTCTCATAGGTAGTTGTCATAGTGTTCAAGGAATTCATCCACAAATTTCTAGAAGTTTATTTCTATGATTGGACTGTCTTCGGCTTAGTAAAGACGCACATTTTGAACTTGCGCATGATGTTGAACACCTGCTGGAAACATCACATTTCCCTGAATATAAAGATCTTCTACGCACCCTTCGGAATCTTGCTCAGACATATGGTTTTTCGACAAGGGTTGAGGGTGGATCCTATGAAAGTGGCTGTTATCATCAATCTGGCAGTTTCTACAACTGAGAAACAACTACGTTCGATCCTTGGACATACAGGCTACTAGAGAAAATTCATTCAGGGATACGCACTGCTCACAGCACCTTTGGAAAATATGCTTAAGAAGGATGTTTCATTCCTTTGGGATGACAAGTGCCAGAAGATCTTTGAGCTACTCAAGGCAAAGATGGTATCTGCACCTATTCTTATTTTTCATGATTGGGAAAAGGTATTTCTTGTTCATGTTGATGCTTCAGGGATTGGCCTAGGATCGGTCCTTACGCAACCTGGTGTTGAGACATTGATCACCCAATCGCATTTGCTAGTCAAAAAATCTCGAGTGAGGGGCGCAATTATGCCGCCATGGAGAGGGAAGGGTTGGCCATGGTCTATGCACTACAAAAGTATCAACACTATATATCAGGAGGACACTTTAAGATGTTTACATATCATTTGGCTTTAAAGTACCTGGTGAATAAGCCTATGTTGGGGGGGGGGGAGGGAATTTGCAGATTGTTGTTTATGTTTCAGGAATACGATTTTGAAATCATAGTCAAGCCAGGGAAGTTGAATGTTGTGCCAGATCACTTGTCCCAAATTAAGATGGGCAAGGAACTCGCTAACTTGGAGGAAGGATTGCCTGATGCACAACTATTCTCCATTAAGGTCATTGATGCATACTTCATTGATATCATTAAGTTCCTGACTATAGGCATGGCACCTATAGAATATTCGGTATCACAAAAGAAGGAGTTGGTTAGCCGGGCGATGAATTTTACCATTATCACGGTCATCTATATAAACTAAGCGCTGATGACATACTGCGTAGATAAGTTCTGGGGCATGAAAGGCATGCGATCCTGGAAGATGCTCATAAATGCATAGAAGGAGGTCAC
Source organism: Pinus albicaulis (assembly GCA_034641835.2). Classification (NCBI taxonomy): domain Eukaryota; kingdom Viridiplantae; phylum Streptophyta; class Pinopsida; order Pinales; family Pinaceae; genus Pinus; species Pinus albicaulis. The sequence goes on along the minus strand of CM076578.1, from coordinate 1,004,738,785 downwards.
TACGCAGGCAAGGAAACGACACAAAAGATCTTGTGGGTTGGGCAATGGCAACGTAGAATTACATTTGAAAGGAATAGGATCAGACTGTAGTCGGTGCGCTGGGAGCGCAGGAGGTATGATCAAAGAACAGGGGTGGACTGGGAGCACAGGAGGTATGCTCAAAGCACAGGGGTACGCTGAGTGCACACAAGGTGCAAAAAATAGCCGTTGGAACAGTCAAATCAGGTAAAAAGAAAAAATTACCGTTGGATGGGGCAAACGACTGGAATTTAATGGGGCAATTTCTGGAGATTTTTTACTATTTACTTGATGGTAAGTTCCATGTGAAATCTACCCTACCGTTGGGAGATCGCCAAAGCTATAAAACAGGTGGGCTAGATCCGACAAGAGTTCTGTATTTCTTGAATAGCTCGTACTTGGCATGTTTGTCCTAGACAAATTTGTGTTGTAAGAATTTATATGCCTATAGAATCTCTTTCATGTCTAAGCAACCTGATCCCTCTGACAGTAGCAATCTCGAGTTTGTATTTTGCACCAGGATGACAGCTAGGAATCCCGCTGAACCATCAGACCTAGTAATCTCGGCAGAACAAGGCACTAAGAAAGTGGTGGAGATTGAGTCTGAGGCTAAAGAATTTTTCTCCACCCCAATCACAAATAAGGGAAAGGAAAAATCATAAGGCTTAGGGAAGCCCCCGAAACTGGAAAAATGGGTCAGGGGGAAGCCTCGTACTTCCCCGCAGAACGTAAAATCCCTAAAGGCGATGCCCCAGTCGCGTGCTTCTAAGGAGGAGGCTCAACCTTCTAGCCCGATCAATTGGTTACCTCCCTTCGTTTAGCTGTGTAGGACCTCGACGCACACGCTGAAGAACCTTGATGGCATGATCACTTATTTACAGATGTCACTGACCTCAGGAGAGGTCCCTATCTTGGTGAACCTGTTGGGAAGCTTCATAATATCAAATTCGATGATCATGACTTGTCCAGTTTGTAGGCCTTCCCTGAGTTGGCGCCTGAATTATACATTGACACAATTCAAGCAGAAGATGGGATCAAAATTGTTCCTTAGTGCTGGGTGCATGGATTGGCCGGGTCTGGGCTCCTGAAATTGCTAAGGTTGCCACACTTTGGTCACTACAACATCATGGACCGGCTAGCTCGACAATTGCTTGCCCTAATTCATGATGGCTGTCGGTGGATCCAGGACAGGATCCCCATCGACACTGCGTTGGTTCATAGAATTACTGGCCTTCCCATGTATGAACCTAACCCTCTGGAGTGCGTGGGTAAAAATTATGAGAAGGAAAATTCTGAGTATGTGCACAAGACCTACCATGTGGAGCACAATACTCAGGCTTTTATAATCAAGTTCGTCGGTGACCAAGGCATGCATTTGGGCACGATGTTGTTGGCATGAAAAATGATGAGAAAATGTTAGGTCACCTCTGTCCCAGCCTACATAATTCAGTTAGCAGGCCAATGCGGGAAAGGGGTACGTTTTAACTGGGCTCATTATTTGTGTGATGAGTTCCTGACTAATGTCTGCGAGTCCCAAGAGTAGGGCTGCACCTTTATTTATTCCTGGTTACTATTCCTCATAGCGTTGGTTGCTTGGGAAGCCCCTGTGGAGTTATTCCTCCCTGAGCTTACCTCGGACATGTGCGAAGGGGCTCACTATGCACACTTATGGGATTCTAAGGATCCACAACATCTAGAGGACAACCAAGTTTTTTGGGTACTCTTTTAAAGTAACATGGCTGCAGCCATTAACTCCCAACCATGGTTGTCCCCTACTATGTATGACAGATACAAGGGCATTGTGGAATTTCAAATCACTATGCACAATGTCCAGATCATAGCACACAAGGATAAAGCCTAGACTTCACTCCCTTATATGGTGGTGGATGAAGAAGTTGACAACGTCATTGTGATTTGGCCTCCTAACTAGAAGATCAGCTTAAAAAATGGCACAAAGGGCGTTGAAGGAACCAGCACTTCAAAATTCACCCCTTGTCATCATCAAGGGCACCAGAGGTGCGACCAAGAGTACTAGACAATAAAAGGGCACAGCCATACAAAAGGATGTGTAGCAGAAGCATACCCCTGAGAAGGACGTCGAGGCGGAGACTCATGTATATTTGCAGCTAGACCTGGGCATAGAAGGATTGGATGGACGAGGACCTACCTCCCCCTGCGGCACAAAGCAAACAAGCAAGCCTGTGAAAATTCCCCGCAAGAAGTAGCGCTCTCAGTAGACGGAATGAGACGAGACAGTCACGTTGACTGACAGAGACCTTGAAAAAATTGCTGATGCGGTCACTCTGGCCACGGAGGACAGGTGGGTAGCCTTAGAGGAGTAGCAAAAAGTTGCAGTCGACACAATCCAGGTCGAGCTCCATGCACTACAGTTGAAGATAGATACATTGCATATTAGTGTGACTCAGGTACTCACACCTTTAACCACCGGTAGCACAACATTAGTTACAGATGAAAGCCACCTCTTCTCTCTACCTGGCGCAGCCCTTGTGATCAGTCCACCCGACCTGGGAATCCTAGTCCATGCCAGTATAGAAGTCCAGCTGAATTTAGCTAGGCTACCTCATGAGGCCTTGTAGGGTCTCCACACCTCTGTATTTTAGGAAATTCACCATCGAGACCAACAAGTGCACCAATAGTTCGGAGTGGCTAAACAAACAATTGATGCAAAGAATGTTGAAGTGTGCCTCGCCATCGTGAAGCACACGAAGCTCAAAAATGTGATTCACCAACTTTGCGCAGATGCTACCATAGAAATAAAGGCCATAGCCACCCCTCAGGTGAAGGTTGAAAGGTTGTTTGGAGCACTAAAGGCCTCCCGAGAGGAAGTTCAGATGGTAAAGGCACAAATGGAGCAGCAAATTGCCAACCTCCAGGCTAAGTTGCAGCCCGAAACATCTCCAGAGGTACGGGCCCAGCGAACTGCACTGGTCATTGTGGCTACGAACAAAATTACAGGGAAAATTGTGCACGGTGTCCAATTATTATAAATGGCCATGCAACTATGGACCAAGTTCGAGTGCAACCCGATCCTGTGTGGCATCAACCAGGGCCTATGGCAGAAATAAGAAGAGTTCGAGATGTTGGAAGCCACCCTGCCCACTTTAGTTCCTGCTCAGCGTTTGACATGAGTGCACACCAGTCACGCCCTCTAAGATGATATTGAGGAAATCCGGCAAAAGAATAAATCCCTCGGTGAATTCTTGAAGCCTTGGGCTGTTGAGGCCCTCAAGGTTTCACAATATCTTGATGTCGTAGTTAAGCAGCTGAACTAGACTTTGCAAAGTGTCATCACCATGATGGAAGGCCCAATTTCAGAAGAGTTGGTTGACATCGCATGGAATTCCACAAATCAGAGTGAAGGCATGTTGCCTCCATTATCCAAGGCGATCAGATTGTTGCATGCACAGGTGGAGACCCCACCATCATAGTGACTCGAGAAGAGTCACAAGATTGTGTTGGGGGAATGTTGGAACAGGGTCTCCTAAAGCTGCGAATTTTGTCCATTTTTGTATATTTTTTGTAATATTTAGTCCAACGCAGGGGATTTTGGGTGGGTCAAATCCCCTAATGCATTGTAACGAGTCAAGGGTAGACCATGAATCTACAAACCACAGTTTTCAGACCATTGGATGTATAGGCTAAATTGGTATAAATAGATAAACCTTTTTTATTCATAGTAAGAAAAGAATAGAGATTGATGATAGTTGTGAATTGTTAGATCTGTTTGGGTTGCTAGGGTAAGGACTCCTACTGGCTGTGTGTGCGGAAATCCTCAGTCCTACTGTGTGTGGACCATGTTGGCTGTGTGCGCAGGATGTGTTGGATTGTATTGGGTTTTGGAGGCTAATATATGATAATCTCGTTAGAGTACCTCTGCGTTATCTGAGTTTATGTATTATTTTTGATGCAAACTATTGAATCTATTACACTTACTGTTGGTTATTCATTGTTGCTACGGATCTGTATTTATTATAATACAGAGTCTTACTGTGATCTATTGTCATGCATTTATGATATTACCTGTGATAGTGTTGATATGGAAGTGCTCATTAGATCTATGACTGATAGTAGCTCTATTAACTGTGGACTATACTGATTAGTGAACCTACGAATAGATCTGTTTATAGCTGTGAGAGTATCCTTGTTCCTATTATATGAATCTATGCTATGTCAATTACTGTGATTATAGTTGTTTCTATCACCTCTTCCTTGATCCCTCAAAGAAGTTCCAATTTGAGTGATTCAGGATCAAGAGTGTAGTTGGCTCTTTTATAGTTCAGCTAGAATATTTCTTCATAATTATCCAGGGATTCATCAAGTCCCAAAGTCATCCTAAATATCTTCTCTTCGGTCTCTTTGGACTTTCAATAGTATATATATTTATTGTTAAAGGTTTCTTGCATCTTTTCCTAGGCAGTGATACTATTCTCGGAAAAACCCACGAACTAGCATAAGGCTACATCCTTGAGGGTGGATGGGAAATTTTTTATCTTTTGTTCATATGAGGTATAGCCATAAGTCTTGCAGACAAAAAAAAACCTGAACATGAAGGTGTCAAGATCCTTATAAGTAAGGCCATGAAAATGTGGAAGGGTTGAGGGACTGATGTTCTTCATTCTAGTTTCTCCAGTAGTTTCTCTAATGGGAAAGAGTCCTTGGGCCCTATTTTCAGCCATGGCTTGAATTGGTGAAGTAGGCTCCTTAGGTTATGCAAGTTCCTCTTCTTCCCCAATAAGTTCTTCAAAATTTTCAAGTGGTTCACCTATAGGGTGTTCTACCTCGCAATCACTCAAGAAGAGTGAAGGGTGACTATGTGGGGATGTGGGGGTTTTTGGTAAGAATTTTCCTTGGTTTTCCGTACTCCTACAAGGCATGAAAGTCAAACTTTTCTTGTGTTTTTCAATATTTTGGAACTGAATGTAAAATAAAAAATAGAAAATATTGCTAAAGCAAAAATAAACATATACTTAGACACCTCCATGACAACGACACCAAAAGTTGGTGAACCCTGGTATTGCACCAAGAGTGTTGCAAATCCCAGAGGCTACTAAAATTTTCTTTATTAACTCGGGGTTTGTACAAACTTGGAGGTGTCAGTTCTATATGCACATCAGATGAGATCTAATCATGCCATCCTCAACTTAGTTCTAAAATGAGGTTCTAATGCTAGGTTTACTTCTAGGAAAGGAAGTCTGTCACACTTCTAAATATAATATATGACTGGAAATAGATCATAACCATTACTCTATCAAAAGGGAAATAAAATACTATAGATCACATTGATTCACACTTATTCTAATGCAAGAAAGGAAATTACACTAAGTGGAATTCATAGTATATATTGTTGAATTGAATTGCAAAAAATGAAACTACTTAAGAGCACACATACTAAATCAATGACCAACTAAGTCCTATATAACTTATGCTTAAATACTATGTTTACTAATGTATCTTGTAATTAACTAATCACAGTTCAAATGACTCTGTTTTTCAGCAAAAAAAGGAGGAACCTAGGTGGTCTAAGAGGGTCGCCAGACCAAAGGTTCAAAGCTGAAGGTATACTGGTGGCTTGGCTGGGCTTAGACAAGGTGGAAGAAGATTTTGGGCTGAAGGAGAGGATTTTTGGCATTGCTACATGAAGTTGCTACAAGAATTCCTGTAGTGTTATAGGATGTCCTGAAAAGCTACAGGAAACAAGCCAAGTGGATTTTGAGGCTAGAAATGGTTAGAAAAAGGTTAGAAGAGGTGGGTTAAAGGTGAATTTTGGTAGATGAAGGGTAGCCAACCCCTTGGCCAAGTTCAAAATTCTTTACAAAGCCTTTCTTGCACCCTCAAGGTTGCTCTCGGTGATGTGTTGGTGACCTCAAAAATATTTTTGTAGGTGACTTGGATGGAAGGTGGTTGATGAAGGGTGAAGACTAAAGATGATGGTGCTGAAGGGGTCCTCCTTTGCTGCTCTATTCAAACCTGAATTCAAGATACATGTTCATGCATTCATCATTGAAAAAATTATCATAAAAATGGTGGGAAGGATGAGTTTAATTTGAATAAACTTACCTATGCAATTGAAACATAAATCTACCTCTACACCTACATCATGTTCATGATAAGAAAAGAAAAAGTATCTAAATTTTCCAAGAAATCATAAACCGAAAAGATAATTGGTCTATGGTGGAAGGCTTTCCTCCTCAAGCTCCAATAGAAGAGGTGAGAGAGGGAGGCTTAGCACAAAGTTTTGATTTTTAATATGCTACCAAACATGTAATGAAATAAATCAACTATTGCAACATAAGAGAAAACAAAAGTACACAAGAGAGACTGATGCCAATGGATTGGGCCCTAACCCAAAATCTCAGCCCCCTGAAACTAATGCAGTGGAGAAGGAAAAAAATTATCATCTTATTTCATAACAAATATTTTACATGAGATAGGAAAGTCAGAAATGTCTAATACAAAAGCCAAGAGTTCTCTAGCTACCTCCAAAAAGTCAAATCCTAGTGAGCTCTTGCTCTGGCCTATTTATGTTAGAGGGTAGCTACCAAAAACTCCCTAAAAAGTAGGTCTTTGTTCCCTCGAAACTCTAGATAAGTGGAGCTTGGCTCCCTTTGACCATTCATTTGCTTGGTTGCCTCTGATTTCGAGCTGTTGGAGGAGAATATCGAGGATATATTGGTTTCCTTTAGGAGTTAGGAAGGTGGTCAACCCTCCTACAATCACTCTGTACTTTCTACTCCGAGCCCTGATTATGCTATATTTCTCAAAAATGGAATTATTCCCTTGATTTTCTTTCATTTAAACCACATTAAGCCTTGAATCATGAAAACCCTTAATAAACCATTCTCACTATGAAAAATATGACAAAATGCAATTAAATGATAGAGAGAGAGAATAATTAAGCTAAAAAGGTGATAATTAACCCCTTATAATGTACCTAATTATGGTGTTCATACGTTAGGATTTTTTATGCCAAGTCCTTGATCAAGTTTTGTGTTAGAGGCTTTGTATTGGTGTCATTTGTTTTCTTGGAAAGTCTCATTAAGTTATCAACAATGACCTAGAGTCTAGCCCTAAAAAGGTGGCATAGATTTTGCGGTCTTGGGCATAGAAATGGCTGAAAAATATTGTATTCACACCCTTATAGTGGTTATCCATGTGATTAGAGGCCTATAGTCACATGGATGTAGGATTTTTTATGCGATTGGGGGTCCAAATCAATGAAAAGGAAAGTTAACTCAAGATTTGGACACATGGAAGGGTGGTTTAGTCCTTGGGGGTCCTGTAGCACCTAATGAGGGTCACTAAGGTTTTTTTTTGGTCAATTCCACTTCCTTAAGGTGATATAGGAGGTTGAATCATATCATAGTAACTATTTGTCACATATTTACCCTGATGGATTGGTAAACTTGGGTAAGTGTGGGAAGAGGGTGTTACAAAATTAAAATTAAAGAAAGGATGATATTACATCTAGTAGTTTCAATTTTATGTTATATTTTTCTCTACCTGATAATATGAAATGGTACTAGAGTAGGTTAGTAATAATCTTCAAAGAGTGGAGATAAAATAGATCATAGTAGACAAATCAAATTAGTTACATAGAATAGAAAATTGAAACCACGACCACCAAGGAGTTTCACTATTGAGTTGGCTTCTTTTGGGAGAAAATTTGTACCATTTTATGAGCACATGAAAATGGATTTAGTGAAGTGACCATGCATTGGATATGGAATCAGATTAGCCTATAAGGATTTCAGGTTCCTGCTGAAGGAAACATGCAGATTTTTGTCACTCCTTACATTTTAAACATATAATTTCCTCAAAGTCAATGGCTTATTAGCATGCGGAAAATATGTTGGTTGTGATATATAAAGAACTTCATCGAATAAGTTCTCCATGGTTAATTTTCACCTTAGAAATCCTCATGGCAAGTTTTGGTAAAATGGTAAAAGCATTCATGTTAAAATTTTGATAATGAATAACACTTCTAGTGATCTATCCTACATAAATCCATTATAATTTGTGCATGAAAAGAGGTAGTCCTTTTGTAGAGGATTTTATTACTAAAGGAAAAGTATGTTGTGAGAACAGGATTGGATAGCTTTAGGAGGAGCAGGGTGGGGAAGAAATAAATTTCATCCTTAAACCAATGAGTGGGATTCAGTTTTTCGATTCGGGAAAGTGAGGACATTAAAAAAAGAGTGTGATTATGTAACTAGAGTAACGAGAGTGTGTTTTCTAGCCCTAGTTGTTAGGATTTTATGATTACCATAATAAAAAATAATAACTGAAATTCAAATTTAAAAAATTGAAGAAAATTACTTAAACTTTCGATTTTGGGTTTATTAATCACTACTTCATACTATAGGTGGTGTCAACTTATCCTTGGATTGATTTTCAAGTGGGGTTGTGTAGACTCCTAAAAAATATAGTAGTAAAATTGAATATAAAGAAAGCCCTCGAATTAAACTCAAATATTTACACAAAATGTTAACAAAAATTAGATTACCTCAATGGGGTTTGAAATAATATCCAAGCTAAATGAAAATTATAGTAGTGACCTGCAACAGAGCGATATCTTGTTCGAATTTCGATCTTTGAGAGTTGGAAGTGCAACATAGGATGGTTCGAGAGTCAGAGAGAAAGATCTAGGTTCAGATCTTCGAGAGTAGGAGGCACAACGTAGGAGGGTTCGAGAGCCAAAGCTGGCACAACTTAGGACAGTTTGAGAGCCATGGTTGTGGCACAAGAGGGAATGAAATATATTTTCTTCAGATACAAATTTGGCTTGGTGTATGAGGGATTGAGAGCTAGAGGCACGACGTAGGAGTGTTCGAATAGTAGATAAGGAATTGGTGCAGTGTAGGAGGGTTCGAGGTTCAAATCTAGCATGACGTAGGAGGTTTGGACTAGTAGAGAAGGAGTTGGAATGACGTAGGAGGGTTCAAGAGTTGGAGGGAATGAAATATAGTTTCAATAACATGTTTTTTTTTAATTTGTATTTAGTTTTAATTTATTTTATTTTTAATTATTAAAATTATTAATAATTTTAATAATAATAATAATAATAATAATAATTTTTATTTATTTATTTTTATTTTTTATATTTAATTTAGCCAAGACATAGTGTAATAAAGGGACATTCTTTCCCAAAAGTTTGTCTTTGCTGGCACAATGAGACTACTAACTAATGAGGATACTACAATTATGGAATAGGTCCAATTTTCTCCCAATAGAATGTTGTAATCCAAAGGTGAATCGACAACCTCTGCTTCTACATTTATATATTTTTCTCCTAACTCGAAGGGAAACGGTGATGTGACTCCCATTGGCTGAAATGAATGACTATCAAATGCCTACAACATGGTGCATGAGGAAACCAAAGTAGGAGAACACAAATATTTCCAATAAGATGAAGACATGACACAAATCATTGCTCCTTCATCATACGTACAATAATAAATGTTTATTCTATGCAATTTAACTTGAAATTGAAAAGACACTTGATGAGGAATCCTAGGTATTTCTTGTTCGAAGTCGAATGAAATGTGTTGTATATTTCGACATCACTAATTTCATTTAACAATGTATTCCTTTGTAAAAGGAAATTTTGGATGAATTATTCAAAATACATGTGGGACACATGGAATAGGGTCAACATATGGCATCTCTATGTGGATAGGGAACTAGTTTGTGAAGTCAGTGGATTATTTGTAATAGGAATCTTTCCTAATGCATCATAATTTCAAGCTTGAGTTTGTGAATTAGTGTCTTTGTCACATAAATAAACAAATGCACTTGAGTTAGAACTCCAATTTTGAGATATTTCCACATTCCCCCTTGTGGGGATGGGGGATTAGCCACCACAAGTTGTTGCTATAGTTTAGCAAAAAAAAATTTTAGAGTAAAAAATTCACGCGATGTAGAACCTCGTTGAGATAAGTACTTGTGTATGCCATCAATGAGTGGAAAACATTGGGTGAGTTGATTACCCTTCATGTATTTACTAGTAAAATGGATTATCTTCTTATGACTAGTATATTTATTATAATTAGTCATGTTTTCTATAGTTTAGTGGAAATTCTGACCCACTCATACTTTTGGCTAGTTGTCAAAACCACTAAATGATGCACATGATGTTCCAATCCAGTAATCGGTGCATAAATTTATGCAAACCATAGATCCATTTCCAAGGAACTATTATTTAACTATAAAAATGTGACAACTTATGCATTATTGATCAGAAGTATGGGAAATGTTTTGTGCTTTCCAATTCTTGGGGAAGGATACATCATACGTCAGCTTACATTAGAACATTCATAGTTCCCACAAATGGAGCACTCATAGTGTCTAATAATAGGTTCCACAATAGGGGACTCCATATAATTATATGTTGCAAAGGTGAACCCCACAAAATATAATCTTGCATAGGAAAAAATGCGAAGGGATAGACCACAAAGGGATCTAGCTGGTTAAAAAAACACAAAATCTTTAGATAATCAGAATAATGAGACTTTCAAATTTTGGAAAGTCAGTATCACTTTTGTGATTGGTTATTTTATGAATTTATTCTTGACATACATGATTATTGAGATTATTTTGAAACTACTTTTAGGGTTTCATCTCTTGAACCTCGAGTCATATAGTGTGAGGTGTTATGTACAAGGCCAAACCTATATCATATATTGGAGGGGGCATCATCCAAACCTTAAGCATGGCTATAATATGTGGGGTTCCACTTCCACATGAGCACTAGTATTGGGAATTTGTGTAGGATAGGATTCAAAGTCTCCAAATTCATCACTGAAGGATAACTCTGGCCATGATATGGAACACACCCAAAAGCCAATAACCCATTTAAGAAACCCAAAAATAAAAACTAAGAATTTTGTAGGGAAGGATACATGTTACTCATCAAGGCCTTCAATGTTAAATACTCCTCTCATCATTTGATCTCCTTCCCCATTTCGCCTTCAGGGTTTTCTCAGTAGGGAGGTTGACTTGACCTTTGGGGTTTTCTTGGAGAGGACAAACTTCAGTGTTGGCAGGGACAAATGAGACTGAAGTTGATCAACTCTTTCAGGAACTTTGATCTCAATTTAAACTTATATCGACTCTATTAAAATCAAGAGGGGCGGTAAAATCCTTATATAATTTTCATTCAATTATTGATGGGTGGGTCAATTATATAAGTGCGGGGTGGGGTTATAATGTATTATGATTTTAAATCATTATAATATTTTTATTACATTATATCAATATATTACATTAAATTATATTAATATATGATACTATATTATATGAATGTTATATTACATTGTTTTTATTACATTATTTTAATATATTATATTACATTATATATTATATATCCATAAAATTTTGTTTGTTATATGTACTTATATCTATGTATGTAACATGTAAATTCCATATCATGGTGTTTCTTGGATATGGATGCATACCTTTTTATCATTCCTACTTGATTCCTTGGTTTTTTTTTTCTCGTTTAGTATAGTAGCCTCTATAATATATTTATTTAACACTTGGAGGAGTGGACATGGGTACTATATTATTTCCCCATATTGTTGGTTGTATACTAATTTGGTAGGTGAATTTTTACATTAAGAGGATTTCATTAAGAATATGTCTAAACCATATACGCCTCAACAAATGAATATTAACACATGTGGTCATGGGAGAAAAAAAATGGTGGATTAAATAGCCCCATTTATTGATATGTTTATTTAATTATTTTTATTTTCAGTGTTTCAACTGAGTCTTGGGTCCTTAATCATGGTCTAGGTAAGTAGATAACAACAATGTTAATTGGTTCCTAGCTAGCCATGATTTTTACATTCATGGGGACTCATGTCCTTGAAGATTGGAAGTAGAACCATAATGTACATATAATAAATTGTGTGATTCATTGAGCCATCATTCCTTTTCATATGAATGATGTTGATAATGATGATGATGATGACGAAAAAAAATATGAAAATGAAGATGACAATGATGTTGATGATCATGATGACGATGATGATGAAAACAATGACGATGATGAAGACGATGATGTGGATGAAAAATATGATCATGAAAAAAAAGGTGGTGATGGTGATGATGAAAATTATGATGATGAAGGGTAAGAAGTATTCTCAAATGGAAGGTGTTAGACTCCTATATTTCACAGTATCACGAGGTGACTAATTATTTATTAGGTCTTTCATATTGAAAATACTATTCCATGGCTTTCATTTAATTTTCAAGAAAAGAAGGGAAATCCTAACTGTCTAGAACATTAAAGGAATCAATCTGCCTTTTAGTTCAGTTGAATGAGGAAATTATTGTTGATTAAGTGTGATGAAGAAATTACCAAAGGAGAATTTTATTCAAAGGTTTATATGTTGCTTAGTATGTTAATATTATCCTAGGTTATTTAACTCTTATCCTAAGTTTCAAGACTTATATATACCACTCCGCATACATTACTTCGTATTCATTATATTTTCCTTTTCATTTTCATTTCCTTAAGTCATTCCCCTTTATTTAATTACGGCACACCCATATTACTTTTCACATCGGAAAAACCACAAAATCCTTCGATTACCTCTTCCAAACCTTTGAAATTTAATTTGTGAAACTGCTGGGGACCACCTCTCATTTCCACGTCACCTCCGTTCACATTTACGCACTTCGCATATTTTACCATTTCGCATCTCACTTTCCGTTTCATAAATTTTCCCAATGTGATGATGGTGGGACCCATTCAATTTCCACTCCATATGCCTCGAATACATTGAAAACCCTTTTATTATGATTCGTGTGTGATTAACATCGCTTACCTTTCACCCTTTCCCTGCTTCGCATCGCATCGCAAATATATTTCACAGATTGGGGAACTTAACTTATCACATTTCCGCCAACCTTTAAATCTTGCGATCACCGATGTGCGATATTTATTGCATCGCACAAATCTTGGTTTTTCCCTTTTCACATTGCATTGCAAATATCTTATCTTATCGCAGCTTTGTTTGTTTAACCATGTTGAAAACTTGTATCCAGTCCTGATTGTGATTTGTGTTACGGTTGGACCACCATAACTGTCCTCCACTATACTCCACTCACCACTATTACTCCCACTAATTCTACTCCACATCATCGAAACCATTGCCCCTCCCACCACATCACCTTCGCACTTCACATTGCATCACTGATCCCATTCCTCATAACATAAATCTTAAAACCTGCGATGTGAGATATTGACATGGATGCGATAAATTTCAAAGCTAAAACCTACAGAATTTCAAGTAAGGTTTTATGGGTTTTTGTACACTGTTTTATGAAGAAAGAGCTAGCATGACACAAGGACTCGGGTAGGACGTGACATGGAGAAAAGGGTAGAGTAATGCTGAACATCATGGTAGTGAGGAGATAGACAGAAAGGGTTAAGTCAGGCAAAGGAATTTATACAAAGAGTATTATGTTATAACTGCAAGAAAAAAAAGGGCAATGAACACATCAGCATGGCTATTGATCCACGAAAGATTCCAACACCTCATTAATTTAATAATCCAACAACGGTTTTCTGAAGAGGAGGAGCCAAGATGTCAGATCCTTCCTTGCCTCTTTGGCATTGGACAATGCCGAATTATGATAATTTTACAATTAATAACAGACTGCTACACCCAACTTCTTGGCTAGAAGTATATTGTCACCACCTGTGTGGTTCCACTTGTCAAAGTTTTACTCCATCATAGCCTCTTCATGATCCCAAAAGGAAATTCCTTCCTTATTCTGTAATAAATAAAAAACTTCTAAATCCACTATTATGGCCAAGCTCATCTTATCACCGCCTGCATGTTTCCACTTGTCTAGTTTCTTCTTGAATGTAATCACTGCAGTAGACAGATTAACCGACTTAAGTTTTATATAAATACTGCATGCATTAGCAGTATGAAAGAGGCTCAGAAGGGAAAAAACCTTGTAATAGACTCAGCTGGTTGTAAGCACTCTCTTTTGGATGAATGAATGAGTATGTTGTTTTCCATATTCTTGTGTTTATCTTTTATAATGGGAAAAATGGCTACTTACCTTTTTCACTCTGAATTGGATTTGCTGCAACTGAATTTATTTCTTCTTCCTCTTCTGTCTCATCTGTATTAGTACTCGTTTTATAATCTGTGGTGAAGTGATCCTTTTCTTGTAATCTGTCATCTCTAGTTTTACATACTCTTTTCATTCTTTACTGCGGATAGAAATTTTTGTGAAGGATTTACCATGGGGTACCCTACTCAGTCTTGAAATAGTACTTTATGTTTTCCTTTGAGACCTAAATGTAGAATTCAGAGATGGTCTGCTCTATATTCACGTTAAAACTTAATCTCCTCCTCCTTTCAATTTCCCAAGCTGTAAAGATCCATTGACATGGCTAGCTTTCCTAGTTGCACCTGATATCAGTTATTCATCCATTTGAATATGTTTACACCTTTTTGACTCCATAGCCCAATGGCCCTCTTTTGCTGTCTCAACCACATATTTTCAAACAAACCCCTATGCACTAATAGCTAGCGTAAAATTCCCCTATAAATAAAGTTATATCTAATATAGAGAGTCCTCTCTGAATCTAGGAAGGCTGGGTCCTGGATTCCAAAACGGTTTGATGTTGCCCCTATGTAGTTCTAGTTTTCAGCCTTCAGAATTTATGGGGTGCTAAAAGAAGCGTAAGGAAGTTTCTCAACCTCTGTACTATGAAGTACATTATAAGCCTGCAACTCGTAAATACTAATAAATAATTTCATCTACTTGACACTTATATATGTTATAATTTTGTCATTTGATTTTCAAATTATTTGTGTGAGTCTTATTTAATTCTCAAAACCTCCCATATCATAAATGCATTTATCTACCATAACCATGTCAAATTTTAGTGCATATGATCACAAACTAAAAAAAATTCAATGTTGGCCCCATTCTCAAGTCACATAATGACCAACACGCGACACCACAGGGGTGTGCAGACACTCTGCCTTCATGGGGACACGCCTAGGGAATGAGTGTTTGCCCTGTTGTGAAAATCAAAGAATAAAAATCATTATATCACCAGTGACAACAAAATATGAAAATTTTTTAGTAGCACGTTATAAATCAAATTTTAACACCTAAAAATTAATTTATCCAACCTTATAAAAATAATTATGAGACCCCCTTGTGGGGAATTTTTTCATGGGTAGTCATGGGCCGACATTACTTCTTTTTCACGAGCACCTATTTCTAAGTCGCGCCAACCCACCAAATCGTTGCATGAGCGCCCTAACATGCCCAACATGCAACATCCCCATGGGCACTTGGGCACCTTGACTTCATGCAGGCACCACTAGGGCACAGGAATTTTCCCTGATATGAAAAAAAATTAACGTAAATCACTAGCTCATCAATGAAGAAAAAAATTTATCATTTTTTACTACCATTTTTTCCATGATAAATCAATTATAAGTCGACTTTTAACACCTAAACATTGATTTAGTTAATTTTCTAAAAATCATTATGAGACCCCCTTGTGGGAAATTTTTTTATGGGTAGTCATGGGCCGATCTTACTTATTTTCTGTGGGTTCCCCTTTCCAAGTTAGGTTGACCCACCAACGCATCGCATGGGCACCTTGGCTTGCCCAACACATGATATCCCATGGGTACCCAGGCGCTCTGTCTTCATACGGGCACAGCTAGGCTGTAGAAATTCACCTTACTGTGCAAATCAATAAACAAAAAATTATCATTTATTAGTACCATGCAACATAATCAATCAATTATAAACAATATTTTAACACCTAAATGTGAATTTAGTAAATTTTCTAAAAATAATTATGAGACCCCTTGTGGTAACTATTCTCATTGGTAGTCATAGGCTGACCTTACCTATTTTACACAAGTGCCCCTATTGGGAAGTTGTCTTGGCATGCCCAACACACAATGCCCCTAGGGGTTCCCGGGCAGTTCGCCTTCATGTGGGTGCGCCTAGTGCATGGGAATTTACCTTGCTATGAAAATAAATGAACATAAATCATTAGCTCGTTATTTATAATAAAATATTATCATTTTCTAGTACCATGATGCATAATAAATCAATTATAAACCAACTTTTAAAACCTAAACATTAATTTATTCATTTTTTTTTAAATGTTTATGAGACCCCTTGGTGGGAACTTCACTCATGGGCAGTCATGGACTGACCTTACTTATTTTATACAGGCACCCCTTGGCAAGTCAAGCTGACCCACCAACTTGTTTCATAAGTGCCCCTATCCGTCAGGCACCCTAGTGTGCCCAACAAGCGACGTCTCATGGGCGCCTTGGCACCCTGCCTTCATGCGGGCACACAAGATTTCTCCCTGTTGTGAAAATCAGTGATAAAAAATTATTATCTCATCAATGACAAACAAAATTATCATTTGTTAGTACCATGTTACATAATCAATTACTTATAAATCATATTTTAACACCTAAACATTAATTTAGTCAATTTTCTAAAAATAATTATGATACCCCTTGGTGGGAACTATGTTTGGGCAATGATGGGACAAACTTACTAAGTTGCAAGTATACCTATATTTCGTGTCTCATGGTTCATCCATTTCCAAAATTTATTGGTACGCCTGCTTAACGAACCAAAGTCAAAATTGGAAATTATGGTATAAACATAAAAGGGCTTCTCTTCATTTCAAGAATAATATATTCTCTATGGAAAAAGGCTAACCAAGTGAAGGTGGAAGATCATATGGACCCTCCACCCCCCCCCCCCCCCCCCCATTTCACATCACTCTCAATTCCCGTATACAAAATCTATCTATTATAATATATTTGAGAGAAACACAGTAAAATTCAAACATAAAAAACTAGGAAAATAAAAAGTAAAGGTTAACGGAAGAGAAAAAACCAACTGAAAACATATAAGTACATACCTCGTACTTTTCAACATTTTGATATCTTAATATTCTTCCTAATCCAACTCATCATTTCTATCATCCAGATCATAATTCATGTTCAAAGGATTTTTAATATCAGCATCATCATCATCATCTTGAATGTGCTCTTCTACATTTGGTGCAGCTTCTTCAAGTTATTCATCTGACACAACGTCAATATAATCTAGTTCATTCAAATTAAAATTTTCTCTATTAACATATATTCATTGAAATTATTTGATGTCTTCTTATGATATTGCATGAACCCCTGCTCCTATACATCACCTTCTTCTTCAAATTCATCTTCTTCTGCTACATTATACTTTATGGGCATTCCTCTAGGATCATATCTAATAACATATGACCAACCCACTTTACCCAAAACGTCTATGTAAAATACTTGCTCACGTTAGCTTAAAATAACATATGGCTATGATCCTAGCTCAAGATACCTTGTATCAACCATGGTAAACTCATTATCCTGCTTAATAATAGTTCTATCAAGGTCATGTTCATGGATTTGTAGCCTAAACCATTTGACATCGAACACAACTAGTTTGAAGGATTCAAAGTCACACTCAAGTATATCATGTAGATACACACATCATCGATTCTCAAAGACTTCTGGATGTCTATCACCTTTAGAGGCAATATTGGTAACTTAAAATACTACAGTTATTGCACTATCAAAAGTTTTCATATTTTCATCCAACCTTTTGGTGCAAAAGTTGTGGCCATGACACAACATTTTTTTGTGGTGTTTCAATTGCAATATATAAAACACATAAAAAATGCATTATCAATTAATAAACATATTTATACTTGAAAATTTTGAAAATTAAGAAAAAAACATGCTATATCAATCAATATAGCTGTAAAAAAAACTACATAGTATGGGTGAATATGCTTTCCTGATAATATTTTAAACCATATGCTAAATCAGTTTCCCTCTGTGTAAGATTAGTATATCCACTACGTTGAGTTTCTATGACCAATGCAGACACACCATACCATGATAAACTATCATTATTAGCTTTTTTTCAACATTCAATCCATACCTTCCTCCAATCAATATTGTTCGTAATGTATAACTGTAATGCATCCCACTCTCGACTGATTATATTAAAATAAATCAATTCACATATATATAATTTTTCACCATGTTATACCTTAATAATAATGGATTATTAAAGAATAATAAAAATTAAATAATTATGATGTAGATATAAAAAAAATTCAAATGTGTTATAAATATCCACTATTGTAATATTCCAAAATAGGAAAAACAGGAATATTGAACATAAAACTGGAAAATTAAGTAAAATTCAATACATCAAAAAGATGATTAGAACATAGATCCATTTTATTATATATGATAGCAGAAAATGAAGTACAAGATCTTGAGGAAAAGACACTCAAGTTAGGTAAAACAAGCCTGAAATAACCCTATACATCCAGACATAAGAAACTGCTACTACATAAACTGATGGGAGGCCATGAATACTCAATCTTGCTGGAAATAACTTCTGCTAGAAAGTAGGAATGCGTAGATCTACTGATAGGGTCCTCAGAAAATGTCGTGATCATAGATCTGGGTTTTCTAGCACAATTCCAAGATAATCCAGAAAGGGTTTCCAAAAATACCCAAGATGAAAAATGCAACCCTAGGGTTGAATTATGCTCTATAGCTGGGTAATTGCTGGGAGGTGGTGATATGATGAGAAAATAGCTGATACTCCTCCCCACTAACTTTCTGTATGAATGGTTACTCCCCTCACTGGAAAATAAGCTCAAAAACTTGGGTTCTCAACCCTCCATTGAAACTGCCCTCCTAGATTGTGCAATTCCTGAAGGAGACTACGCTGCCGAAGGTGGATGAAGATTGGCCTGATGCCTGATGATGTTTGCAACTCAAAGGAACCTCTCCTGAGTGGGCACTTAAATGTGGGATTTCCGCCAAAAAACACCCTTGTTCTAAACAACACAACGAAATCCTCTAAATAGCTGAAGCATGACAAAAGTCATAAAAGACCATACATAAACAATATTCAAAATGATTTCTATGGCTTCCATCCCATTCCTTATATGATTTTTGAGCCTCCTCCCCTTTATCCCAACTCAATAATGATTCTACTCTCATGGAGACTTCCTCCCATTATGATTTCCATGTCCTCCACTATCTCCACTACCTCCATGATTGCGCTATAGATTTGGTCAATCTTGACCCCATCCACGTGCATTGACCCCCATTCACACCAAGGAGTACTTTATTCAACTAGATGTGCTGATCCACATTCACATTAGAAGTGTTTGTATTCCTACTAAAGAGATTTATGGGTCCCTCTACCCTCTTATTCATATATCTTATTGACAAAAACAAAATTTAATATTCTAACTAGCTAAAATCTAATTAGGAATATTACAGTCCTCCCCTCCCAAATGTTACTTGTCCTCAAGAAACTACAAATATGGATGCCACAAAATCTTCTCTCCTTCCCATGTAGCATCCTCATCTGGTAGATTCATCCATTCAATCAGATATTCTTCAATCACCTTGTTCCTTAGCTTCCCCTCCCAAGTGTCCAAGATAGCCTTTGGTTGTAAGACCAAATGGCCCTCATAAAAATGTGGGAGATCCATGGTGGCAACTACATGTTGTTCCATGGCCTTTTTGAGGCATGAGACATGAGAAATGTTGGGGATCTTACTCCCAATGGGGAGCTCCAACCCATATGTTTCTTCCCTAACACAATGAATCACTCTATATGGCCCATAGAAATGGGGCTTAAGCTTCTCAACCCCCTTCTCCTTCAATGTATATTGTTTGCATGGCTGAAGATGGAGATATACCAAATTATCCACCTCCAAATGTATCTCTACTCCACCATGATCTATATATAACTTCTGCATATTTTGGACCGTAGAGATGTTGTCCTTAAGAGCCCAGAATATATCCTGACTCTCCTGGATCCAATATTTGGATCTAGGAGTCTTCCTTGCTCCAACCATCATATCAAAAATTGATAGAGCATCATCACCACATGGAACCAAAAATTGAGACATACTGATTTCCATATGAAATGTCGGATGGTAACAATATTACCCCAAGTGGAGCTAGTGCAACCATGCTCTCTACTACCGAAAAACATAGTTTTGCAACTAGCTTCCCAACCACTTGTCTGCTTGGGGGTAATAAATGTAACTCGGTGTAAATTTTGTACCCCCCAAACAGAACAACTCCTGCCCAAAGCCATCTAGGAAGTGGGTATCTCTATCACTTACTATGGTCTTAGGAAGACCATGAAGTCTAAGGAAAATATTGGCGTCTTGTGAAGAAATGCACTGTGAATATATTAAAAATAAATGTAAATACTTTTTCAATTGACCAATGATCATAAATATAAAATCCTTACCATGTACTATTGGAAAACTGGTAATGAAGTCCATAAAAGGGATCTCCCATTTCACTCCCTGAAAAGGAAGTGACTGTAACAACCTTGCAGGATGGTTTTTTTCTTCTTCATTCTTCTGGAAAACTATGTACTTCCTGATATGCTGGAGCACATCCTCCTTGAGGCCCTTCCATGAGAATCTCTCCCTAATGGCCTGATATGTATTTATGAAACCTTGGTGGCCTGAGAGGGGTGAATAATTTGCTGCATGCAGAATTTTCTCTTTGAGCTTAGAATCTCTTGTCAAGAAGATCTGATCCTGGTAGTAGATGACCCCATCCATCACTCAATGCCTCTCATCGGTCACCTTCCCATCAAGTACCTCACATGTGAAGTGGTTCTTGGAATACTCCACCAACATATGGGACTCTCAATCTGAATCCACACTCATCAATGGAAGTGTTTTTGATCTCTATGATAAGACATATGTTACCTCATTGCTTCTCTTTTTGACATATTCAATGTTAGAGTCATATGGCGGAATTCTGCAAACCCATTTTTGCTACCTCTCTTGGAGCTTCTTTTTCTCAAGAAAATATTGAAGATTTGGATTGTCAATCTTCACTTGGAAGTTGTTTCCCATAAAATATTTCCTAAGTTTGGCCAATGCATGCATGATGGCCAACAACCCCTTCTCATATATGGAATAGGTTAGCCACCCATAAATTGTGATATACCAAATGGTGGCTAAGTTTGTTTACAAGCCTTAAAGAGATTTATTTCCCCTAAAAATCCATCATATTTGAAGTCTTGTGATGGTTCTTGACCCTTTGGATTAATCTCCACTGCTGTCTTTACAGGGGCATGCCTGAAACCCTGCCAGATCTATCAAAGAAACTGTTTTCCAAACGCCTCTGAAGCTGCTCATTTTGACTCATCTCCCCTAATTTTCATAAAGCCTCCTTTTCCTCTTTAAGACCCCCATTTCCCCCTGAAAATCCTTCAAAATCCTTTTGAACCTCTAAAAATCCCCTTTTACAAGTTAAACAACCTCTTCCCCTTTACCCAAAGCCAAGAAAATCCCTAAAAATCCCCGTTTTTGGCTTAGAAACCCACTTCTTGATATACATAGGCCTAGCCCCTTTCAGCCAGCCCCCTTAACCACTTCCCCACATGACCCGTGCCCAGAACCAAGTGCTTAAGCCCCTGGTGCTTATCGCAATCAGAGGTTTTGGGCGAGCGCATTTCTTTGGTGACTTAAAAATCCCCGATGCAATTGGGCTTTGGTCTATATATCTCCACCGCGATCCGAACCGTCAATCGCTCGAGATCCGACGACCCAACGCTAATCGCAGCGCGTCCGTCGCCCCTTTCCATCCAGTCCCCCGATTTCATTAGAGCCGTCGAACTGCCTCCAGATTGGACGACACTCGCTCCATCGCACCACCGATCCAACCGCAATCGCAAAATCCAAATGAAGCCACCCTTCGTCTCCCCCAATTGTGATCTTCCAATTCCATCATGTCCATCCATTTGGTCTGAGATCAACGACCCAGATCTCATTGCTCTTCCACAATAATTCTCCCATCGAGTTTCCCCTATTAACCCCGTCGGGCATTCACCACCGTTGACTGCCTCATGCAATCCAACGGCTCACGTTCAATCGCCCTCTACCATGCCCGGGTCCCACCACCTAAAGCCCATTTCTTATGTTTTCCATTGCATTTTCCCATGCTAATCCATGTCTAAAACTTGGTTTCATGGTCTTGTGCCATGTAACCCTTCTCCATCGTGCACATTTCCTCTGCAATCACTCCTCCACCTCCGCCAAAAATTTTCCGAAGCATTTTTAAGCCCCGCGCAGGATTTCATAATAGGTTTCTCGTATTTTGCAGGTTTAGCAGGTTTAGAAGCATTTTGTTTTTATCAAATATCATGGTTATTTACCCCGACGTGAATCCTCCAGTGCCCTTTTGTAACCTGTGTATTCGCACAAACAGGTCTGCAGAAGTTTAAAGTGTATCAGAAAAAGGTTAAAGGACTTAAAATCCTAAACGTTGGAGTTGAAGAGGTTTAATCCACAGTCAGCATGGTTGAATACAAATCATTGGTCATGGCAGTGCACAAGATATGTCAGCATGATAGTCCTTTACTGAAGGAAGGACCAAGATAACCACTGCCCATTCTTCATTCTGCATCGAGCCCCAGCACAGTTATTAGCTTTGGTAGAAAGTCTCGAAGACCTGATAGTGCATTGATTACACTGCATAGAGAAATTTGCATCAGTACATAAAAATTTCGAGCAATCAGCAAAAGGAGGCATGAACAAATCTAATACAGGATTAAGTACAAAAGAGACAGAACATCGATTTCCCCAGCGAAGTTACTATATATTGTCAGAGGCAGTTATTTGGGATTATGGGAGTCCTCATAGCCCATCCTTCACTTAATACACATCGAGAAGATACAGTACCTCTCCAAATGATTTCTCTCTCAAGAACACCCTGCGGGTGATTACTGTCACATCAAAATAGCCTCAAACGAGCTACAGAGTTATTGATCCTATCCAGAATTCAATGAAATGTCTAAGACACAGCATGTAGCATTCAAAACACCTTCTCTAATCTCCGATGTTCATTAAAACTATCCACATCTACTTTCCTCATTTTTCCTATAAAGAATCTTCGAAGTCTCATTGTAAAAGGTTGGAATTTTGTGATTTATAAAGTAATCCATATTGCTGCTTTGAAGAAGCTTTGGTGTTCTGAAAGAGCGTGAAGATCTATGTTTTTCTGTTGATGAAGGAGCAGGACCATCGGATCCCTAAGCCTGGTTGTGGTGAAGTACTTCTTATAGTCAATTTTATTTCCTGTTTTTCCACTTTGTTCCATAATGCTTTGCCTACAGTAGGATAAAACATTTAGGCAGAGAAATGTATCTTAGAAGCACCTCTGACCTGTTTATCCTTCATTGTTTATATGTTTTTTGCTACTAAATGTGACAGGGTAGTCTAATAGCTCTATTTATATTCAGTTTGTTTTACTTCAGAAATGGTTAATTTAGTTGTGTTAAATACTATTTAGGCGTTCCCTCTTTCTTTACCACTGAATATTGTATCTGGAGTCTACCTTTGATTATGAATGCTTGCAGTTTGACAGTGAGGTTTTGTCTCAATCATACCCTCTGTTCCTTATTGTTAGCATTGTGTTGAAGGCCCCTATAATTGTAGTCCTAGATGTCTAAGGCGCTCCCTCTTCTTGGAATGAAATTGTATGTCTTTGTTGGTTAAGCTCTCAAAGGTGAACTTGTAGGAGGAAATAGGGCATTCCCCGAATCCTATAGCTCATTCTAAGGGCTTAGTCTGCATTTCTCTCTTCTTTGAGTGTTATATTGATTAAGTCCAAAGCAGTGAGCTTACTGGAGGAAATAGGGTGTTCCCCGAATCCTTTAAGCCATTGTGAAAGGGTTTGGTTTGTTGTTCACTCTTATTCCTTAATTTCCATGCCATTTCACCTATATTATTCAACATATCCTTGACTAAGTTAGATTTTCCCTTTGGTTTCCCTTCCTTCTCAGTCAGAACTATTTGGACTTCACATGACTCCATTGCTCAATGGCTTGTAGATTCCCATGCTTTATCTAATACCACATGAAACATATTTGTCCAACCAAACAAAAAAAAACAACCTTGAACCTCATAACTAGCCTAAAATAAATTCCTGAGCCTTTCAAGACACATCTTTATAAACATATTGAGAGATCCCTCTCTGAGACTAGGAGGGCTAGATCCTAGAGCTCTTAAGTTTGGTTTATATGTTGCCTTGTCTTTTGGTAAGCCAATCTATCAAAACACAGGAATCCAACATAATTGCGATCACGGTGGGACCTATTGAGTATATGATAGTCTAGCAAACTCTTTTAGACTCAGTAAGTCCTTAAATAACCACATAAACTCAGAAAACCCAAAAACATTTCAGATTGGCTTCATAATAAACATGGTGGTGGAACCATAATACACTTTACCTTCAGAAAAGCTAAATATTTTCTACCTGGCGACTCCACAGTTCCTAAAAGACCAAAAGACTCCACTGGGAGACCAGTCTCATCACCACACCATCCATACTTAAGGAAATTCTGAGGATTAGGTTTCTTTATTTAAAGATAGTTTGCATCTTAAATATTGTCATATCCGGCTAGCTTTCCCCTTTATTAGATCTGAGATTTAACATACTGGATTTGAGAAAAATCCATACCAGAGCTTATCGCTCAGATTTTAGGAGGAGAAGTAAAGAAGTGGTTTAAAGGCTTAACTCCCAATAGCATCCATGATATTCCCTCATTACATCAAGCATTCGTTAACAAGTGGGAAGTCAAAAGCAACCCTCTCCAAATACTAGCAGAGTATCAGAGCCTTAAAATAAATCAGGGAGAGAGCGTCCTTGCTTAATCCACTAGGTTTAACAGTATCTACGATTCCCTTCCACCCCACATGAAACCTCCCCAAGGCATGGTATTAGTGAAATATCCTGAAGGTTTCGATGCTGATATGGCCTATCAACTGAGGGAAAGAGATTATGCAACCCTAGAAGACATGTAGAAGGGAGCGACGAGTGTGGAAGAAAACTTAATTGAAAAAAGAGCCAGGCTGAGATCGGAAAGGAGGGTAACTTATAAAGATGACACTACACCCTCCACATCTATCTCAAAAAAAGAAAATATGTTGGAAGAGATGATGAAAAGGATGAGCATACTTGAGAGAACACAGCCAAGAGACAACCAGAGCAACTCCCAAAATAGAAACAGAAATCAAAATTTTAGGAGAGAAAACAATCCAGGTGGGAAAAGAGATAACGACCAGCAAATTAGAGCTCCTTTCCAACAAAACTACGTAGATCAAGAGGAAGAAGAGATTGAAAATTTAGGAGAAAACCATATGAACCTGATCATATCAGACATTGGGGATGATTTTTTCCTCACTGAAGAAGAACAAGGTTTCTTCTCTTCAGAACCAGAAGAAGATATACATGAGGATTCTGATGACTATAGATTGGGGTTTGAAAACGCAGTCATGGAAATACACAGACACTATGATCTAAGAAGAAAAGGGAACATAGATAATCCAAATGACAAGAACACTAGCTCAGCTGTCAGGAAAAACACAGAAAATCAGCCTAAGAAAATAGTAGAAAAAACCCACGTTTTGACTAAAAAGACAGATTCAAACAAAGGGAAAAACAACCAGCCAAATGATGAAGAAAGTTGCCATAGCACCTCTACTAGTGGCCCTGTTAAAACAACCCAGGTAGACAGTCCTAATAAAACTCAGCAAGTCAAGATTGCTTAAAAGAATGTAACTGAGAAAACATATGTAAATATAACAAAAGCGATAGTCCCTTTCAGCCTAGAGGGAGAAATTGCAAAGATCAAAATAAACATACCTCTGGTTGAATTAGTGACCCAGGAAGTGTACAGAAACTAGGTCCTAAAAGCTCTGAATATACATGTTTATACTGCCACTCTGAACTTGATAGACGATAAACCAGAGTTATTGTTTGGTCCTAGAATTGAGGGAAAATATCAAGAATGAGATGTGCCTCCCTTCTATGTTAGTCTAAACATACAAGATAAAATTTTACATAATGCCATGTTGGAGTCAGGAGCATCACACAACCTTATGCCTAAAGCAGTAATGGAAAGCCTAAGCTTAGAGATCACTAGACCCTATAAAGACCTGTGCTCCTTTGATTCCAGAAAGGTCAAATTCTTGGGGTTAATTAAAGATCTGTGTGTTAACTTATCCCAAATTCCTACCAAAAATATTGTAATGTACGTAGTAGTAGCTGAAATTCCCCCAAAATATGGAATTCTTTTATCTAGATCGTGGGGAGCTAAGATTCAGGGCAGCCTTCAAATGGATATGTCTTATGCCACCATACCAGTATTTGGTCAAACCAGAAGATTGTACAGAGAAACCCTCATGAGATACATGGTAAGAAACAAGGAAAAACCTCACAACACTCCTGTTTATTCCACCCATTCAGATCTGGATTATTTTATTTTATACAATGAAGAAGAGGCCATCCCAACAGAGAAAGAAACCGAGCAGGACATTAGTACACTAGAACATTCAGGGTTATCTCCTTCTAAACCTCCAGATGCCTCGACCCCCAACAGCCTTGAGTAACACAAAACCAATGAACATGAAACAAAAACACTTTGGAAAATGAGTTTAGATGGCTCTTGCAACAAAAGTAGTGCAAGGGTTGGTGTTTGGATACACAACTCTAACAAAGGACATGCCAAAAAATTAGAATTTTCATGTACTAACAATATTGCAGAATATGAAGCCCTACTCCTTGGGCTGCACATACTTAAATATTTTAAGGCTAAAAAGATATATGTGATGGGATATTCTGAGTTAATCATCAGAAAAATCAAAGGGGAATACGCAACCAAAAACCCCAGGCTCAGAGAATATAGGAACATTGTTTTAGACCTCCTGAAAACTTTCGAAAAATATGAACTGGTGTTCATACCAAGAGCCCAAAACCACCTGGCAAACGAACTTGATTTTGCTGCTAGTAATTGCCATATACCACAACTTGAGGAAAAACTCATTATAAAGGTAAAGAACAAACCAGCGGTGCCGAATAACGAAGATCATTGGCAGGTTTTTAACAATGACAAACATATAGAGGATTTCCTGCAATCAAAGAATGAGTTCGCCACAACATCACCAAGTTGCAACCATGAGAAAGAATTTCCAGATGGGGAAAAATTTCCTGAAACAGAGCCCCCCTCCCCTACTAATATAAATCAGCTGGGTCATCTTTTCAAAGAAAATTTATCTGATGATCCAGACCAAAAGGACCTTGAAATTCTAGAGTGCAAAGGTGATACCATACCCAAAGGCCTTGCGTCGCTAGAACAACTCTTTGATTTTAACGATGTGGCTAAAGAACCAAAGACAGAACCCATGGAAACTAATGTGGAAGAGCACGATATAGGTAGCCCAACTGAGCCTAAAATGATTAAGTTATCTAGCACCCTCCCTGCCCACATCAAACAACAATACATAGCACTCTTCAAAGAGTTTATAGATGTCTTTGCATGGGAGTATAAAGATTTGAAATCATACGACACTAGCATCATTCAACACAAGATCCCCATGAAGGAGAATTAGAAACCTTTCAAACAGAAATTAAGGAGGATAAACCTCATCTTATTGTCTGCAGTAGAAAAAGAAATTAAGAAGATGTATGATGCAGGGATAATTTTTCCTGTAAGATACTCAGAATGGGTCTCCAATCTGGTATCTGTCAGGATGAAGACAGGGGATATTAGGCTGTGTATAGACTTCAGACCTCTTAATAGAGCCTCGCTGAAAGATAACTACCCTTTGCCAAAAATGGACCACATTCTATAGAGGGTAGCTAGGTCAAAAAGAATATCCTTACTAGATGGGTTCTCGGGTTATAACCAAGTGTTAGTCCTCCCAAGTGATCAAAATAAGACAACCTTTACCACACCATGGGGAACATTTATGTATGTAAAAATGACATTTGGCTTGATGAACGCAAGGGCCACCTTCCAGAGGGCCATGGACATAGCCTTCTCAGAAGACATAGGCTACTTTATAATCATCTACCTAGATGATATCACGGTTTTCTCCAAAACTGATGAAGAAAATTTAGAACATCTAAGATTATATTTTGAGAAATGCAGAAGCTTTGGCTTGTCTTTAAATCCCCAAAAGAAACTCTTTGGCCTCCAAGAAGGAAAGCTTCTTGGTCATATAATCTCTGAAGAAGGGATCAAAATATATCCTAAAATAATTGAGGGCATATTGAATATCAGTCACCCCAGGAATCTCAAAGAATTACAGTCTTTCATTGGAAAGATTAATTTTTTGAGGATATTCATCCCCAACCTTGCTGAGCTATTGAAAAACATCACTATCATGCTTAGGAAATAAGTAGGTGTCAAATGGATAATGAAAGCTAAACAGTCATTCGAACTGGTAAAGAAAGCCCTTACTCAAGCACCAGTCCTCATCAGTCCTGATTTCACCAAAGACTTCTATATTTTTTCTTTTGCATCGGAACAAACAATAGCTGCAGTATTGTTGCAGAAGAATAAATCGGGGCATGAAAAACCCATATCATTCTTCAACAAAGCCTTAAGAGATGCCCCACTCAAATACAACATCATGGAAAAGCAAGCCCTAGCACTGGTTAAAGCATTAAAGGATTTCAGGGTGTACATCTTACATTCACACATCATTGCCTTTGTGCCACACACCATAGTCAAAGATATTCTATGTCATGACCCCGATGGTAAAAGGGGAAAGTGGATTGCCACTATTTTGGAATATGACTTAGAAATCAGGCCTACCAAACTCATCATGGGACAAGTATTAGCAAAACTCATGGCCGAGTCCAATTTCAAGGTTCTAGATATGAATATGGTTGATGCCTTAGAAGAGATAGAAGAGTTCTCAGCACCATTTACTGAAGAAACGCTCACAAACTCTCCATGGTATGCTGATATTATCTATGTGCTGCTTTACTTAAATTCCCCTCCTTCTTTGTCAAAAAAAAAAGCTATATTTGTGAAATAGAAGGCTTTAAAATATTGCATGATAGATGGAGTTTTCTATTGGAAGAATGTTGTTGGGATACTACTAAAATTTTTACTTGAGAAGGATGCAGGAAAAATCATGCATGAAATGCATGAAGGAGAATGTGGAGGGCACTTAAATTGGAAGACCACATCAAACAAAATCCTCATATCAGGTTATTATTGGCCCACCCTTTTTCCAGACACCCACAAACTAGTATTGTCTTGCCACAAATGCCATATTTTCGATGGTAGGAGAAAGCTCTTGCCCTTACCCTTGAAGCCTATTAGTGGTGAAACACCCTTCCAATAGTGGGGTTTGGACTTTATAAGGGAAATCCATCCACCCTCCTCGGCCCAACATAAATGGATCGTCACAGCCACAGATTATTTTACCAAATGGATAGATGCCATACCCACTAGGAATGCTACTGACTCTGTCATTATTAAATTCCTTGAGACCAACATATTGTCCAGATTTGGTTGTCCTAGGAAAATAATCAAAGACAATGCTGCTGCCTTTAAATCCAAAAAATGGTTGATTTTTTCCATACATATCGGATCACCTTGGGCCACTCTACTGCCTATTACCCCCAAGGAAATGGACTTTTTGAATATTCTAACAAGAGCCTGATCAACATCATCAAAAATTTGTTGGAGCAGAATCAAAAAGCATGGCATGGTAAGCTTGTTCATGCTTTGTGGGTTGACAGGTTAACCACCAAAAAGTCAATCAACACATCTCCCTATCAGCTGGTCTATGGCATGGACGCTATTTTTCCAACATCCTTGGGAGTTCCAGTCATGAAACTCCTACAGGAGGTTCAAATTGAAGAGAATGATATGCAGAGAAGGATCAATCAAATGATCCACTTGCAGCAGACCAGAGAGGAAGTTTACCAGAGAACTCAAGTAGTCCAAGAAAGCATCAAAAGGCAGTTTGACAAAAAGACTAAAGAAAATACTTCCAAGTCGGGAAAGTGGTGCTCAAATGGGATTTGAGAAGGGAAGAGAAAGGAAAACATGGTAAGTTTGAAAATTTGTGGAAAGGGCCCTATATTATCCGTTCCTTAAGAGGGCATAATGCATTTTTCTTGCAAGAACTAAATGGTGAAGAAGTGTTAGGAGGTCATATCAATGGCAGGATGCTTAAACACTACTTCTATCAAGAGTCTTAAGACTACATAGTTTTTCATCCATTGTACATACCGTTTGTATGTACAAAAAAAAAAGAAAAGAAAATAAGAGAGAGGGCAGAAATAAAACAAGAAAGGTATAGCCCCGTACCAAAAAGAAAGGTTCAAACATGCTAAAAATCTGAACCTAGAAGCATAAAAAATATGGCTCCAATTCTCTCAAAACCTGAGCCAAAGAAGAAAAGCAGGGCTGGTTCTAATATGCTTAAAAATTGAACCATCAAAGAAGAAGAAATCAGCTCTAACAAACTCAAAACTAGAGTTGAAATGAAGAAGAAAGTGACTCTCACAAGCTCGAAATCTCAGTCACAAGAAGAAGTAAGGATACTCTCACTTTTCA
This sequence comes from Pinus albicaulis, assembly GCA_034641835.2. Lineage (NCBI taxonomy): Eukaryota > Viridiplantae > Streptophyta > Pinopsida > Pinales > Pinaceae > Pinus > Pinus albicaulis. Next base: position 1,004,708,251 of record CM076578.1, on the reverse strand, counting down.
AAATTGCAAGCCTTCCCAATGTTGTATTTTTTGCTAATTTTCAGTTCATGTGCAGTTGGTTGCTATGTCATGGACCCGCAGCAAACTAGAGAGTCTAATCCTGGTTTGACTGTATTTTCAATTTCTATCTTAGAATATAGAGAATGAAAGCCGGTCGGACTGTTTAAACCCGACAGGTATTAGATTAGGTAGAGAAGTTATGAGACCAACTATTTAATCTAGTCTCATGGAGGAATAAGGGTAGCATTAGATAATTTTGTTTTTCTGTTTGCAAAATAAAATGTTGAACAAGAGTTTGCCAGTCCAAGTGCACTCAAAAGAAGAGAAAATGCTAGGATAGTAGGAATGGGTAGGTAGAAATATTGTTTTGAAAAAATGACAGCTTTAAGGTTGCTACAAAGGTTATCAGATCAAAAGAAAAGCTGCTACCCAATGGAAAGGCACTGGTCTGCAAAACCAGAGATTACTGAGGTTATGGACACCTAAAGGGCACGCTTTTCTCCCCGAGTGGAGCCACCGTTAGCCACCCATAAATTGTAATATACCAAATGGTGGCTAAGTTTGTTTACAAGCCTTCAAGAGATTTATTTCCCCTGAAAATCCATCATCTTTGAAGTCTTCTGATGGTTCTTGACCCTTTGGATTAATATCCACTGCTGTCTCTACAAGGGCATGCCCGAAACCTTGCCAGATATATCAAAGAAACTATTTTCCAAAGGCCTATGAAGCTGCTCATTTTGACTCATCTCCCCTCATTTTCATAAAGCCTCCTTTTCCTCTTTAAGAACCCCATTTCCCCCTGAAAAGCCTTCAAAATCCTTTTGAACCTCTAAAAATCCCCTTTTACAGGTTAAACAACCTCTTCCCCTTTATCGAAAGCCAAGAAAATCCCTAAAAATCCCCATTTTTGCCTTAGAAACCCACTTCTTGATATACATAGGCCTAGCCCCTTTTGTCCAACCCCCTTAACCACTTCCCCACATGACCCGCACCCAGAACCAAGCACTTAAGCCCTAGGCACTTATCGCAATCAGAGGTTTTGGTCGAGCACCATGTAACCCTTATCCGTCGCACACATTTCCTCTACAATCGCTCCTCCACCTCTGCCAAAATTTTTTTGAAGTAGTTTTAAGCCCCACGTAGGATTTCATAACAGGTTTCTCGTATTTTGCAGGTTTAGCAGGTTTAGAAGCATTTTTTTTTTATCAAATATCAGGGTTATTGACCCCAACGTGAATCCTCCAGCGCCCTTTTGTAACCTGTGTATTCACACAAACAAGTTTGCAGAAGTTTAAAGTGTATCAGAAAAAGGTTAAAGGACTTAAAAGCCTAAACATTGGAGTTGAAGAGGTTTAATCCACATTCAACACGGTTGAATACAAATCATTGGTCATGGCAGTGCACAAGATATGTCAGCAAGACAGTCCTTTACTGAAGGAAGGACAAAGACCACTACTACCCATTCTTCATTTTGCATCAAGCCCTAGCACAGTTATTAGTTTTGGTAGAAAGTCTTAAAGACCTGATAGTGCATTGATTACACCACATAGAGAAATCTGCATCAGTACATAAATATTTCGGGCAATCAGCAAAAGGAGGCATGAATAGAGCTAATAGAGGATTAAGTACAAAAGAGACAGAACATCGATTTCCCTAGGGAAGTTATTACAGATTGTCATAGACAGTTATTTGGGAGTATGGGAGTCCTCATAGCCCATCCTTCACTTAATAGACATCGAGAAGATACAATACCTCTCCAGATGATTTCTCTATCAAGAACACCCTGCGGGTGATTACTATCACATAAAAATAGCCTCAAACGAACTGCAGAGTTATTGATCCTATCCAGAATTCAATGAAATGTCTAAGACACATCATGGAGCATTCAAAACACCTTCTTCGATCTCTGATGTTCATTAAAACTATCCACACCTACTTTCCTCATTTTTCCTATAAATACTCTTCGAAGTCTCATTGTAAAAGGTTGGCATTTTGTGATTTCTAAAGTAATACATATTGCTGCTTTGAAGAAGCTTTGGTGTTCTGAAAGAGTGTGAAGATCTGTGTTTTTCTGTTGATGAAGGAGGCAGGACCATCAGATCCCCGAGCCTGGTTTTGGTGAAGTACTTCTTATAGTCAATGTTATTTCCTGTTTTTCCACTTTGTTCCATCATGCTTTGCCTATAGTAGGATAAAAAGTTTAGGCAAAGAAATGTATCTTAGAAGCACCTCTAACCTGTTTATCCTTCACTGTTTATATGTTTTCCGCTACTGAATGTGACAGGGTAGTCTAATAGCTCTCTTTATATTCAGTTTTTTTTACTTCAGAAATGGTTAATTTGGTTGTGTTAAAGACTGTTTAGGTGTTCCCTCTTTCTTTACCACTGAATATTGTATCTGGAGTCTACCTTTGATTATTAATGCTTGCAGTTTGACAATGAGGTTTTGTCTCAATCATACCCTCCGTTCCTTATTGTTAGCATTGTGTTGAAGGCCCCTATCATTGTAGTCCTAGATGTCTAAGGCACTCCCTCTTCTTGGAATGAAATTGTATTTCTTTGTCAGTTAATCTCTCAAAGGTGAACTTGTAGGAGGAAATAGGGCGTTCCCCGAATCCTATAACTTATTCTGAGGGTTTAATCTGCATTTCTCTCTTCTTTGAGTGTTATATTGATTAAGTCCAAAGCAGTGAGCTTACTGGAGGGAATAGGGTGTTCCCCGAATCCTTTAAACCATTGTGAAAGGGTTTGGTTTGTTGTTCACTCTTAGTCCTTAATGTCCATGCCATTTCACCTATATTGTTAAAAATATCCTTGACTAAGTTAGATTTTCCCTTTGGTTTCCCTTCCTTCTCAGTCAGAACTATTTGGACTTCACATGACTCCATTGCCCAATGGCTTGTAGATTCCCATGCTTTATCTAATACCACATGAAACATATTTGTCCAATCAAACAAAAACAAACAACCTTGAACCTCATAACTAGCCTAAAATCAATTCCTGAGCCTTTCAAGACACATATTTATAAACATATTGAGAGATCCCTCTCTAAGACTAGGAGGGCTAGATCCTAGAGCTCTTAAGTTTGGTTTGTATGTTGCCTTGTCTTTTGGTAAGCTAATCTATCAAAACACAAGACTCCAATAGAATACACCTTCCTATGTGGTAGTATCTTTTGATTCTCAAAGGCTAGGGGATGGCCTCCTTGCACCAAAACTGTGCCAACACCTACCCTTGAAGCATCACATTCTAGCATAAAGGGCTTGGTGAGATATGGAAGTATTAAAAATGGAAAAAGACTCATCTCCTCCTTGATCCAATCAAATGCTCTCTGCACAGTGTTTGTCCCATCAAAGGATCACCTCTTATCTAGATCTATGAGCAGTGCTACTAGTTGTGAGAACCATTTAAAAAAAATTCGATTCGGGGGCCTCCTTGGTGGAATGCCTCCAAATACTGTAGAATCATGGTCTAGAGTAGACTGAATATATGAGTAGATTGATTTTTCCTTGCCTCCTCTATGAAAATCAGTCTCCATCTTATGTGCGAAGACTTCCTGAGGTGGATATGTGTGCATGCCCCTGATCATTTGGTGCTTATAGCTCTTCTTACCTGTCTATTCCATCTGCAAGGTCTCCTAATCTGTGGTGACCTTCCCCAGTGTCATCAAAAACTGTCCACCTAATATCACATTGGTTTCAAGAATATCACCCATGAAGGAGTGATCAATCAAAGTGTATGTTCCCAAGGTTACAGTCAATGCCGAAACATACTTCACACACTGCATGGTTCTAGCTCTTGGAACCAAAAATGAGAATCCTTCAAAATCATTTGTGGGTATGGTTCTCTTCTACACTAGCTGAGAATCAATAAAATTGTGGGTAGCCCCATTGTCTATCAATACTGACACCCGCTACCCCTGAAATATGCCTTACACTCTCAAGGTTAGATACTTGGATACTCCCTGCAAAGAAGCAAGGGCCCCTCCAATTGGAGAAAATGCCCCATTTCCACGCCCTAGTGGTGGTGGATCCTCTCCTAGTGCCACATCGTTGATGTCTCCTTCTTCCTCCTCTTCACTATCAAATAATAATTCAATATAGTGTACCTTTCTCACAGCACACCAATTCCCTGGTGCCCATGGTTCTTGCCAAGTGAAGCAATGCTTCCTCCTAATCAAATATCTTCGGACATCATCACTAAGAGGTCCTTTTCTCTGGTTATCCTTTGGGGGAGGAACCTTCACATATTTCCCCTTTGACTGAAAAGTAATTTTTTGATGGAATGAAACTCTTGCTCTTGGCAAAGAATCTTGTAAGTCCTTAGCCCTCTCAATGGAATCCTAGAGCATAGTTGGTATATTGGAATTTACCAACCCATGCAAAGGCTTTGCAAGCCCATCAACAAACATATATAATCTCCTAGTTGTAGATAAATATGCCATCATGAAAGAAAGTTTCAGGAATTCAGAGATATAGGTCTCCGGATTTCTCGATGGCTTGAGCTTGGATAGCTCAAAAAAGTGTTCCTTTGGATCTCTTCGGTCAAATATTTCTACCAATCGCTGGGTGAATTCTGCATATGCTGACACACTTTCATGCCCCAATGTAGATAGAACGTGAAACCACCATTCATGTGCATGACCTTCAAGGTGCAGCGCTGCTATCTTGATAGATTCAATCTCTGGTACTTGGTTCAACTGGAAATATATGTCTAATTTTTCCACCCAAGCCTTGGCCACACTTGGATGACCCATAAAAAGTAGGAAGAAAGAATCTACCCATAGTACGCTGCAAATCATTGTTCTACATGTACCCCCCACTTCTATTTTTATTACGAGGTCTGTTTTTATCCTTGATTTGAAAAAATTCTTGGGAGTTCAAATTCTCTTTGAACCTTTGAGATTGAGATTCATATTCTAGAAAGTAATCACCAAGAGCCTCTTGTTCCTGGGGTCATCCACCCCCATTTCCCACTGCTAAGAATGTAGTCATGGTGGAGCATTGGGAAACTTTCTGCACTACCGGTTTCTCACACCAATGATGTGAGGTGTCTAATATCTCTCCATGTAGAAAACTTCTTGGGGTCTCCCTTTGTCTTTCCATCCTCATCTCCTTGATTTCTTCGGCAATATCTTGCATGGTTTCGAGAAGAAGCATTGGAAACTCTTTTTCATCCATTTTTCCTGATATTGGATTCTTTCCTTTGCCTTCTTCATTTTTTGTATAATCAAACCATTGACCTCTATTAATATACTGCTTCTCCTACTCTATAATAGGTTCTTCTTCTTCTGATGACATAGATGTAGTGCCTCATAGGCTAAGCCAAGATTATAATCTAATACCACTGTAATATTAAAAAATAGGAAAAATAGGAATATTGAACATAAAATTAGAAAATGCAGTAAACATCAATACATAAAAAACATGAGCATATCATAGAGCCATTTTATTATATATGACAGAAGAAAATAAAGTACAAGATCTTGAGGAAAAGACACTCAATCTAGGAAAAAAAAGTATGAAATGACCCTATACATCAAGACATAAGAAATTTCTTCTACATAAAATACTGGGAGGCCATGAATGTGAAATAATGATGGAAATAAATATTTCTAGAAACTAGGAATGTGTATATCTACTGATAGGGTGCTCAGAAAATGTCAGGATCAAAGATCTATGCTTTCTAGCACAATTCCAAGATAACCTAGAAATGTTTTCTGGAAATACCCAAGATGAAAAATGTAGCCCTAGGGATGAATTACGCTCTATAGTTGGGTGAATGCTGGGAGGTGGCTGATATGATGAGAAAATAGTTGATACTCCTCCCCAATGACTTTTAATATGAAGGGTTGCTCCCCTCACTAGAAAATAATCTCAAAAAATTTGGTTCACAACCCTCCACTGAAATCACCCTCCTGGATTGTACAATTCCTGAAGGAGATTGCACTGCTGAAGGTGGCTAGAGATTTTCCTAGTGCTAGATGATGGAATTCAGCTCAAAGGAACCTCTCCTGAGTGGAAACTCAAAGTACCCCGAGGATGAGGGTGGGATTTCCACCCAGAAACACCCTTATGCTAAATAGCACAACAGACTCTGCTAAATTTCTGAAGCATGCATAAAGTCATAAAATACCATACATAAAAAACATTCATAATGCTTTCTATGGCTGCAATACCCTTCCTTATATGATTTTTGAGACTCCTCCCCCTTGTCCCTACTCAATAATGATGCTACTCTCATGGATAATTCCTCCCATTATGACTGTGATATCCTCCACTATCTCCACTGCCTCCATGACTGCGCTGTTGATTTGGTCAATCTTGACCCCATCCACATGTGTTGACCCCAATTTACACCAAGGAGTGCTTTAATAAACTAGATGCACTGATCCACATTCACATTAGAAGTGGTTTTATTCCCACTAAAGAGATTTATGGGTCCCTCTACCTTCTTATTCATCTATCTTATTGACAAAAACAAAATTTAATATTCTAACTAGCTAAAAGCTAATTAGGAATATTATAACTATCTACTTACATCTCACTTTTCTCATTCTACCTTTCCCCAATAGGTGCTCCCCTTCAAATTTTTCGATGAAGTTAACATCCCAAATTTTATCAAATAAATTAATATTGTTTCCTACTACATGACTATATTGATGAATATAAACCATGGTTTGACATATCATATATCCCTCTACCATAGGGCCCTTGAGATGTACTCTTTGTCCGACCAAATCCTTGAGTGATTTCAAGTTACTCTCAACCATCCACATTGATCTTGTGTGTACAAGTACATACTTTTAAACCTTCTCGACTCTGTGTATGAGGTAGTGTTCTTGTGCATTGAAAAATATCGGAGGTATTTTTTTTTTTGCATTTAACACGTTACATGAGGGATTTTTTTCCTCCAATACTTTATATATTCTTTATCAATTTGTTTAGATGATAAACATCTACAAATTAAGCAATAAAATCATAGGTTTCAACAAAAAAAATATATATAGTACATGATAACAAGAAAAACACATGGAGTCAAAAATATGCAACACAACTTATTGAATAATTACACTTTTGACATAAATATCCACTTACCTCATGTGTTTTCCAAGATGATATATAACTTGTTTGAAATTCTTGTCAAAGTTTTCTGGGAGAGATAAAGGTAGAACATATTGTAAAAAAAATAATGATTGATCATTATTTTTTCCCAAATTAGTAGGAAAAAAAAACACTAATTAGTAGATGTTTCACCAAGGTATAAAATATATATACACCAAAATAATTACCTTAATGAACGTATGCCAATCATGAGTTTTTACCCCACCTAATTCACCTTTCGTTTTTAGGATATTCTTTATGTTTGAAGAAAATCCAGTTGGAAATTTGTTTTTTTCAATAACCTCTTTAACATCCTTGCTTTGTTTCTCTATCAATAACCATGGAATGTTGCTTATATTTTGGCCGTCTCCATCGCTATTTGAATGAATCAAACTTTGAAATGCATGGTTGAACTCCTTAATGTCATTAAAAATATTGAAATGTTTTTCTTTATCTCTCCTTTCATCAAAGATTATCCATAAGGTATTTTTTACATTCTTCTCGATGTGCATTATATCAAACACATGAACAATTTCTAGGTGCTAATAGTAGGGGAGTCTATTGAATTTCTCGGGATAACTTTTCATTCCTTGTGGAAGTGCCTTGCTATTAATTCCTTGACAACCTACAATGTGAATCATAGTTAAACATATTATAACAAAAATATAGCATGTCAATTAGTACAATGAAGAAAATTCCATAGAAATATAAAATAATCCAAACATACCATGTATATTGATACATAGACAATTCGATCCATACCTTGAGAGACTCTATTATATTTCAACTTCCATCCATGAGGTTTCATTCTCTATGGTCTTAATCCAGTCTCTTCTTTCCCATTGAAAATATATTTTTTGGTACTTTGGTAGCTGTTGTTCTTAGAAAGGAAGTTCCTGTACTCATAAAACACCTCCTTTAATAAGCTTCTTGAACGATGAGATTTAATCTTAGGACAACAAACCAGACAAGAAAATTTACCTTTTTTTTGAATACTTGAAGAGATGGAATAATTTTTATATCAATTATTTTATGTAAAATGAAGGTCAAACTATTTAAAAAACATACATGAAATGAACTTCAAAAAATTAAACACTATTAAAGTTCAAGGTAACATTACAACATACCACATAAATGTGTTAGCCCTAAGGCATCGTGAATTGTCCATACAAGCATTGCATGGAACTAAAATTCCCTTTGTGTGTCTACTAGTATAAAAATATCATACATAGTGATATAGTTCCATAACGCCACTAAATCATCGATAAAAGGCTTGATATATACATTCACATATTTGACCTCGTACTTATCTAATTTATTAAAAACGAAATACATAATTACTACATATATGAGTAAATTAAAAAAAAATTATCAGACATAACTATAAGGCATAATTGAACAAATATCAGTAAAAAAAAAAATATAAGACATAATTATGAAACAAACAAGACAAATGAGATGTTATTGTGTTAAAAAAAAAAATTCTAAAGAAATCAATACCTAGAACAATCATTGTCAACATTATGTGCTCCATATTTATTGATTTCCATGGAGGAATGTTTTTGAGGATAACAAAAATGGGCCACACTGAGTAATTAGATATAGGCTCTCCAAATGGATTGACACCGTCAGCTTCTAATAAAATCCTAAGGTTATGAGGTTTTCTTTTAAACTCTAGAAAATTTTCCTCTATATTCCTAAATGCAGATACATTTGCAGGTATTCGAAAAACATATTCACTTATATTACTTGCATCGTAGTGAATAAGTTTTGTTTTGATTCTGCAGTAGCAGGCGTGAAATTATGGGAATATAATGAAGAACCCTGCAAGGAAACTTTTTTGTTACTTTATTGGTATGATATATACTCTCATCACATTTTGGGTATTTGCCTTTCGGTGCATGTACTTTATAGTAGAGAATATCATCATTAGGGCATGCATGAATAACTTGATACTCCATTCCAATACCCTTCATAATGGCATGTAAATATCGGTATGTACGAGGTAAAAAAAGTTGATGGTGGTAACAAAAATTCACCTAATAATCTACAACATAAAAAAATGTAGTATTGGTTAATCTACTAAACAATATTAATCATACATATTGCATCCAAAAGTTAAAAATTAATTAAATGATGATCAAAATAGTAACATTAAAAAAAAAGGAAAAAATAATTTCTTTATCATGTATATAGTACTAAATGTCACAAAATATATTACATACCTTCAGAGTTGTGTCACTCAAATGTTTTACAAACCATTCAATACCTTTAAGTTGACCAGAAATAATATCACAGAGAGAAGAAATGATTTTGAGCCTTCATAGAGAGGTTTAATTTCCCTTTCAAGTATAGGTGTATCAAAAGCACGATCATCATATTGGTTTCCATAATAATCCGTTCAAAAATTATTAAATCTCTCTTGGATCAATCCATTTTCCCCATATTCTTCAACTATGTTATCAAATTAAATGTCTTCTTCCATACGATCATTATCTCGATCCTCAATATGAATCGCTCCATGTTCTTGAATAGGTGCTTGTACTACAACCACCTCTTCCTCGTTGAGCAATTCCCTAGGGGGGAATACTATAAAATTAAAATCAATAAAGTAATATTACTATATATAGAAAATATTTAAACATCGATATAAAAATAATTTGCAAATATAATATATAAGGAAAACAAAGGCAAGAAAGATAAAGAGAAAGACAACTTAGGTCAGATCAAGAAATAAAGACAACAAATCAATTATGATCCTTGTGCAATTTATCAAGAAAGTTAAGAATATGTCAAAAAATTCTAAGAAATGTGTTACTTTCTTGACATGTAGGAAGTGAGACAATTTCTAAGATATATAGACACAACCATAATAAAAATTATATTGATATTATTTTTCATTCATCATCATAATCCCATATTATTTCTTAATTTAACTTACAGACTAGAATTTTTAAGAGGATGGGTGAGCAACCATGAGCTTGGATGAGAGCAAGAAAAAATAAAATAAATCAATTCGATCATGAAGCTTGTGCATGAATTTAGCAAGATGTTTAAGATTATGTTGAAAAAAATTAGGAAAAATGAACATGTGTGAGATGTAGGAATGGCTCTGACACATATTCTAATGATATGTAAGATCATTTAATGTAGAGAAGTGCACCAGAACTAACTCTAGTGATGTGCAAAGGTTTGAAACATATAGGGGTGAACATACTTAAAAGAAACACCTGCAATTGTAAGAAAACATGAAAAATAATCTTGCACATGCAAATGACCTTGAAAGTGACACATGTTAGAGAAGAGATAACATGAAAACACCACTTATTAAAGTGAAAGTAATAAAAAATGAAAACCACAAACGTGAAAGATATACTTGTGAAATTAAAGTGTGAAAAAGACGAAAGTTGAGAAAACTCACCAAAATAGAAGAACAAACACAACCAATTTGAGGGTGGTTTTCAACAAAAGTGCACACTGGTAGTTTACATGAGTTGAACATCGTGCAAGCATTGTCTTGATGGATGGTGCTATGCTTGTTTAATATTTCATAAAGGAAGTGTTTTTTTTCTTTAGGTAAGTGGTAGGGAATGTCCCACTAAATAAATTTTTTTAAAGGAAACCCTTTCTTACTGAGGCATGATGCAAAATGTCTCTCCTTCTAGAAAAAATGGGGTATTATTTCTTTTTGACTACTCATCTGATTTGACCAAAATGTCAAAAAAACACTCCTTTTTACTTAGTGGTAAGTGAATTTTATAGAATAAAACATTGTACTTCATAACTGAATGTTATAGAATAAAAAAAAAAATCTTACTTCAAAGGAAATTCAAAATGGAATTTTCTACCTTCCATGAGTGATAATTCACCGATAGGCGTATATATTTCAACTTCAGGTGGAGGAAGGCTTGTTGATTTTTATTTTATTTTATTTTAATGGACGATCAGGGTAAATTTTGGAAGGAATATGCAAGGCATATCCTTCATCTAAGTCAATGATCGATGACTGAGGTTATTGCAGACCAAAACTGTTCCTTTTTTACACCATTCTTAAAATCCATTCTCCTCCTTTTTTACCATCAATATCTCAATAAGGTGTCAGCTTACAAGGTTATTGGAAAAAATAGGTAATTAATCATCTTTTATTCATAGTTTCATTATTCCTTATTATTTTATTTAATATTTACATATGTTACCGAATTGCATCAATTCCACAGCTAAGAAACGATTTTGTAGCTTACTCAAAGAATATATAGGTTCTGAAACACCAGGTGAGAAATGAACTGTACGAACATGTAGCTGAAAACTAGCATAATGATATTTACCTATCTCCATGATCCAGGAAAATTATGAGGATGACATATAAGAAATTTAATGTGGAATTCTACCTTGCAGAAAAGGAGTCGAAGACGAACTAGGCGAGCGAGGAAATCAATGATAAGGACGAAGCTGATATTTTGCCTCATGATTTGCATCTCTGATATAAAATTTTGAATAATTTATATTTCATGTTATCTCATGTTATTTTTAGAGTTTCTGCTAAGTGGGATGGGCTGAGAAATCAACAAAAAATTTATTGAAGGAGGATATAAAACCTACCTCTCAACACGGTGGTGATAGACTGGTTATTATTTGAAACACTCTTTGTAATCAATTGATTAATACTCTTTATTCCACTACATTTTGCATTTAGATGCATGGTTAACCTATTTTTATTTCTGTGTACCTATACTCACGGGAGGCCCCCCTAGGAGCTGTAAGGTTTTGCTTTTATTTCTAACTAAGTTTTTTATTTTGTAGATTAATCATCAGAGTAAATATAATTTCGCTTTGTAGAATTTGTTATAGATTTTATAAATATAATTTGTTGCATAATTATTTCATAGATTTAATTTTGTTGTGTGAATATTTTCATGGATTTAATCTCGTTGTTAGAATGATAAAGAAAATAATCGATGGGATTTATTATGCTTATGTATATTTTGATTAAGAGATAGGAAGCACAATAATTTTATTTTAAGATTTGCAATTAAGTTTCCTTCAAGGTTTTATTTTCATTTCTACACTTTAAGATTAGTTTCCTTTGTGTCAAGTGTGAAGTAGATTTAATTTAATTTTATTTGTGTGGTATTTATTTCTGCATTCTAAGATTAGTTTAATTTTCTATCAAGTATGAATATTTAATTTTTCCAAGTGTGACTTTTGTTAGCACCCTATAATATAGGGGTCATAATTTTGACTTGACTGTTGATAATCTTATAAATCTGTACATACTTTTCCTTCTACAAGTTGTATTCACATATTTCGTAAAAAATCAAAAAAATCAAAAAGAGGGTAAAAAGTCTTAAAAGAATAATCAAAGGACTTAGAAAAAATAAAAGACCCCAAAAGAAAAAATGAAAGTGTGCAAGCATACATACCACTACTTTTTAATTTTTGACTGTGGCAGAGTGTCAATAAATTCCATAGTCCATGATGAGTTAAACAGTTTAATCTTAACTTGTCATTTTTCAATTTTCCTTGTTATAGATAGAGAATAATGAGTTGTCATACAGTTTAATCATGACAATTCAGCAGTTAGGTAGAGAAATAAAGTGAATCCAACAGTTTAATCTGGATTCATGGATTAAATAAGTGTAGAATTAAATAGTTTTATTTGCTTTCAGAAAGAATAAATGCTGTGAAGGTTGCTAGCTTAAATGCACCTACTACAAAGGAAGAAAAAAATGTTAGAATGGTAATATGGGTAGGTAGAAGAAGGTGAAAAGTCTCAATGTAAATATCATTCATCATGGGCTGCAAAATAACTAGCTTCCCCTTCCCATAGTCATGAAACATTCTAGACTATCAGTTAGAAAGGCTCAAGGCATTTCCTTGACTTTTGTTGGGACCGGACCCAAGGCTCTATGACTGATCAGTTGAAAGTGTGAAATGTCTATATTAATCCCTTAATCACATCATTTACCATTTATGCACTCATTTCCTTGAATAATCCTAAGTAAAACTCCATTTTTACTTAAAGGCATTTGTAATTCCTATTTAGCTAACTTACTACATCATTTAAACACATTAAGCCCTCAAATAACATTACATCATAAGTTAAGTGATAAGATCAATGCAAATTATCTTTAAAACCTCACTTTACTTGTTATAAATATATGTTTTGAGTATACCATGTCCTATTTTCATATTAACTTTAACTTATATATTAACTCCCTATACAAATAACCTTTTCCTATTTTATAACTCCTTTTTATATAATAAACCCAAAAACCCACTTAATATAACTTAAGCCAAAGTTATTTATTCCCACATGTTTAAATAAAAACCCCCCTTATAACCCCTTTGGCTAAGCATTCTATATATATAAATATCCCGCCCCCTATGGTAGTTAAGTCATCTCGATTTAATTAACCATATAATAAAAAAGATATGAAAAACCTTTAAACATATGTTCTATATGTTTTAAACCAAAAATATCAAAGTTTAATTTAAACTAAACTTCTAAACCCATTCCCTTGTATATTTCCCTTCCCCAACCCCCTAACCTTGGTTAAAATCTTTATTAACCTTCCCGATCACACTTTCCATTGGAAAAAGCGACTTTTATATATAAATCCCATCAAAAGGCCTATTCCCATCAGGATTCAATCTAGACCCTTCGATCCCCAAATCCCTTTCGATCCAACGAATGAAAATCAAAGTGACTGATCAATACATTTTTACTCCTCCCCATTGTGCTATTTTTAACCATCAAATTTTCTTTTACTCCCAAGATCTACGGCCTATATTGAACCCAATAATTGACTTTTCCTCGCACTTTTCCTTTTAATCTCGATCGTTTTCTCCCCAAAGCCAGATCCGACGACGATAACACATTTTTGCGCTCACAAAGTAATCGATGGATGTTTTGTAAAAGTCGCGCAAAATGGGTGGTTTATCCAAACCACCCTGCGTCGACGTGTCACGATTCTATTGCATCGCGTTCGAAAAGCGTATTACCACTTACCACCGTTGAGCCACGCGAATACCACAGTCGGTATTCCAAAACCACTCCTGCTTAACCTTTGTTTAATGTAAGTTAACTATAGTTTATACTATGGTTTAATACGTTAAAGTCTAATGTTTGAATAATTTTTCACCTATTTGCACTTTAAACTTGTGAAACCTTCGCAGAGCCTATTTTCGTCTAATTTTCACCATTGTGCACCATTACACCTTGAGAGCCTGTGCAGAGCCCTTTTCACCATTTTCAAAACTAATAGCACCATTTTCGAGCCATTTGCCATTTTAAGAGTCATTTCCTCTGAAATTCGTCCTCAGAGAATCTCCACGACTTTTTCCAACTGAATACAACTGAATTGAATACTGTTACATACCAAAAATCCCTATCTTCGACCGTGAACCTTTTCAAAGCCAATTTCCTCAATTTTCATAGTTTAGAGATTTAAATCAAGGATTTGAAAAACTAAAACCTCTGAATTACCTTGATATTCCCTTTTTTCAATCGAACCAATTCAGAAAACCTAATTGAGAAAAAAATGCCAAAAATAAAGCCATCCTTTGCCTACATTACTCAGTTTCATCTCTGTTAAAGTGAATAACTCCTGCAAACAATCTAATCTTGCAGTAGTTCCCCAAAATGCCTAAAAAATAGAGTTAAACCTTCACAGACTGATCTCATTCCATAGGTCTTTAAAAAATCCTACAATCACCTCCCTGCAGACCTGGATTTCATTAACAAATTGTTTGATTTTTGTAGGTTACTATCAAAATATGGATTTGGACCAACAATTTCAATACTAGTTGACAAAATTGTTTGCTCCAAATTCTCAGATTTTAACTCAATATCTTCATTCAACAAACGAGTTTTATACAAAGTCAGAGAGAGATTAGAATGATGAAATATTCATAGTGAATGGTAAAAGTGAAATGATAATTCACATGGATAGTAAAAGCATAATAGTTAAAGAGTATCAGTGGTTAAAGTGTATCAGGTAAAAGTCAGAGTGAAAGTTAAAATGAAGTTACAGAGCAGTCAAAGGTAAATAGTAAAAGTAAATACGGAGGCAGTAAAATGGTAAAAAGAAACGAAAATAATTTCACCAACATTTAATTTTGTCTAAAGTGAAAGTAAAACAGTGAAAATAACGAAAAAGTGAAAAGATGAAAAACACAACAAGAAGGAACATTTTTGCAGAAATTTCATGTTTTAGTCATTGTTTTGCAGAAACTATTGCGATCAATCCAAGATGAATTTTGAAACACTGAAGGAGGTTTATGTTCTTAAGAGGACCATCTACAAAAACCTCTCTCACTTTTCTAACAGCTATTATGGTTTTCGAAATATTAAATAATGTTGGAAAGCACTTTTTGCAGAAAATTCCAGTTAAGTCATCATTTTACATAGAATATTTTGGCCAATCCGAAGTACATCATACAAAAATGAAGGAATTTTTTGTTCCTAAGAGACCCATCTACAAAAACCTATCTCACTTTTTTCACAGTGATTTCATAATCAGAGATACATGCACATCTTTACAGGTTATTTTTCAAACTATGTAAAACTTTGTTTTACACATATTTTTTCAGAGCCTGTGGTTCATAGCTGGAGAGGAATTTTAGGAAAATGAAAGAGGTGTATCTCACCAACATATTAATCCAAAATAACCTCTTTCACTTTTTACATATCTATTACGTATTGAGAAATAAAAATATATATTTGGACCCCAAGTTTGCAAAATTGTTGGAGCAGATTGCACAAAGAAAGGAAGCAGTTAGTGACTTGGATGCCTCATCATCAACTAAGAGTTGGATCAAATTAGAATTCTCCTCTTCTTCATCACCTATCCATAAAAAATAGTGCCAAATAGATGCATTAGTTTTAGTTTCCTTTTCTTACTTTCTATTTATGTAAAACAGTTGGAGAGATTTGTGAACCAATCTTGATATTTTTTGAAGATATTTTAGTTTAGAATTTGTATAAATACTTCACTCTTGGAAGTATTTGGTGTGGAATAAAATAATCAAGATTACTATATACTTTTTTTTGAAACATTGGGATTTTATGTGAGTTAAGCTGAAGCAGAAGGCTGGAAACCGAAGCGAATAGACATCATAGCTAAGGATTCTCGTGGTGACAAGATAAGTCTTGTCTTTTTCCTGTTTTCAGTGGTTTCCTTTAAAAAGTTTACATTCATTCATATATTGTGTTTCTATTCTGTAATGATCAACTAAGGAGAAATTAAACAGGATTAGTGATAATAAGCTCCCTGTTTTAAACTAGTTGGCATTTTAATGTTTTCTGCTTGATAACCGGACCATAGAATTCTTAATTGCTCTAGGTCCCAGTTTGATCCCCTCCTTTAATATTCTTATCTGTGATCTAAGGATTCTTAATTTCCCTTAGTCCCGACTTCACCCACTTCATCAAAATATCCTTTTAAAACCCTTGGAAGGTCATCTATCTTTCCCTTAGCACATTTGCATCTTTTGGCCTAGATTTTCTAGTCTTGTTTGCTATAATTTGACTCCATTTCCCAATGGTTAGATAGATATTTCTATGGTTTCCCTTGTAGTCCTTTATTCCCACCAACCTTTTCAAAAAATCAAACCCAACTACACAATCATAGCTAGCCTAATATCTGTTACGTAAACAAAGCTAAATCATATGGAGAGATCCCTCTCCAGAACTCAGGAAGGCTAGATTCTGAATTCTAAAAGTGGTTCTTGGTTACCTCTAGTAAGTTAAAAAGTTTTAAATATTTCTAATAGAAAATTTACTAGAGAGATAACAACTTTTATTTACGTACTTAAAATTAATTTTATCTTTTTGTCAGTGTGAACTTTCCTTTTTTGCAAGAGTGACAATATTTTTACTTTTAATTTCTTAGACAAAGCATGTGCATAAAAACATCCTAATTCGAGTTTTAAAAAAAAAAAAAAAATTATTCACATGATAAGGAATCCTAGCACAAATGGTGCACATATACTTCATTAGTTTACAAGTCCTAGTCGATAATTTATGAAGTAATTTAACATCAATTAAATTACCAAAATTTTTGCACTGTTGTCGGGGAAGTGTATATAGGATTATTTTCATTTGAAAAAAAATTATAAAAATACATTTATGCATAGGGAAAGAAATTATAGGGGTAGATTTATAAGTATAGGT
The DNA here is from genome assembly GCA_034641835.2 of Pinus albicaulis. Classification (NCBI taxonomy): domain Eukaryota; kingdom Viridiplantae; phylum Streptophyta; class Pinopsida; order Pinales; family Pinaceae; genus Pinus; species Pinus albicaulis. The sequence goes on along the minus strand of CM076578.1, from coordinate 1,004,690,975 downwards.
AGAAGTTCAATTCCAACATCATCACTCACTCAATCAAGACCCCATAGTTCCACACCATCCACCAAAACTCGCATTCCATCAATCCCAGGTAGACATAGACTTCCTGAGGTACATAGATTTTAGATCCAACTTCAGGATTCACCAACTTCCTCTACTGAAGTTATAGTAGAAGAGCCTATATCCCCAAAATAAGGAGTAATATTTATATCTTAAACTAGAGATCAACTTCTAGGACAAGAACTAGAAATCCACAGTGAAGAGGAAGGATAAAATTATTTTAACATTCCATTGATAGAAGAACCAGAGGAGGAGCTAGAAAATCCAATTATAGAACCTTACATTAGCTATGAAGAATATACAATGGTAGGAGAAGGGGAAGGATAGGTAGACAATGTGAATGGTGAACATAGTATTAGAGGAGGAAGAGATAGAGGAGGAAATAAAGGAGGAGGTGGAGGAACATGCATAAGAGATGGTAGAGGAGAACCAAAACATTTTGTATTGCCCATATTAGATGAAGATACCATGACCACAATGAATAATATAACACCCTCCATCCTCTCTAATTTACATGGAGTAAGGTGTTGGAAATGTTTTCATTGATGGTAAAGGAGATGACAAAGGAGGAGCACCTGAAACATCAGTCAAGGGGCAGAAAGGCAGCATAGACATCAGAGGAAACAGAGACAAAGAGAGATAGAAAAAGAAAGGCAAAGGAGACAGACAAAGAGCAAAGAGCTGAGGAGCTGGAGAGACCTGCAAAGACTATATATAAATGCATAGGGTCAAAAGGCCGAAGAGGCAGAGTAGTAGGAGGCCATTTGAATCGAAGATCTGGCCATAACAAGAAATTTTTATTTGAGATCTATGAGATATGAATTTGTTTCAGTACTTCGTGAGCATAAATTGATGAAATTCCTGCTTTAAATAGACTATGGGTGAATAGTGCCTATAGTGATGGTATCAGATACCTCCTCTGATACTGATGAGGCCACGTATATTTTTCTATATTCGATTCATAATAATCGACACCGATCGTAGTGTTATGGTTACAACTCAAATGGAGGACGCAATGACTTAAACCCTCTGATATTTATGTTATAATGGAACTCTGTTTGTTTGATTTGGTTTGATATTGTGGATTCCAAAGCCACAACCTCATAGTAGCAGAGATGGGTTTAAAGAGAATGCACAGTGAATAATTTTGTATTGAGTCAGGAGTGTAAATGAAAGAGGCGTAATTATACATAACAAAGGATGGGTGGAACCTTGAACGAGGGAAGAAGCGGAAGCCCGAGGAGAAGTGAACGGTGAAAGTTGTTTGGAGGCGAAAAGCGGTTTTCACACAAGTCATAAGGCTGTAAGTTGTTTTTGCAAAAATAACGCGATATCATGAACTGGCAGACATGTGTCCTTGAGCGGGTTTAGAAAACCAATCTCATTGCGTTTTTTTGAGCCTTTAAAACTCGGACCAAAAAATCACGCGATATTGGTTTATGTTCGTTGGATCATCCAGGACCAAGCAATAAACTAACCACCGTCGAATGTGGAAGGTTCGTTAGCGCTGGGCCCCAACTCTGATGTACGTTGATGATTTCTGGTTTAAGGAAGGCTGAGGTTTATACAAATTATCATAACTATAGGTTCACGCTATGTTTATTATGTCTGGCTAAGGTATATTGCAACTAATATATGCTATGAAGGTTTAAGATATGTTTCGCCCAACCATATGGTATGGTTGAATTATATCAAAGGCGCGTTATGAATGTGGATTATTATATCTTGTTAAAACATTACTAAAGTGCTTGTTATAAAGACTAAGACTTATAAAAGAGGGAGATATATTCTCAGCACACCATTCAAATAAAACAAAGGTCTTATAGTGCGGTGCTTAGTTAAATACCAAAAGTCATATTTGAAGGACCTTTTGTCATTGGACTATAGAAATTCATTCATCAAATTCCCTAAATTTGATTAATGAATTAGAAAGTAGAAATCAAAGAAGAGGCTCAGTTATGAAATAAGCGCCTTATTAAGAAGGAACCTCCGCGCATGAAGACTATAAGTAAGGGACATATGTTATGAGGGTCTTATGACCTTTGTAGAAATAGGTTCCACACCTTCGGAATAGTTGTATTATTCAATTGTCACAAGAAGAGTTTATTAACCTTGTGGGACCCTCACCAATCACATTAGAGAAACTTATGGCAGCGGAACATGTTAACAAAAGTTTTGATGGCGATAGCGGACCCGATTCATTATACACGGGATTCTCATATTTGTTTGGGTTCCGGTTTAAAGTGCATCAGAGTGATTCATCGCATCGGAAGTAAAAGTGTGATTGAAAAAACTATTGAATATTGCAATCGTGATGGTGCGATCCAATCAAAACCATCAGATCATTGAATATTGCAACCGTTGGATCTAAAGAAAGTCAGAGTGGGGTCTACAGTGACCCATCGCATCAGCACAGTGAAGTGAACAGTGATTAATCGCATCGGAGGAGAACAAAACATCAGAGCATTCTATTGAAATTTCTGATTGCGATTATCACATCGGGTCTTTCGCAAAGTCATTAATTGCATCGGCAAATAGAAAAGAAAGGTTTATAAAGTTGTGGGGCCCAAAAATTTCAAAGGTTAGTGTTGGGGTTTGAATATGAGAGAAAATTATATGCATGGTACTGTTTTAGGTTGAACCATAGGATAACAATGAAACATCTTTTTGAAAATTGTATGAAGACTTAGTGTTGGGGTTGATAAAAGGGTATATTATATGAAATGAGGGGTTTATGACCTTTGAAGAAATAGTGAGATATTAAAGTTCCACACTCATTTAAATTTCCAGCTCAGACAATAATATGGAGGTGTACTATTGTATGAATTGAGAGAGGTATATATACTATTGGAGTTAAATTCTGGGGATGCATTCTTCTATACACCGAATTGAAACAACAGAAAGGGGACTATGGGTTTTACGAGCCATCATATAGTTTTAATAAAGGAAACACCCCTTATGAAGATTGAAAAGTTAAAAGTTTTGCAATGGTCCAATTGTAATATTGAAATGATAATTCGATATATTATATGTAGTTGTGGGTTGCACTTTAATTCCGGGAACATATATTTATTAATATGCCGAAGACCATTGTGTAATGGAGAATTCCAATGGCTTTAAAACCATGGTTTAATTCATTGCATAAACAGATTCAAAGAGCGCAAAATTGTGGGTCCTTACATATATGATTTCATAATCAAAATATAAAAGGTAAAGAACTTTGGAGGCACGTTATGGATTTTATAATAGGGTTTAATCCCATTGAGGCAAAGAAAAAAGTTCCCACATATACATTTTGTTAGACATGGTTCACAACCATAAGATAACCTTGGGAAGAAAAGGCCTCCAGATATGTTTATCAAAATTGCCAAATCAGCAGTTATATATATATATATATATATATATATATATATTGTAACACAGATATATATATATACAATAGACACACAATCACAGTGAACAGGAATATGCATAGGAATGAATTTGAAAGGTGTACAAGCATAGAAAACTAGAGAATATGCAGAAGAAAATGAACAGATTATGCAGAACAGGTATATGACAGCTGCGGATACACAATTGTAGTGAATAACAGAGGAATGCAGAATAGTTACCTGACAGCAGCAGAAAAGACAAAACCAGCTAGCCAAGTGCTGAAAAGAAGACTGAGTGAAATTGATATATGTAACTGAAAAATTGAATGTATATGTTTTAATTGATTCTATATTGTTTTTGATGCATTGGCAAGTCTCCGAAGGAAAACAAAAATCACACTGTAATATTAAAATTACTACATATTGTTATAGTTTTTCTTGAATGAGTTGGTAAAATAAATGAGAAGGCAGAAGGCATAGAGGCATGACTATCCATTTCAAATTCCCTGAGCAATGCTAACAGTCATAAATAAATCCTTATAAATGATATCACCTTGATATGCATAGAGATGTTAGAGAATGAGGAAACAGAATGCAGAAATGAAGCAGTGAGGAAGAAAAGAAGGAGGAGCTGAGTAGAGAAGAAGGTGGAGATGATAGATAATCCAAGAAGATGCAGAGATGATACAGGAAATATATGAGTACTAATGAACAACAGAAGAGAAGGTACAGAACAGAGTTGATATCCAAGGTAAATCAACAAGTGTTTCTCTTTTGAAAGAGTAAGGAAGTTGGAGCTTCCCTATCAATTTGTAGCTTGATAGATGTCAGTTGTAGCTGACTGAGGTAGGAGCCTCCTGTAGGTTGGTGCCTGTAGAAAATTGATGGGAGTTGGAGCTTCCTTGAAAGTTGTAGCTTGCAGAATTGAGGTTGGAGCCTCCTGTAGGTTGGTGCCTATAGAAAATCAGTGGTGAGAGGGAGTTGGAGCTTGCCTTTGCATCACAAAAATAATAAGATGTGGTTTTCTCCCTTTATGGGTTTCCACTTATACCTTGTGTCTATGTGCATGTTGTCTATGTGTTGATATGGTATATCTATTCTGCCAATACTTTCTGCTCACATATTAAGACTACTGATACATTATCTAATTTTCTTATTAGTTGCTGCTCACAAATAAAGATTGCTCACACATTATGTTGATCATGAAATAATGGTGTTAATGAAGGTTAATGAAAAGTTTTAAAAGTCCATGAATGTGTTAAACTGATTCACCCCCACCCCCCCCCCCCTCTCAGTTTAACTAAGGGTTCAACAATTGGTATCAGAGCCGATTCCTTTGGTGTAAGCTTAAAGGCTTGAAGGAGATCTGGTTGAGTCATGGATTATCAAAATGTACCTGTGTTAAATACAACAAACTTTCCTGAATGGAGAGATAAAGTTAAAACAAGATTATTGGCTTATGAACCTGAGGTATGAAAGCTTGTATGTGATGGTTACTGCACAGACTCCCCCACGGTGAAAGAACAACAGATGAATGCCAAGAAAAAATGTGTGATATATAACAGTCTTCATAACAAGGACCTTGAGTTGATAATGGATTTAACCTCTGCAAAAGAAATCTGGGACAGATTGCATTTCATGCATGGAGTAGACACAGAGGACTGCATTGTCAAGAAGGAGAAGAGAATTAAGAAGAAGAAAAATTCATGTCAACAGGAAAATGTTCAATCAAATGAGGTACTTGCTAGTGTGAATGGAAGAACCATGAAGAAATTGCGGTTGAGGAAAAAGCCAAACTTGACACAACCTTGACTGAAATAGAAATATTGAAGAATGAAAACAAAGACCCGAATACATTGGTGCAAATATGTGATGAGAAAGAATATGAAGACAAGAAAGGAATTATAGGCCTGAAGACACAGCTTGAAGAAGAAAAGAAAGTAGAAGACACTATGCTGGAACAAATGAGAGAGAAAAGTCTTGAATGTGAAAAATTGGAAGAAGAAGTAATGTGCCTCAGAAAGAAATTAGAAAAAGCCCAAAGAGAAGTATTAATGAATACACCTAAAATGAAAAGCTCTGGACAGTTGGACTAGATTCTAAAGGCTCAAAGTTCACCTCTCATAAAGGCTGGGATAGGATATGAAGGTGAAACCAGTAATTCCAAGGTTGAAGATAACATGAATGTCATTTTTGTAAAAGCTGTAAAAGACAGTGAAGTAGCTCAGCAAATTCCCACAAAAGAAGAAGCCTGAAAAAACGTGATTTGTAAGGAAACAAACAAAATCAAGAGCAACATGAAAAAATAGAGAATGAGAGGATGAAACAACCAGCTACTAAAGGCTCATATGCTCCTAAGGATGAATTGAATAAATCTGGAAGATTTCAAAGAAGGTTCTTTCCTCCTATGGGAAGCATTACTTGTTTTTCCTACCACAAACAAGGACATACTGTAGCATATTGTAAGACAAAGCAAACCTAGTCCAACCAGCAAAGGATGCAACAATAGAGAAGAACCCCTCAAGCAAGTAAATGGAAAAGACAATCCTTCACCAGCTACACAAAATATTTCCATGGCTACTGTTATGGATGCAATACTTTTGGACATAAATATGTTGAATGTAAATTGTATTCAAAAAGGGGAACAAAATATTACACATCAGCTCAAATGTACTTTGACAAAATAATATGTTATGTATGCCTCAAACTTGATCACAAAGCAAAGGAATGTAAACTGCCATATACTTTAAAGAACTCCAGACAGATGATGGAATCAAAACAAATATATGAATCTAAAAGAAGTGTCGAAATTATGAAGAACCCCAATAAAGTATGGAAGGAAAAGAGAAAGGGGGAGCCTATTATCTCAATAACATAATGAATCCTTCATATTCTCAGGGGGAGTTGCTCTAGGAAGCAAAGAAAAAATCCATCTAGTGACAAATATGAAGCTACATCAAAGGGGGAGAGAAATTCATAATTATTCCCCATGACAATAATCTAAGAAGAGCTCCATGTAATGAGAACAACTATGAGATCAGGAAGAAAAAGGAAAATCCTTCTAACAGAGAACTATTGAGGAAGAATATGATCTGAAGTATTAAATAGCTGACAGATTGATGAAAAAAAAGGGGACAACAAGCAACCATGATGGTATGATGGTAGAGAAAACATCAGCCATGAACATGTAAGCCAAGAAAACACCAACACATAGAGTGATGATCACATTGTGCATCATTCTGCTAGAATGAACAGTGAATCACATTAAGAAGGATGAGTAAGAATAGTGCCTATCATCATTATATCATTACATCTCTCATTCATGAAAAGTCCCCTTGGAGGAATGCAGTTAAGTGAATAATAAATCTTTGAGTAATCAGCCCATGAAGACTCATAGAAAATAAAGTGAAGATGCCTTCCCAGAGATATTTATATTAGAGCTGTTGAATTGATTCTTAAAGTTGCAATGATTCTGGAGCAGTCTTAGAAAGGAAAATGCAGTGACATTCCTTTGAACAGAGTGGCTGAATAAGCAAATGGTTAAAGATTCCAAGATCAAATTTAGGATATTGATGAATGTTGGTGTGAACAGTGGAAAGCTCAATAGTATGAAATTATGAAGGTGATCTTAACTATGGGCTTAAGTGCAAACTAAAGTGAAATATCTGCATGGTTTATCAAAGAAGTATAAATTGGTATTTGATACAAGTAGCATGCCTATCAACAGTATACCAAATGGAGTAGTGGAATGGTACAGGTCCTCAGGATCATAGGATTAAGGCAAAAGAACATCAAGGCAGTATACCCAGCGTCTTTTGCACTATTCAAGCATGAAAAAATCAACAACAGAACTAAAGGATCAATATTTTTCTTACAATTGAAGCAATTATTTTGATCATTGAAGCAATATCTCTTTCTATAGATTTGCATGTCTTTCTGAAGTTAGTACATATATATATTAGGCCTTTCTCTTGAAATCAATATAACACCGTGTGAAGTCTATTTGCTGAGAGTTAAATCAAATATCTTGAATATGTTTTTGCTATAAATCATCATGACAGAATAGTTGTGTTAATCTAACAGTTGAAGCTCAAAACTCTGTTATTGGTTCATCTCAAGCATACTTCAGCAGAAAATATTAGCTGATATTTCACCATTAAAGAGAGATTGATCATTGACATACATAATCCGTTATGACATAAAGGAAATTTCATGATTGATAAGTAAGACTGACCAATACATTGAATGTATCTAGCCTCAAGGGTTTGTTTTGAAAATACATTGAACAAGCAGGAAATTTATTTGGTCTTTCATATTGAAATATATTGCCTATTCTCACAATAAAATGTAGGCTCTGGTTTGATTCATTGATTCACTTCAGCAACAAGGATCTTTCAGATATTAACTGTAATATCATTATCAGGATCCTAGCTCATATCATCACCAACAGGCAAGAAAAGTGAATCACAACAATAAAAGATATATTGGCTTCATCACAATTGAACAGATATGTACTGTAGATGTGCTTTGCAGAAAAAGACTTACTCCATCTACAACCTTCCTCAATAGATATGCATCGTAGATGAATATTATAATATAAACAGAAGTATAGTTGAAGCAAGCTTGATATGTCACATGGAACATTCACGATCTTTAAGCATTGATCCAACTATGCATCTCTGATTATACAAGTCTGATTATATATAACTGTTATCACCTACACTACATACAAGTGCAAGGAGTCTATGCCTTGGGATAGTATCAACTTATTGTGTACATTCAAGTTCTAATAATTCTCAAAAGTGTTCTCTCAACAACTATTGTACACCAGTTTAAGAGAAGCATGGTACAAAGCCAGAAGAAGAAGGCCTAAACATAACTCATAGAGAGGAAATGAAGAGATAGAATGCACACTAGGAAATGAGCAACCCTTTTCCATTGATGTCAAAGGTGGAGGAAAAGAAAAAAGGGGCTTCTAAAAGGCAAGCAGAGGAAGTGTATTTCCATCAATGCCAAAGGGGGAGACTGTTGGAAATGTTGCCATTGATGGCAAATGAGATGACAAAGGAGGAGCACCTAAAACATCAGTCAAGGGGAAGAAAGGCAGCAGATACATCAGAGGAAACAGAGACATCAGAGGAAACAAAGACAAAGAGATATAGCAAAAGAAAGGCAAAGGAGACAGACAAAGAGCAGAGAGCTGAGGAGCTAGAGTGACCTGCAAAGACTATATAGAACTCCATAGGGTCAGAAGGCCAAAGAGGCGGAGTAATAGGAGGCCATTTTAATCGAAGACCTGGCCATAATAGGAAATTTGTATTTGAGATCTGTGAGATATGTATTTGTTTCAGTACTTTGTGAGCATAAATTAATGAAATTCCTGCTTTAAAGAGACTATGGGTGAATAGTGCCTATAGTGATGGTATTGGATACCTCCTCTGATACTGATGAGGCCACATATATTTTTCTGTATTTGATTCATAATAATCGACACCGATCGTAGTGTTATGGTTACAACTTAGATGGAGGACACAATGACTTAAAACCTCTGTTATTTATGTTATAATGGAACTTTGTTTGTTTGATTTGGTTTGATATCGTGGAGTCCAAAGCCACAACCTCATAGCAGCGGAGATGGGTTTAAAGAGAACGCACAATGAAGAATTATGTATTGAGTCAGGATTGTAAACGAAAGAGGCGAAATTATACAGAATAAACGATGGGCAGAACCTTGAACGAGGGAAGAAGCAGAACCCCGAGGAGAAGTGAATAGTGAAAGCTGTTTGGAGGCGAAAAGTGGTTTTCGTGCAAGTCATAAGGCTGTAAGTTGTCTTTGCAAAAATAACGCGATATCATGAACTGGTAGACATGTGTCCTTGAGCGGGTTTAGAAAACCTCTCTCATTGCATTTTTTTGAGCCTTTAAAACTCGGACCAAAAAATCACACGATATTGGTTTATGCTCGTTGGATCATCCAGGACCAAGTGATAAACTAACCACCATCGGATGTGGAAGGTTCATTAGCGTTGGGCCCCAAATTTTATGTACGTTGATGATTGCCGGTTTAAGGAAGGCCGAGGTTTATACAAATTATCATAACTAGAGGTTCACGCTATGTTTATTATGTCTGGCTAAGGTCTATTGCAACTAATATATGCTATGAAGGTTTAAGATATGTTTCACCCAACCATATGGTATGGTTGACTTATATCAAAGGCGCGTTATGAATGTGGACTATTATATCTTGTTCAAACATTACTAAAGTGCTTGTTATAAATACTAAGACTTATAAAAGAGGGAGATATAGTCTTGGCGCGCCATTCAAATAAAACAAAGGTCTTATAGTGCAGTGCTTAGTTAAATACCAAAAGTCATATTCGATGGACCTTTTTTCATTGGACTACAGAAATTCATTCATCAAATTCACTGAATTTGATTAATGAATTAGAAAGTAGAAATTAAAGAAGAGGCTCAGTTATGAAATAAGCGCCTTATTAAAAAGGAACCTCCGCGCATGAAGACTATAGGTAAGGGACATATGTTATGAAGGTCTTATGACCTTTGTAGAAACAGGTTCCACACCTTTGGAACAGTTGTATTATTCAATTGTCACAAGAAGAGTTTATTAACCTTATGGGACCCTCACCAATCGCATCGGAGAAACTTATGGCAGTGGAACATGTTAAAAAAAGTTCTAATGGCGATAGCGGACCCGATTCATTATACACGGGATTCTCATATTTGTTTGGGTTCCGGTTTAAAGTGCATCGGAGCAATTCATCGCATTGGAAGTAAAAGTGCGATTGAAAAAAGTATTGAATATTGCGATCGCGATGGTGTGACCCAATCGCAACCATCGGATCATTGAATATTGCAACTATTGGATCTAAATAAAGTCAGAGTGGGGCCTACAGTGACCCATCGCATCGGCGTAGTGAAGTGAATAGTGATTAATCGCATCGGAGGAGAACAGAACATCGGAGCATTCTATTGAAATCTACGATTGCGATTATTGCATTGGGTCTTTCTCAAAGGCATTAATCACATCCGAAAATAGAAAAGAAAGGTTTACAAAGCTGTGGGGCCCAAACCTTTCAAACGTTAGTGTTCGGGTTCGAATATGAGAGCATATTATATATGTGGTACTATTTTAGGTTGAACCATAGGATACCAATGAAACCTCCGTTTGAAAATTGTATGAAGACTTAGTGTTGGGTTTGATAAAAGGGTATATTATATGAAATGAGAGGTTTATGACCTTTGAGGAAATAGTGAGATATTAAAGTTCCGCACTCATTTAAATTTCCAGCTCAGACAATAACATGGAGGTGTACTCTCATATAAATTGAGAGAGGTATATATACTATTGGAGTTAAAATCTGGGGATGCATTCTTCTGTACACTGAATTGAAACAACAGAAAGGGGACTATGGGTTTTACCGGTCATCATATAGTTTTCATAAAGGAAACATCGCTTATAAAGAATGAAAAGTTAAAAGTTTTGCAATGGTCCAATTGTAATATTCAAATGATAATTCAATATATTATATGTAGTTGTGGGTTGCGCTTTAATTCCGGGAACATATATTTATTAATATGCTGAAGACCATTGTGTAATGGAGAATTCCAATGGATTTATAACCATGATTTAATTCATCACACAGACAGATTCAAAGAGCGGAAAATTTTGGGTCCCTACATATATGATTTCATAATCAAAATATAAAAGGTAAAGAACGTTGGAGGCGCGTTATGGATTTTATAATAGGGTTTAATCCCATTGAGGCAAAGAAAAAATTTCTCGCATATACATTTTGTTAGACATGGTTCACAACCATAAGATAACCTTGGGAAGAAAAGGCCTCCAGATATGTTTATCGAAATTTCCAGATCAACAGTTATATATATATATATATATATATATATATATATATATATATATATATTGCAACATAGATATATATATACGTAGACACACAATCACAAAGAAGAGGAATATGCACATGAATGAATTTCGACAGTGTACAAGCACAAAAACTGAGGAATATGCGAAGACACCGAACAGAGGAGAGAAATCGTGTATTTGACAAATTGCAAATACACAATTGTGGTGAATAGAAAGGAAAGCAAGTAGTCATTAATCGACAGTTGTTAAAAAAAGACAAAACCAGCTAGCCAAGTGCTAGAAAGAAGACTGAGTGAAATTGATATATGTAACTGAAAAATTGAATGTATATGTTTTAATTGATTCTATATTGTTTGTGATGCATTGGAAATTCTTCGGAGGAAAACAAAAATCCCACTGTAATATTAAAATTACTACATATTGTTATATTTTTTCTTGAAAGAGTTGGTAAAAGAAATGAGAAGGCAGAAGGCAAAGTGGCATGACTGTCCATTTCAAATTCCCTGAGGAATGCTAATTGTCATAAAGAAATCCCTATAAATGATATCATCTTGATATGCATAGAGAGGTTAGAGAGTGAGGAAATAGAATGTTAAATGAAGCAAAGTTGAGGTAGAAAAGGAGGGAGGAGATGAGCAGAGAAGAAGGTGGAGTTGATAGAGAATCAGAGAAGATGCAGATGATACAAGACAGATATGAGGACCGATGAACAACAGACAACAAGAGAAGGTATAGAACATAGCTGATATCCAAGGTAAATCAGCAAATGTTTTCTTTTGATAGAATGAGGAAGTTTGAGCTTCCCTATCAAGTTGTAGCTTGATAGATGTCAGTTGTAGCTGACTGAGGTTGGAGCCTCCTGTAGGTTGGTGCCTGCAGAAAATTGATGGGAGTTGGAGCTTCCTTGCAAGTTGTAGCTTGCAGAATTGAGGTTGGAGCCTCCTGTAGGTTGGTTCATATAGAAAATCAGTGGTGAGAGGGAGTTGGAGCTTGCCTTTGCATCACAACAATAATAAGATGTGGTTTTCTCCCTTTATGGGTTTCCACTTATACCTGGTGTCTATGTGCATGTTGTCTATGTGTTGATATGGTATATCTATTCTGCCAATACTTGCTGCTCACATATTAAGACTGCTAGTACATTATCTAATTTTCTTATTAGTTGTTGCTCACAAATAAATATTGCTCACACATTATGTTGTTCGTGAAATAAAGGTGTTAATGAATTTTAATGAAAAGTTTTAAAAGTCCATGAATGTGTTAAACTGATTCCCCCCACCCTCTTAGTTTAACTAAGGGTTCAACATAAGGAATGAGGATCCTAAAACATTTCTTTTGAGTTTTAAGTCCTGTGTAGGTCTTATGACTACTTGCTTTATTCTAAAAAATTGAAATTGTTTCTGGCCACCCTTAAAGATGGAGCACTTAAATGGTTTATGAGATTAGGAATACATACCATAAGAAAATGGGAAGAAATGAAAGATGTGTTCTTAGAAAAGAACAAAAATTATAATATGCCTCCTAACCTTAAAGCTGAAATATTCAAAATTATGCAGAAAGAGGATGCAAATCTTGAATATTTTGTTACAATGTTAAAATGGATTAAATGAATACTCTAGATGATGAAACTTTGAAAGCTATTTTGTTGAGCCATCATTAGGGGAATTTCGAGGTCTAAAATGGGCCTCCTAAGAAAAATGTACAATCAAAATAGACTTGATGAGAGCCAATAGGATTCAAGATGATGATTTCAACCATGGGGGATGATTCACCATTTTTGGAGTAAAAAATTAAAAATATTAAAAAATAATAAAATAATAAAACTACTTTTTCAACTCGTATTTTCAACTTATCTCCCTAAGAGTTTACTCAAATTTAGATCGATAGTACTCGTTGGATGCAAAATTTAATTCCTCATCCAAGGAGTACCCATGTTTCATACTTTTAATGGACTCTGCTACACGAAAAATGAGAAATACATGAAAAACGTGATTGTACCCATGTTGCATACTTTTGATTGAACCTGGTACACGAAAAATGAGAAATACATGAAAACACATGATTGCAATCACGTTTTTCATATATTTCTCATTTTTCGTGTAGAAGAGTCCATTAAAATTATGCAACATGGGTACTCTTTGGATGGGGAATTAAATTTTTCATCCAACGAGTATTCCTGCTCGAAATTTGAGTAAAACCTTAGGGAGATATGTTCAAAATACGAGTTGAAAAAGTAGTTTTTTCTTTTTTCCCTCTAAAATTTGATGATGTAATCAAATATTATCTTATCATTTCCACTATTATTTTATAATTTCCTTAGGAGGACCATTTTAGACCTCAAAATTCCCTTAATGTAGATATGAGTGGGTAGATATTCTCAATTTAATGGGCAAAGGAGATGTACTTTCACAATTATCATTCAAAGACATTTGTGAAGTTTGTACAAATATTTCAAGAGGTAAGGCTAGAACCGAGAAAAATATAAGAGACCCTGTTATGTCTAGGATTAATAAATATATAACTGGAACAGTAAGTAGAGAAGATATATACAATTTGATTTATAATTTAAAAACAAATATTTTAGGGAGTACTAGTGAACAACTAGATACCCTTAAGATTCAAAACAAGAAAAAAGATGAAAATGTTGCATTATCAATATTTTGTCTTAAATGTAGAAAGAAACGTGATCTATGGGAATTATCTCTTGATAGTGTGGAAATATGTGTTATTTGTGCAGAAAACCATGACATAAAGGTATTCCCTTTAATCCCTAGACTTAAAGCAGCCTTGCAAAATGAAGCTGAAACAAGCCAAGATGAGTCACTTTGTTTTATTGGTAAAATACCATGGAAATCACAATAACCAAATATAGTACAAGGTATTAACCCTCAATACCAACCATATGCACCACCTCAGAACAATTGGAATACCCCAATTCCCTGGAAAAATTGGCCACCTTAAAATCCAAAATGGACACAAGGTTGAAAGTACCCTCCTAGGAATCCTCAGTTTGATCAGATTCAACAACCATTTATTCCATATCAACCTCTATATTATCCTACTAGATCAAATTATTTTCCATAATATCAAATACAAACTCAGTGTTCTAATCAACCACTTCCATTGCCACCCACATCATACCCCAAATATTCCAATCAACTACCTGCTCAGCCACTTTTGAACCCAAATAATAAAATTTCACAACCTATTTACTTTATAGAAGGTCAAAATTTTCAATCTTGCATGATATCTCCATTAGATATAAATAATTTACAACTCAGATATGGTAGAGTTTTAGAAAATAAGTGACCATATGTTGTTATTCATGAAAAAGATGAACTTCTTGAGAAAGAAACATCTCTTAATCAAGAATAAATTCCTCAGAAAGAATGCACCCCTATACATTCTAATGATACTTGAACAAATTCAACTCTGATTGCAGAACAACCTTCTATTTTTGTTCAAAATCCACCTTTTCCTGAAAGGATAAAAATTGACAAAGGAATAAAGAAACAAATTTTGTTTCCTGAATATGACATGTTAGATGAAATAAAGAATGTTAGCATCAAAATTCATATGTTACAATCTATAAAGAAAATACCAATATTTGTAAGGAAAATCAGGGATTTAAGCATTAAAAAACCAGGAAGAAAAAGAAATAAATTAAAAAAATCCAAATAGTTGGGAAAATTGCAGATATTATGATGGGGAAACCAACAGTTCAGAAAAATCTAGATCTAGGTAGCCCCATTATAAAAACACACATTAATGGTATCAAGATTCCAAACACATTGATTGATTTGGAAGTAGCTATCAATATTATGAGTAAACAAAATATGGATCAATTAAAACTTTTCAATCTTAAATACACACCAACATTACTACAATTAGCAGAAAATTTTGTTATCAAACCAGATGGTTTGTTAGAAGATTTATCTATCTCCTTAGATTCTTGGGAATATCCTGTTGATTTTATGATTTTAACTCCCAAGAATAATTTAAGAGGAAATCCATTGATTCAAGGTAGACCATGGTTAGATATAGTTGATTCTTTCATAAGTTATAGATATGTTGATATGTTTATCTCTGATGGAAGATATAATAATAAATTCACACTATACCCTTTTGCAAAAACAACAATAGAAGTATAAAGTGAATTTTGGATAGATGATGATAATGAAGATTTTTATATAAGACCAATTTTTGCTACCTCTAAAATAGATGAAGAAGATCATATTTTAAATTTGATGAATAATAATGATTCTTCTTCATATCGTGAACAAGATCAAGGTTTTCAGGGACAATGCAATGTTGAATATTTATCATCTCATCAAATGGCTTTACATTCTATGGAAAAATTTGGCAATTCTTTAATAGAAATATTTCTAGGAAAAACTTTGAATATTAGTAATAATTTAGAAGAATCTCAAAAGAAAGAATTGATAAATATGTTACAAGAACATTCCTCTGCTTATGCATGGGAATACACTAATATGAAAGGAATTGATCCTAACACTTGTCTGCATCATATCTATATTGAAGAAAATGGTAGACTAGTTTGACAACATCAGAGGAGGATGAATCCAAATATAAGGGAAATCATTAAAGAGGAGTTGCAAAAATTATTGAATGTGAATTTCTTTTATCTAATATTTTGATAGTCACTGGGTCTCACCATTAGTGATTGTTCCAAATAAAATTGGAAAATGGAGAGTATGCATCGATTATAGGGAATTGAATAAAGTGTAATATCCAAAATGGGATATTTTAAGAATTTTTCTCGAAATTAATTCAGCTAGAAAATCACTAGAAGATTTCCATGTAAAATAACTTTAGAAATTTAAGTTGTTAACACTATAAACAATTTTCATAACATCAACCACAATATTTACAGCAAAAACGAAAATATAATCTGCAACTGAAAAATAAATAATATAAGTATGCATAATATCTCAGCCTTATTTTATTAATATAAAACTGCTGGTACAAAAAATGGAAATGGCTAAAATAATGGCCCAAATATATCTACAACGGTGTCGCAACTGGCCTCCAAAACAAACTGGAAATAAACTACAACCTATGAATCTTGAATATATCCACCAAGGGAAGAGATGGGTCCTCGCCCACTCTCACTAAATCACCTGAGGGTTTTTGTCTTGGGGCTACTACTGAATTAGAGAATCCAAGTTCTCAAACCTCTCACACAAACAATGATCCAATCCAAGATATCTTCAAATGACCTTCACTTCTTCTTTTATAGATCTGATGGATAGATCTCCAATCCTCTAGAAGCATCTTATTATATTATTTTATTATTATTCTAGAAGATCCTCCATTGACACTATCAAAGTTACGTTAATTTAATTATGTTTCACTTAAGTCACATTTGGCCCCTTTTCCTCTAAATATTATTTTTCCTTTAATTAAATGACCGATTAAAGTCATTTTTAATTAAGGAAAATAGTATATTGGCCATTGTACTATCTCTAGCCACTATAAGTCACTTCTCAGCATCCCATCCTAGAGATATCCTCATTTTGGTTCCAACGAGCTATTACACTAAGGTGTTCTATCATGTATTCCTCCCGGAATGCCACCTCGAGTGTAATTAATTGAGTTAAGCCCAAAAATAACTTAGTTTTCTAAAATTTATCGGAATGCATCGAAATGAAAGGAAAATTGTGTGGGTGATGAAATATATCAAGAAAATGCCATCGGTCCTCATAGAAACTCTTCAAAACTCCTCCAAAAATCCCCTAGGCCCACTGATGACACCAACCTATATCTATGCCCTATCTACTTCCAACTTTGGAAGTCCTTCCTAACCTTATCATAGGTGATACCAAAAAAAGGAATATTACAGAGCTTCCGCCCCAAGATTACTTTCCCTAAAGTAATCCAAATATGTGGTCCACCCTATGGGCTCGATGCAACTGAGACCCAATTCCCAGATCCCATACAAACCCCTGGGTACTGCTATGCACCTATGTCAAGACACCCGTAATAGACCCCTCAATGTTGGTATACCAAACTGATCTCTCACTGTCCCTATCATCAAATAATCCTCCGAGATCCCAACTCCACCATGTCCAATCATCGCCCAAGTCCCACGGCTTGGACTGTGTACTGCCTCTGTCTATAGCTACAACCCCATGAAGCGAAGTCTACCAACGAGCATCAATGCTCCATGGCTCCTACTGTGCTGTACCTATAATTGTATAAGCTACCCCACCAACTATGTACCAACTCATCAACTCTCTCCATTCCAACTCCCGATCTAGGCCGAGGTCAATCCTGATCCATGGATGTCGAGCTAGTGCTACTGAAATAATGATGGAATGTCAGTCCATAATCCATGGCCCAGTGGAACATGTAACATCTCTCCCGTCCAAGTGCTCCTCTGAAATGTACCTGGGACTAAGAATGATACTCTATCAATAGAATACCAACTCCTCACCCCTATCCAATATTGATGTGATGCTAACCCTTCTCTCCTGAATTTGGGATGGAATGTTGAAGAAATGTCGGCCTGTGCCCCACTGCCAATGGGTACCTATAGCATTTTTCATGTATAAGGGCCCCTGATCCACTATGCTCTCTACAAAGAAGATCGTAACATCAAGAGGGTACCAACTCATGATCTCCCGCCAATCTAACCTGGAAGAAGAATCGAATGTAGTGACATCTACATACGGAACATGTCTGGAGTGTTTTCGCCAACCCATACTCAACTCACGCTACTCTGTCCCGTCTGCCGACGAGATCTTCTAGTAGAGGAAGTCCCCTCTCTCTATAAAAGGCCAAAGTGGGTGAGATATGCTGCAAGCACCATCTATGTACTCCTGGAGAGTGATATTCCCTGAAAGCACTGTTACTCTGCTGACTGCATGTGCATCTATCTGCACCTCATCTATGTATTGGCCTAATGATGGATGCTCCACCATCTCCAACAACTCATCCCTCTCCTAATAAAGAATGCCATGCTCCTGCTGTATGCCAGCCCCCTGCAGAACTATCCCATCAACCTCCATCATCTCATGAGGATAAGTATCTGCAACTATTGCCTCCCTGTTAGATGCCCATACATCTGCCTACTTCTCACCCATGGCTGACCCTAAGGGTAGCCGTACATCCATCACAGAATCAATGTGATCCTCCATTTGGCTCTCCCCTAAAGTAAAATCATGCATGATGTGCATAGCCTCCTCCTTTGCCGACGCATGCTCCATCATATGCTGCTCCACCTGAATCACCACAAGTGACTCATCACATAGAGTATCTCTCATAGATTCCCCTGATGACTTATCTTGCACACTGGAATACAACTCCAGCCTACTGTCATCAACTCCACATGACTGGTCTCGCTCCCCAGAAGCATCCTCATATGATCCCATGGACTCATCTGACAAAGATTCCTCATCCTGGCATACAGAAGGAATGTCCTTTTGTTATGCCTCTACCACATCATCTACATCACTCAAGCATGAGT
Source organism: Pinus albicaulis (assembly GCA_034641835.2). Classification (NCBI taxonomy): domain Eukaryota; kingdom Viridiplantae; phylum Streptophyta; class Pinopsida; order Pinales; family Pinaceae; genus Pinus; species Pinus albicaulis. The sequence goes on along the minus strand of CM076578.1, from coordinate 1,004,672,152 downwards.
GATCAAGCCCCCGAGGTTCTTTACAAATGAAGCAATTTTCTTCCTCCTCAGCTCATTTCTGTTGCCTGATCCACCAAACTAGAGTAGCTCCTCCCTGGTCAATTGTCTCTTGAATAGCCCAATATTCTGCTGAACTATCCCTTGGGCTAGCTCATAAGCAACAGGTGAGATCAACTGCTCTCTCCTCCAAATGATCAACACCCTAGTCTGCAACTCTCAACAAATGGCCTCACAGTCTCTCATACATGATGATAGGATGGACTGCATGTGTGTTATGACTGTGTCAGCATGATATCTCCTAATGTTGAAGAATCATTGGAACATTTGCAGAATCAAGCCATCACATTCAAGATCAAACATGATGCAATAGGTTCTGAATGTGGCCATACCTCCTAAAGCCTGAAGCTTCTTCGCAAAGGTAGAGCTTGCACTATTGTCCAAATCCTGAAAATCCCCTACCATCAGTCTAAAAGCTCTCCTCAGAATGTCATCATTGTAAGGGGTTGTAGGGGCGGTTAGTCTCATGATGTTACTCACATAAGCTACAACTGGAAGTGTGACCCCTGCACAAGTTTCCTCCAAGAACTTGGGTTGTATGAGAGCAAGTATACATGGTTTTAAGGCCCAAATTAATTTTATCCCATTTGATTGTTTTACTTCGGAAAGGATTTCATCAAGTTCCTCAAGTTTGGAGAGAATTTTCCATGCGATCTTCATGTGTTTCAAATCTATCACAAGCACAAGGACTTTGTTCCCTATTTCTGGTTCTTTCTGTAGGCCCTTGGATTTCCCCTTTTGAAGAATGGCACAGACCCCCTTTGAGAAATGTCTATTTTTCTTCTTGGTTTCTTTTTCCAAAGAAACATTGTGGTTCAAGGCTTAACGGTTGTTTTGCCACGTGGGTTTAGGAGGTGTTTTAAGAGCCCCATGTTTATGGAAACAATATAAATTTATGATAACAATGAAAGGTACCAAAAAAATACCCTACATACATTAATACATTGTCTAACCATCAATCATAAATGAAACTAATGCAAACAACAATGATGCATTATTGACATGTTGTTTCATTGCTCATTTCAATACCCTACCACAATAGATAAATCTAGCTCCAACAAATAATTTAGGCTCTGCAAAATAAATTGGGCTATAGTAAAATCATTTTTTCACAACAAGATGAATTCATCCTAGCAAAGAAAGATAAAAAAATGTTACCCCATATGCAAGGAAATGAGCTCTCCTTAGCTCTGCACTGTCTTTAGAAATTCTTCCACTATTGGAAATGTTATTGCTGACTGACTTCAGACTATCAGTTGGGCTAATTATACTAAGAAAATTCTATGAATTTTGGAAGGTGATCCTTGCCCAAAACCTAGAAAAACCTAGAAATACTTTCCTTGAATTCCAACCTTCAAAATTTGACCCTTTTTCTTCTAGCTCCTATAGTTTTTGGTTGAGTAGGGACTGCGTAAATGAGCTGATATACTTCTCAGAAACTTCTACAATTTTAACCACAGACTTTACTCACAGAACCCAGAAAAACCCCAAATTGGTTTTCTCTCATTCCAACTTTAAAAATTTTCCTTTTTACCTAGCTCCTATAACTGCTCGCTGAGTAGGAACTGCGTAAATGGGCTGATATACTGCTAAAAAAATGTCGACATTTTAATCACAGACGCTTACTAAAAAAACCCAGAAAAACCCAAAAAACTATTGGGAAAATTCTAGCTGAATAATTTTGGCCCTCCAATATAAATTTGGCCTAGCAAAATTCTCTCCAACAACAATTCTGCACTAGCTGTTGCAATGGATTGGCCAAAACACCTACATCTGGTGCTCAAAAAATTCTCAAAAATAATCCCGTACCCCTCAAGCCAAACTGACCAAAACCCAAAAATTGTTTGGCCAAATCACGATCCTCCAAAATTGACACCAATAAACCCTACGCTCTCCCAGTAGCTGCTAAATATGCTATCTACAAAATTATCAACAAAATACTCAAAAACCATTCAAATGTGAAACATATAATCCCTCTTTCACTTCCTCTATCTCCCTAAAAAAAAAGGCTAAAAATGGTTGAGACCTTCCTTCACAACTAGGCTCAACTCTCCTCCTTTGCGCTGGCCTAGAGACTGCCACGCTGCTATAGAAATAGAATGTCAATCTCAATCCTTGGAGGTTCGCCTATAGCTGAAAAGCTAATGAACCTTGAAACCAATAAAAAACACAAGAACCCAACTACGTCCTCCATAAATATGCACTCCAAACTTAGGCAACCAAATGCAGAAGCTGAAGATAAACAACTCGAGCAATTGAGATTAGAATCAATGGTGCAATAATGCACACAAAAGTTATAAATATTTGATCTTATTCTGAAGTTGATGTGCATTAAAACCATTGAACTTGAATTTTCTGGTAATTTGGAAATTAAACCCTCAATTTGGCAAGATCACTGGTTGTAATAACACTGTAATATCCCAAATGGGATATTATAAGAAATTTTCTAGAAATTAATTCAACCATAAAATCACCAGAAGATTTCCATGTAAAATAACTTCAAAAATTTAAGTCGTTAACATTATAAAAAATTTGCACAACATAAACCACAATATTTACAGAAAAAACAGAAATATAATCTGCAACTGAATAATATAAAATATAAGTATGCAGAAGATCTCAGCCTTATTTTATTAATATAAAAATGTTGGAACAAATTTTCATGAGTAACCTCTCAAAAATTTGGAAAAAGTTCTCATTACATGTAAGGAAACAAACCTCTCATTAATCCATGAAAAATGTTTTATGATGTTCAAGGAGGGAATTGTTTTAAGCCACCACATTTCAGGAGATGGAATTAAAGTGGATGCATCTAAAGTCCAAATTATCAGTTCCTACATTTCAAAGAGATGTTAGAATTTTTCTTGGTTTGATTGGTTAGTACAAAATATTTATAAACAACTTCACCCAGATAGCCTCTCCACTTTTTAAATTTCTTACTAAAGATTGTGAATTAATTTGGATTTCTAATTGTAAAAAATCCTTTGAAACATTGAAAGAAAATATTTCTGAAGCACCAATCTTAAGAGGACTAAATTGGAACCTCCCTTTTCATATTTCAACTAATACTTTAGATATAGCCTTGGAGTTATATTAGGATACAAATATTTTAATCCAGAAAATGAGCTTTTAGTTGTTGTACATGTCATTAATAAGTTTTGACATTATATCACTGGTTATGAAACTTTGGTTCACACATATCACTCTACAATTAGATATTTAATGAAAAAATCAATTACTAATGGCAAAGTTACAAAATGGTTATTATTATTACAAGAACTCAATATTATTATTTTGGATAGGCATGGAGAGGAGAATACAGTTGTTGATTTTCTATCTAGAATCCAAAATGATAATAAGGATGTTCCTGTAAAAGATAATTTTCCTAACGAGTAGATTTTTGTAGTATCTATTTTTTTTTGTAAGCTCGGAAGTTTCACTTCTTTTCTATTAATCATAAAAGCAAGTTACAAATATATGATGTTCGATGGCCTCAACCTACCCGAAGGAAACCAGGTTTGCTAGCCACCGAACTTCTTTATAGCCCATCCAAATCATGAAAATTTTGAGTCTGTCTGCCTCAGACAAGTAGGCCTTTAAGTTTGTTTCACTACTAAACTTAATATTACAGAAATAAAATCTGTCCGTAAAAAACATCATATAAAAAGTAAAGATGAACACATCTTGCTGGTAGCTAGTCTTTAGATGACTCTACCTATTCTAGATCTTTTGCACTCAAACCTACCATTTTGAACTAGTGCATACCCTGTAACTATCCCTCAATTTTGAACAGGCACACATACTAATGGCGCAACTGGAGTTGAATAGATTTCAACTATTTCTAAATTTCTTTGGGGTTCATCTCATCCTACAGATGCCACTCTCCTCCCTAAATTTCAGTGATGTCTTTATCCATGATGCATTTCATCAGCCAGTATAAGTGGACCTTTTTTTTTAATGAGGTGAGCTACCCCCGGGTGTTGCTTGGGCCTGTAATTTGAGTCTCCCATTCCTTGGAAGATAGATTTTTTTCTTCTTTTGTTTTCAATTTCAACTCACACGTTGATATCATTGCTTTGACTTATGTCGGAGTCCCGACACTAAACGCATGTAATATGGTCGGCATGTTCTCTGCATCTAACTTTATACCTCACTTTTGGGGCATTCTAGTAGAAACCCCCTTCCCTTTCTCATTTTCTCTTTGCTAGTTTCCAATGTGTCCTCCCTGCCCTCTCTTTCCATTTCCTGGAGCCTTTCCCATACTCCTCTTTTGATAGGCCGAACTTGTTATAGGAAAAATGACCTCCTCATCAGCTTAGAGGAGAAGGAAACATGGAAGGAAGAAAATGACCTAGAAAGAGACCCATTTTTCCAAGCTAACACACCCTAGAGATAGCCATGTCTAGTTATAATGCATCCTAGCCTTTCAGAGGGAGCATTATTGCCTAGGTTAATGCACTGTATTGCCTAAGGGGAAACATCACCCATGTTTTCATGACTAAAAGGGACAAATACCATGGTAACTAACTTGCATTTCCTGCTTTTTCTCATAGGAGTAGGTCCAAAATGCAGCAACCTGTGATGCAGGCCTCATATTGGATATTACTAAACCCAACTGAGTGTCTAAAGAGGGAAAAATCAAGAAAAAGAAAGGAAACATCATGATTTTTCCCTATTTGAACTGATAGAGAAGATTGGCAAGATTGGTCCTCCCAAATTATTATAAATTGGAGGCTTGGGCTCATTGTTAAATTTCAAAAGGTTGATCATGTGCTGAGCATAACTTTGTTTTTGAGTGTGAGGCTTAATTATTGGCAAGGTTCATTGAGAAATCTTAGCCCAAGTATCATTACACTCGGATACAGAGGAGAGAGAGAGGATTTGGAAGACTGAGGGAAGATTGGTCCAACCAACAGTTTTAATATGCCTTCTTATATTAATAGCATTGTATCTATTTTTTCCATTTGATGTTTCAGTGTCACATTTATTGTTTATTTGTCTATGAAGCATGATATAAATGGCTTAGATTTGCATAGTTAAATGTTTATTATATACTTGTTTAGTTTCTAGTAGTGATACAACTGTGAATATTACATGTGTGCTTTGTTTGTTTGCAGGATCCATATTTGGAGCAAGTGAGGAGGACTTCCACCACGCCACCTAGCACTTTCCAACAGATTTGTTGTCTACAAATATGTAATCCTTCAATATCTCAATTTTTCAATTAAGAATTAGTATGAACATGTATGCAATGTCTTTGTGAACTATACAGCTAATCTGACTGTCTGCCTCGGGTTCTGGGAAGACTCGAGAGGGATTTACTCTGGCTACCACCTGTACATTTTACCCCTAAGCAGAATTGGTGACTACACTAGGGACTAATTTGTAGTTCCCGAATTGTTTGTTTCTGAGCCTTTGGTTCTTCCCTCTGTCACTTCCCATTCTGATCACATCCCTTTCTGATCATTTCATATGCTTTGTGACCATCTCAGTAGCTCACAGTGTTCAGAACAGACCCTGCCTTGCCATTCTTTGCAATTTTTCCCTCACTAATGCACCCCCTGTGTGTTTTCCAGAGCATTATAACATGTTGATTCTTGGGAATAGTGCGTCAGTCCTCCCATTAACGATTTATAGCCCTTGATAGCCTTGTTACCAAACTAAAAACTTGTTATTACACCCTTGCTATGATTTCCCTGGCTGTGGAGTTGCTGGCTTTTAGTTTGGCTTCTGTTTTTTGGATCTCTGTGCTTGGTTTCCTACTAGCATTTTAGTTTTATTATTTGAAAATTTAGTGTTAGTTTCATTTACTTTTTGAAGAGGAAAATTTATTTTATAGTTTTTATAAGCATAGTTGATTTCATTATGAATTTTTTGGATTAAATAGCGATTAGGGAGGATAGATAGATGTCTGAATATTTTTAGGTTGAGCTGCATTATTTGGATGTTTTCTGTTGCATGGATGTGTGAAATATTTCTCCTTGTAGAATAAGCTCTTCAGCGAATTGAATATTAAAATCATTTTCTACATGGTTTGAGTTAGAGTCTCATTAAATTTCATACATCCAATCCCCCTCTGAAGACTTATAATCAAGTACACTTTAAATCAAGATCTAATAAAATAAATCATATAACTATTTTTTTGAGCTAACACCAACATTAGTTCAGGCTAGGATCTTGGGATAGGTAGAGTGAGAAAACTGCCCAAGATGGAAAAATTTGAGACTAGTGTAATTATAGAGTGAAAATCCCACTGCATTCATACTATTAGGACCACTCCACTACTACCGAAGTTAAGTGAGAGACAACACTGGGGTGCGTGAGAAGGTAGCCCACCTTTGATCACATAACAATGGGAATTATATATATTTGGGTTCCCCTCAGGGATGTCAAAACTAGATTGGGGATCTAGGTGTTCTGCCCATATAGCGTGTTGTCTACAACTGTGACCCCCATGATAGTGTCTGTGAACTGAGGTATCTTTAGTTGCCATACTCTTAGGGACATACACAAGGTGGCTGGGGCAGGTTGCCCTGGTACCTGACACAGATGGACCTACTATGTCTTCGGTCTTTAGGAGGGTACTCATCTCCATGAGAGTGCTTGAATCCATTGTCTAAGGTTTGGGAGAAGCTCAAGAGTAACTTTAACTGTACATTTGACCTACTTTCTCTATATGCTATTATGATATTGGGTTTCATCTCTAGCAAATGGTAGTACTCAGACATGGTCTTACCCCTTTGGCTTCTTGATTGATTGACTTTATAAGTTCTTTTTGTTCTTTAGGTGTGTGGTTCTACTATCACTGAGACTTAATAATACATCAAAATAAAAGTTTTTATAAAATTAACCAGTAATCATGGCATCCTTCAACCCTCGTCATATTTCTAGGCAAAAGCAAGGTCTCCCTCCATTGACACAGGGGGAGGAGTCAAGTCTCGGTGACCCAGTGCCTTCTCCGAAAGAGCAATCTCCATTTTTGACCCTTGATTTTCACATTTCGCCTTACACTACGGAGTTTCCTGTGGATCCTTTAAATGAAGGAGTCATACCTCCTTACAATCCTCCTCTCACTAACCCATTAGGGCCATTTTTTATTCAGGTAGCACCAGTACTAGCCATGTCTTCGAATGCACCCACATCCACTTCACAACTGATGATCATTCGCTCAGTGCCATTGGTGGCTAACTTGGTTCCACCACCATATTCCTCGACTATTCTCAGTTCTCTGCAACTGATTGGAAACCCTAGTAGCCAGCATATGTCTGGTCCTGGCAACTTGGTCATAACAACTACAAGTGGAATCCTGAACCCTTCGGTATCCTCTCCTATCATGTCTGCACCTAGACTCCCTGCTTCTGCTCCTACTAGCGGGGATAATTTAGTTATTTTTAGCAACCCTTTCAGTTGGAATCCATTTTTGAGTTCGAAACCCTTGGATACTATGCCAAGGGGAAGTTTCACCAACACTTATATGTCAGGGGGCACTTTGGTACCCCTGCATTTTGTGGGACAAGTAGGCCCATCAATGTCTAATGCCATTCCTCTTAGTGGTCAACCTTATGGTGTAGGGCCTATGCCAATGGTAAATGATGTGAATAGCAGTATGCCATAAGCTGACTCTATCACGTCTATATGGGTGACCCTTCCCCAAAACAAATTGGGGCAAGGGGGTACCTATTACCCTAGGGGTAGCCAACCATTTTTCCCCCAGTACAACATCCCCTATGGATAATAACCTTACATCCCTACACCTCCACTTATTGGAAATGTTTATCAACAGATTCATACTTGTCTCATTGGAAACACTTTGATGGGTGGACTCTATGGTCCAAATATTCATCCAACTCCTCCTTTCTTAGACTTAGCGGCATCCACACAATTTCCATTTTTGGTAGCTTTAGACATCCCCTATCTATATAAATGGACCAATGATTCTATCAATCATAACCCGCTTTCACCTCCAGTACTGCACAAGATTCTATCTGACATCCCCAAGTTCGAAGGGAAATAAGGTGAGGATATGAATACGTACATCACCACCTTTCATCTATGGTCTATTTCTAACTCCATGGTGGACGATAATATCTGGCTCAGAATTTTCCCCCGCACTCTCACAGGCAACACTGTCAAATGGTACATCGAGTTACCACGTGTTGCAGTCAATACTTTTAGTACCTTAGAAATGGAATTTCTTAAGAAATTTCCACTACCTATCCGATACGAAACATGAAATTAACCCTTAACCTTGTTGGTCACCCATATCTCCGATCACATTCATGAAATGAGACGTAGGAAAAGATTAGTCAAAGCACCAACCTTAGATTATTTATTATTGAACTGGATTTGTAAGTCACTTTTTCCACCCCTTGCTAAACACATTTTCTTATCTGGTGCGGTCACAGAAGACCAATCCATCCATCGTGTGCAACATATAGATATTATATTTTCACAATCTGGCAAGTTGTATGAGTTACTCCCCCATGCCCTTGGCAACCTGAATCCTCCCGCTACTCAGTTACCTTGAGTGCATGCTGACAGCCTCGTTGCATAACTTTCGGTGTAGCTGTAAACCAGCTCATTGGGCAAGGTTCCCAGCCATCTTCAGCTGCCACCACCCCTACCCAATCAACTTCTCTTCATACCGCTGAGGTACACTCTATGCAGTCTACACAAAAACCTAGCAGCAAGAACAATAAGAATAATAAAAAGACTGCTCCTTTTCTGTAATATTCCAAAATTTTCATATGTTTGTTGGAATATTACAGTTCTTACTTATCTCTCCAGCCCCTTAACATGAATAAATCCACTCCCAAGAGTGTGAACATGGTTAATTAGCTAATAAAACTACATCATAGAATAGTGGAGAATCTTATTAATGAATTAAAGAGTGGGGATCAAATATCATTAATAAGAAAGAACATGAAGAGATGAAGGAGTCAAATAAGATCAAGGAAGAATCAAAGTAATGCCATAGAGCAATAAATGATGAGATGATGGAGGAAATGGTGCATTAGTTCACACATGATGGAGAGGGTGAACATTAAATACATATATCATGGAGATCATGGAGAGACAATATAGTACACATACGGACGAGGTGGGCCAAGGCATGGGAAGGCTCACAAAGCATATAAGAAAGGAAAAGGCAACATTTGAAGGAAGGTTTTTACATTGTTTATTTGAGATCTGTTTAGATCTGGAATTTTCTTTTGACATTCCAAAGCATGATTAAGTTATTTAGCTAAGTCTATAGTGTTGTTTAGCACAGGGTGTCCCTAATCGGGAATCCCACCCTGTTATGAAGGTAAATCCTCTCTGCGGACAGAGACGATCCCTCTAGCCCTAGGGTGGGTCTAGTAACAAAAGGACATGCTAAAGTGTTGCTTCCTAGTTAATGAATGAAAAAAATACATGGTAGATTGACCTATCTTGAATCCAATGCTGTCGATGTTGCAGAAAGAGTAGTGGTCTCTTGCTCCTGCCTTGGCAAGTCACGATCCATTCGCTGTCACACCTAGATACTTGCACATAAGACAAAGAACAAGAACAAAATATGGAAGTGTAGTTTCACTCATAACTATTAGCCAGTCAAAGAGGGCTAAACATATCGTATCAAATAAACATCATAACACAATAGTGGAACCAAACAGTAGTCATGTATATTAATGAGTAGAAGGTAGAGTACAACCGATGCTTTGACATCGTGATCTCCTCTAGCGGGGTTCAAACGAAACGCGTCTCAACTGTCGGTTAGTAAATTTGGACTCAGGCTCTCTTATAAGTCATCTACTCGAGCTCTCTCAACACTATATTTCTTATTCTATCTCCTCTAGGAGCTTAGCTATAGTATAATTCTCTAGTTTAGCTATTCATTCGTTCAACTATTTTTCTATAATGTGTTCAGCTAGCTTCTACCAAAGGAGATAGTTTCTTATATAGAGGGAAGAGAGGAGGTTTGGATCCCTACAAAGGTGGGAGGAAGTCCTATCCTTTAGGAGAGTTCTAAGGGAGGTGGAAATTACTAACTAAAGGAAGGAGTTCGTGGTTGTTTCAGTTCAGCCACTCCCAATGAATCATCCCTGAGGTGGTTGGAATAGAACCTCTACCTCTATTTTTTTTTAAAAATCCATAAACATCTTGGCGCAGGTGTGGGATCAATGCTAAATTTCCAGGTCGGCACAAGGATGTAATGGGCTACTCGTGCCAAGGAAAAAATATGGATTTTCACAGCTTTTCTTAGGGAGATATTTTCATCAAAAGTGATGCAAGGAGGGGTGAAATGATTTATGAGATATTTCCCCCACCATTTCTGGCGAGTACCCTAATTATTTTTTAAAACAAGCTTGAAGGGGATAGCATATGCTTGTACTGTAAGTTTTTCCTTCAGACAAATCCAACCTATTACATTTTACGAGCCCTAGGAAGGAGGAACTCGAAATAATGTCATGGTGACGAAGTCCGATGTCATCAGGGTTTAACGAGTCTGACGAAGGGAGAACTCGGTAAATTTTAATGTTTAGAGAGTTTGAAAACAAGGCATAAAAGAAAAAATCCAGCAGTACCTTTTCGTAGGTAGTCTCATAGCTCCGAAAAGGTAGAAAACTGTGTCTAAGAGAACCTCTTAGTCATGATTGGCTAAGGTATTCCTTTTTCATAAAAAATCTATCCTAGCCCAAAAAAGGGTTAAACGTATATTGGGTAGATATCGTTTCGTAGCCATTTAACAAGTTCAAAATGACAAGAATCTTGGCAATCTTTTCAATTTTAGAGAGTCATAAAAGAGCTAAAAGGTGACTCCAGTAGTGACTTTTTCGTGTTTTTACCGAGTCCAAAAAAGTATAAAATATAACTCGTTACTTCATCATTGTCGCATGAAAAACCTGCTGCTACACAAGAGACATGTATAAAACCCATTTCTCGAAAATAATATAATAAATAATCGAAAAACATGCCTTAAAACTTAATTAGGGTTGTGAGAAAGTTATAAAATGCCAAAAATGGTAAAAATAATTACTTTTCACTTTTTAGCTCTTGTGGAGCAATAGTTACCCCTTTTATTATGCAATCTTGTAGCGACGATAATGACCAATCTAGTAGATCAATCACAAATCCGTCAAATCCATGTAAGATCCGAGATCCCTCTCATCATTTTATGTCATTTCTTGTTTTCTACAATTTTCAATTTCAAATTTTTGGGGAGGAAATGCAAAAATTAGGGCTCCACGGTTGGCACGGGTTTCGGGCATGCAGTCGCGCCAACCGCCTAATTTTTAACACTAGGGCATGCCCATTGGCATGACTGTTTTGGAAACAGTCGTGCCAACAGTGCAAACCATTTATAGAAAAAAAATATGCATCAAATACTCCAATTGTTTACAGATTTAAGGGTTTAAAATTGACTAATACCACTCATGTGTGTGTGTTTGCAGGTAGAAAGAGGAAAAATGGTCATTGAATGGAAAGAATAGGAACATAGTGAAGAATATGAGCTAGCCATGGAAAATGAGGGAGTCATGGAAGCCCTCAGAAACTGTGGTCTGAAAAAATTCTTCCTAACACCATGTCTCCGAGCCCAACCAGAATTACTACAGTATCTGATCAGTATATGGGACGAAAATCAAGAGAAGTTCATCCTACGGGATCAAGAACTTTAGATTGATGTCTCTGACATGTACTTCATCACAGGATTATTGCGGAGAGGTGCAACACCACTCCTAACAGGCACCCGGCCCTGGAAAACATGACCATGGTGATAGACAGGGTATGTCGAGGAGTTACGTAAGGATTCCATCGACAACCGATTATCGTGGAGGACTCGGCCCTACTCTAGCATATACTTCACCGATGATCCGGACTTACTCCCGAGGGGAGAATATTTGGGATGAAGATTTGGGTGAGACTCATTTTTTAATTTTATGATTATTATGATTTTTTTATTTATTTATGCATGTTCTGACATTAAATCCATGTGATGCAGATGTTGGGCCAGAGAAACCTTCCGGTATGTCACTGATAGTGAGGCGAATCCCTCGTGATTTTGACCCTTAAGGCGAGGGCGGCGAGGAAGATGAGATAGTGCGCAACCTAGAGGGGATCACCCGAGGTGTCCCAGATTATGCATGTTTTGATGATGTTCCTCACGCCTACCGGAGACATACCTTAGGGGTGCCCAGCTGAATTCACCACTTGCTGATGTGGCTAGTATGGGCCGTGACATGTTATCATGAGCACCATGCTGATTAGACATCTAGGTTTATTTTATCTGCATATTTTACGAGACATGACGTCTCAGGATGAAACAGAAACATGCATATATTTTTTGACATTATGATGCACACAGTTGCAAACATGCAATATATATATATATATATATATATATATATATATTTCCTTACATTGATCTTTTACATATGATGATGCTTTTACAAATTATGCAAATGTCTATCTAATACAATGTTAGCCACTGTATCAGTTAATGTGTTCATTCGTCTAGGAATATGTTGATATGTAATAAAATCAAAATTTCTTTCCAACAAATGAATATGTAAATACAATCTAAGAATGTGTGGGTTTCTAACTGATAATGATTATTGAGTTGCAGAAAAACAAGCTGTGAATCTAGATTTACAAGCAATGCGCGTATGCCGAGGTTGATTGCCTCAGTTAATAGCTCAATGACAGCTCTATATTCAGTGACATTGTTTGTAGTTTTCCCTAGACAAATACCTTGCAAATATATCAACTCACCAGGAGGATCATAGATTACCCAGGCTGCCATCGACAAATTCCTGGTACTGCGGGAAGCACCATCCATGAAACCGACATAAGGGGTAGTAGACATATGCACAATAAGCAAGACCCAATAAGTAGGAAAATGCTCACAAAGCACATAAAACCCAAAAACATGTACAAAAGTGAAAAAAAACTTATGTACACCTATTACGCATGAATGACTCACGCATAATATTTTTTGAGATACAACCCATTTCTGGGTTGTTCGAGAGGATGACCGTCATAGTCAATTAGCTCATAGGCCCCATTCTGCAACACACATTTGATGATGTAGGGTCCATGCCACATATATTGAATTTTTCCTGCCCCCAGCTTATCATGAGCTTGGTCATATAGGAGGATGAGATCTCCTTCAACGAAAGAACGAGGGGAAACTGACTAATCAAAATGAGGTTTGACCCACTTTTTCTGTGCTTCGATAACGAGAGCAGCAAAGCGGCGGGTTTCATCCAGTCTTTCTAAATAAAGGAGATGCTCTTCTTTTTTCGAATTATTCGGCAGTAATTCAAAAACCAATTTGAGCGAAGGTATTTCACATTCAATCGGGAGAGTAGCTTCCAAGCCATAAACCAACTGAAAAGGAGTAAACACAGTTGTGTTCTTCACTAAGGTTTGGTATGCACAAAGAGCCAAAAATAACATGAGATGCCAATTTGATTTGTGGATCCCAATTGTACGCTAAATCATTGTGACAAGAACTTTGTTCACAGATTCAACCTGGCGGTTGGCTTGAGGGTCGTACTGCGTTGAGCTATCGTGACGCAGACCCAACTTATAAGTCAACTTCGCCACCATATAATGCTGAAAATGGGAATCATAATTGGTAAAGATAGCTTGAGGGACACCAAACTTAGAAATAATATGATTGAATATGAACTGAGCAGCTTTCTTACCATCAGCGGCAAGTATAGGCATTGCTTCGGCCCATTTGGTGAAGTAGTCCACAACTACAATAATATAAGCATGCCCCCCGGCTGAGTGAGGGTTACACGTCATAAAATCGATGCCCCATTTCGCAAAGGGACCAATGGTAATGACAGGATGAAGAGGAATAGGTGGCGCACGCAACCTGCGTTGATAAATTTGGCAATCATGGCATTTACGAACTGTGACACTACAGTCTTTGAAAATGGAAGGCCAAAAATAACCAGCACGAATAATTTTCAGTGCAGTAGCATAACCAGACATGTGACCACCACAAGCACCACTGTGACAATCATTCAGAGCTTTCTCGGCTTCCTTGAGAGTCAAACATCGCCGAAGTATGGAATTGACTCCATTACGATAGAGAGTATCTCCAACTATATGATAAGGTTGCGACTGATGGCAGATGCATCGGCGGGCATCCTTCGTCAACTCAGATCTGAAAGATGAATTTTGGAGATAAACGATGATATCACTGTACCAAGGATTGAGGGTTCTAATCAAGAAAAGTGAATCATCTAGAATGAAGTCCTCAGAACGAGAAGGAGTAGAGTCGGAAGGGAGATAACAAAGTAAATCAGCAAAGACCAATGACTTCTTAGATTTGGCAGTAGTAAATTCCAAATCAAACTCTTGGAGGATAACAATCCACTTTGAGTATTTTCCCCCGAGTAATTGTTGAGACAATATGTATGTCATTGGGTTGCATTCAGAAATCACAGTCAATGTATGCAAAAGAATATAATGACGAAAACGTTGAACAACTTGAACATCAGCCAATGTTAACTTCTCAATGTAATCATAACATGTTTTAGTGTTGAGAAGGTTACGAGACAAGTAATAAATAACTTTCTCATGACCGTCATAATTGTCTTGTACCAAAACCATGGCAAGCGTGCTAAAAGCGGTAGCCAAATAAAGGGAGAAATCACGATGATAATCTGGAGGGCGGAGGAGAGGATCATTGACCAACAATGTTTTCAATGCATCAAAAGAGTTCTGAGCGATCTCATCCCAGTAAAAAGGAACGCCCTGCTATAAAAATCATGTGAATCCTTTAGCTACTTTGGCATAGTTAGGTATAAAACGACGTATAAAATTCACTTTCCCTTGTAAACTCTACAACTGATTCAATGAGGAAGGAAAGGGGAGATTAATAATAGCCTCAACCTTGAGAGGATCCAGGCGAATGCCATCTTTCGAAACGATAAACCCTAATAGTCTATCAGAATAGACGCAGAAGACACACTTGTGTGGATTAAGCCAAATGTTATAGTGTCTACAACGAAGAAAAATGTGACGAATATTGTCAGGATGATCTCTACGCTTAGCTGAATGAGCCAGAAGGTCATCCAGATAAGGTTGAAAAATGTGGCGAATATCATAAAATGCATAAGACATCACGCGCTGAAAGGTGGCACCGACACTCTTCAAACAAAAAGGAAGCTTATTATATGAAAAGGTACCCCAAGGACAAATAAAGGCAGTATTGTGTTGATCAGTAGGGAGAATATTGATTAGATTATAACTCGAAAAATTATCCATAAGGGAAAAAATCTTGCTCCCGGCAAAGTCGTTAATGATTTGATCAATGAAGGGAGTGGGATAATTATCCTTAGGACAAGCTCAATTGATATCATGATAGTCAACACATACAAGAATAGTGCCTTGTTTCTTATCTACAGGAACAATATTAGAGATCAATTCTGTCAATGGAATTGGATAGATGAAACCAGCTTTAAGAAGCTTTTCCACTTCAGCTTTAATGGCAGCAACTTTCCTAGGATGCACTGGATGAAGACACTAACGAATAGGTTTCGAACTAGGGTAACTAGGAATTTCATGTACCACAATTTTAGGATAAATGCTAGGAATTTCTTCGTAGGACCATGCAAAGACATCATGGAATTCGCGAAAAAGGCTAGTATAGACTTGTACTTCATCAGAAGAACAAGTAACCCCAATATGGATGTTCTCGACGATTCCCTATTTAATGGAAATGTCAATAGGCATCGTTTGAGTAACGTTACTCAAGTTACCTTCCGAAAAAACCTCATGGACTTGAACAAGTGTTTGAAGTGGAGGAGAAGGAACTTGAGAGGAAAAATGCTCAAGACAGGTAGACATGGCCCCAAGACTTGGTAGAAATGAGGAACGATGATGACCATCACCCCAAGGTAGATCGTTGAGAGACAGGGTTTCCATGATAGCCTCATCAGAAGGAAAAATTTCTTTCAAAGGATCCGGTGAATCAAAATCACCAAGACAAGGGGATTAAGAATAGATGTCAAGAGTTACGCTCGATGGAGCATAATCAAAATCAGAAGCTGATGCAGCAATGAGTTCACAATAATCAATTTCAATAAGACTCAAAGGCATCAAATCGCCGAACGAATCAATTTATTCAGGAGAAGGGATAACCCAAGGGTCATTGGTTCGAGAAATCATATTGACCTGAACAGTATTTGGTGGTGGAAGAGGAAAAACACCCATGAGGGCAAGATCCATGAAAAGGCCTAGCCCAACACTCTCATAAGGAGTAGGAATATTTTCCATGTACAAAATGTTGTTCTTAGAAGAAGAAGTGAAAAAAGACAATTGATCAACAATAATAATATTTCCTTCATGCAGAAAATTCAAAACACAAAAGAGAGTGGACGGTATGCATCAACAACTGCGACTGAGGAGAAGATTATAATTGAGTTTTGCATCAACAACTTCAACCTCGACATTGACTGTCTTCCCTTCTAACGTGATCGGTAAACTAGCGAGAACACTAAGAGGTTTAGATTCTCTTCCATCAAATGATTCAAGAGCATTGGGTGATGAATTAAGAGTTGTAGAACCAATGGCTTTCGAACAAGTAGATGACATAACATAGCTAGATGCACCCTTGTCCACGACAGCCCAGTGAATATTCAAACCATTAATACCAACTTGAATGATAAGCACAATTTGGTGTGGGAGTCACGAGACGAAATTCTATAAATCGAAAGCAAGAAAAATAGTATCAGTAGGATCAATCCCACCTATTGCAGATAGCAAAGCTTTCTGTTGCGAAGGACAACTCTGAATTACTTCTAACACAGACATTGCGGATGGTGCTTGAGCCAAATCTTCAACAATACTGTAATGCTGAGCGGCACGGGCATTGGGATTATATGAAAACTTACAGAGGACACCTTTGGAAGGTGGTTGCACAATAGATTCATTGTTAGGCCGTTCAATCTCAAGAGGCCAGAAATAAGGGAGGGGGGGGAGGAGGACCATCAGCAATCTCTTTCCCCACTTCCTGACGTGAACCAAAATAATATTTCGATCAAGTAGCAATAGAAATGGGTGCAGAACTGTTCATCATGAACACTTGCGAACTAGATGGAGTAGAGGACTGAGGATGCTTTACCATCTGAGTCTGTTGAGGGAAGGGTTCTTTAAGAATGGTTAGAGCTCCTTGGGCTCCTTTGAGTAATCGACTCACTTCAAACCATCGAGGGCAGTCCTTGGTGAAGTGCTCATCATCACAAATCAAACAAGGATACTTCGGTTTACGTTGAGAACTATCAGCAGAATGAGGTTTTGGAGAATCCTATTTTGGGGTATCAGTTTTGGCCTTCCCTTTACCCTTCTTCTTACCTTTGAAAGTGTTATCCGTAGGATTGGCCTGAACAACATTCACTTCTGCGGGTGTACCAGAATTCAAATTTGACTAAGGAGCTACATTATTGGAAGAAGTAGACTTCTACTTCCTAGAGTTGGATAAAGAAGACTTATGAGAATTCTATAATATAGAACCAATAATACCATCAACGGATGGAGTCGCTGAGGGTTTAGAAGTTCCGAGTCAAGGAGCATGAAGAAAGATATCATACAAAGCGCCCGACTGAGAGTACATGAGATCAAGGTACTGGGTGTAAGCAATGGCTTGTTCCACGGTTACACATGCCCCCATAGCTATGTATTTGGAAATCTGATTGACAAAGGAGGTAGTGAACCAATGAGTCAAAAGCTGATCAGGTATCTCAAATTTGATCATGCGACGACGAAGCCGCCACTCATGAATATGATCTAAGAGATCAATAGCTCGGTCCTATTTCAATTAAGTGAGGAGGTGTGTCCTGGTCTCATAGTGCACCGGTAACTGAAAATGTGTAAGGAACACCATGGATAAATAATTAAAATCTTGAAAAAATCCACGAGACAGTTCAATGTACCACTTTGCAGTGACACCAGTAAGAGTTTGTTGGAAAAGACAGAGACGAATAGAATCATCCACCCAAGAATTAGAATAACACCACAAGTGGTATGTCATAACATGAGTTTGAGGGTTTTCACCAAGTTTACCCTCAAATTTAGGACAATCACCAGGAATCTTGGTTGGAACCAAAGGCCAATATGGATTATGAAGACTAGCATCATTCGTCAACTTCGACACATCGGGTAATTCCAACATAGCAAGAAATGGTAATTGAGTGTCAAAAGTCATCGGAGGTCTTTGATAAGGACCTGTTTGTACATTCCACCTAGTCCTAGTGGAATTATGTCCCCATACATTCTGTCCTAAATAATTCAGATCATAGGGATTAGAAATAGGATAATTCGGTTGATACGAGGGTTGAGGACTAGGATATTCAGTCGAAGGAAATCAATGAGGTCCTTGCTGAGTAGCATAAGGATTTTTCTGCGAAATGTAAGCATGACTTTGAGGTTGCTGATACACAAGTAGATATTGAGGTTGCTGGTACACCGATTTATTTTGAGGGTAAGGAATCTAAGGTACGCTATATACTGGTTTGTTTTGAGCGTACAAAATCTGGGGTGCGCTGTATACCAGTTGATGTGAAGCTTGAGGGTAATAAGCTCCCTGCAGTTGTGTGGGTTGACCTTGCGGAGCAGGTTGAGCAGGCCGTTAGGCAGGGTAAACAGGTAAAACTAGTTGCAGAAATGAAGGAATCTATTGGTGATCAGGTTGCAACGGCTGTTGAGCTAGTTGAACCAGTTGTTGAGGGCCACCAGGTTGACCTTGTGGTAAAGTTTGGCCTGATGGTTGAGATGGTCCAATATGTCCTTGATGACCAGGTTGACCCAGAGAAGGACCATAGGATTTTCTTGGTTCCACAACATTTGGGCCATACTACATGTGTGGCTATGTTTGAGGTGCAATAGGTTGTCCTTGTGATGGATAAAATTCCCCCCCAGGACCAAAAGATGATCCGGGTTGAACGAGAGGTTGATCCAAGAGACCAGAGGTTTTTCCATGTTGGACCAAAGGTTGTCCTTGTAAAGGTTGGCCTTGTGGACTGTATGGTTGTCCTTATGGACCAAAAGCAGGGCCCTACTGAGTTGAAGGTTGTCCCCGAGAGGGTTGTCCTTGTAAGCCAGAGGGTTGCATAGGAAAAGTAGGTCCCAAATGAGTAACAGACTAATAAGGATCATAACCAGCCAGATAAGTATCATAAACGGCCTGATAAGGATCTATAGGAGGCATATAAACTGGATTCCCATGGTCATCATAATGATGCAGATATTCATATATGGGACTACCAACAACATCATAATGATGAAAATGAAGATTTCTAGGAGGAGGGGGCTGTTGAGAACCCTAAGAATTTTGCTGCTGAACGACTAACAGGTATTCTTCAAAAGTGAGACCACCAGGAATCACAGGAGTAGTGGAAACTGAACTAGAAGCCACACAGACTGTAGGTTGGACTGGAACTGATGTAACAGTAACCGACAGATTTGATGCTGAGGGTAACGGTACCGATGAAGATTGGACTGAACTCTGAGGAGGAGTTACTGTGCTGGAATGTGTAATGGATGCAACACCAGACATAATCTGACTCAGAGACCTATAGCCAATCGGAAGTGATACCGAAGGCAAAGAAGATTTGACAGAGGCATGAGAAAGATCTTCAGGAAAGAGTTGATATTCTCCTATGGATACAGAAATTTCTTCACTGCCAATAGGACTGGAAGAATCCATATCTGAGTCTTCTGTAAGATCTTCGAAAAGACTACGGGGACTAGGAGGTATCGCAGCAGCAACAAAAGGTGATCTAGACATGAGAGGAGGAAATTCTCCTTCGTCCCCAAAACTAGACCAAGCACTTAAAGGAGGCCAATTTAACTCAACTGGCTTGTCAAGTGAAGATCAAGTAGCAAGGGGCTAGATAGACAGTAGAATAGGCTGCGAAAACTCGACAGATCTAGTGGATTGAGGAGTTTAAAAAGAAACGTCTGGAAACGAATCACCACTAGGAGGCAGTGAGGACAACGAAATTGGATGTTCTGCCACTTTGGCTATAAATCAGAACAGGAAGGAAAATAGATAACCAATCCAAGGTACCAAAATCAATAATCAAGGAAATAAATCAGAACAAGTAACAAATTTTTAATAGGCATGTAATCAGAGGTGATTAATTTTATAACACTAAAACCAAAATTCGTTGTTTCATGTTTTAAGAGTCAAGAAACAGGAAAACATGACTCTAGTCACTTTCAATTTGAAACAAGCGTGAAAGGACAAGTGATCAATGATCTCTTATCTTATTTAAAGATTCATGAAAATATCGAAATAACTACTCAGGGATTCTAAGAAAAAGGGTGTACTAGGTTTTCGTGAACTGCCATATACACCTTGGTGATCAAATGAAACAGAAATGACCAAGGACTTGACGTACATGCAAGTAGTCTCCCCGAATGTTGTGTTCGGTGTATCATGGTTACCAAGCGGCAGACTCGGCTTCCAATGGATAAAGGATTGCAACCTAGAGGGGTCTCCCTTTATATACGCGATGGTACAGGGAGCACAAGTCCGTACTAGTGTTGTCTAAAGCCAAAAGGTGAGCGGCAGCTACTAGGTTTTAAGATGCCGGAACACGTCTCTAGCCTAGACCACTAGAAACGTTTCATTAGGTTCCAATGTTGACTTAGGTTCATTGAGTAAATTTTAAAGTTAATCTTGAATTATGTTTCAATTTCATGCCCTATCGAATGTGGAGCTCAACTTCCTAGATGCAAACTATATGCAAATGAATATCATTTCAATTTGATGAATGATAGCTAGAATAAGGACATAAATATTTTAAGCAAGAAAGCAAGAAAAATATGTGAATAAACTTCTAATGCTTTTAATGAAATCAAGGGAAAACGAATTTCCTTCCTAGATTAACAAATTCTAGTTATGTAAAGGAACGTTTCATTTTAAATGTAACAAAAGAATGCAAAGATACTTTTTTAATTTATTTTTTCAATGAAATGAAGCACACATTGTACTAATTCAATGGAAAACAAAATAAAAACTAGTTTTAGTTTTGTGAATGTAAAGTTGTGAAATTGAATGACTCAACCAAAGTGAAACAGACACAAAATATGCAAGCTAATGGAGCAAGCTTTCAAATGAGAAAGAGAGTTCTCAAAATAATCCAAACAAGCAAAGCAATTGATGCTCAAAGTGTTGAAGAAGAAGGACCAATAGAAAAAATGAAAAGACCATTCAATCAACAAACAAAAGGATCAAGAAAACTCAGTCTAAAAACCCAAAACGAGATTGACAACAATCAAAGTGGCTTGTTCTCGAATAGAAGGTTCGATGTGAAAGAACACCTAGAAACCCTAAGGTCTTAACTGACACCGATAAGGAAATGGACAAAAAACTGAGATAAACAAGTCTACAGTAGTCTACACAGTCTCCAAAGGCTTAAACACAGTAAAAAATAGCCCAGAGGAAAGAACAAATGATCAAAAAACACATTAGGGGGGTCAATCCAAAACCAACAGGGATGGGGGCAACTATAAGGCTATAATCCACGCCATACAAAGGTTGGCCTGAGTGCTAAAAGAGCAACATGTGCCAATTGGTGTGACTGTTCAAACAAAAAACGTGCCAAGCTAGAAACCTAAGGGAAAAACAGGAAAAACCCTAACCTAATGAACAGAAGTCAACCTTGACTCTTTGGAGCTGAACAGAGAATGGAAACTCAACAATAAAACCAGAAAAAAGATAGATAACTAAACCAAGAATGGAAACTGACCCAACAGGATGACATGACAAACTCGCACTGATCCCTAGTGGAGTCACCAATTTGTTATGAAGGTAAATCCTCTCTGCAGACAGAGACCATCCCTCTAGCCCTAGGGTGGGTCTAGTAACAAAAGGACACGCTAAAGTGTTGCTTCCTAGTTAATGAATGAACAAAAGACATGGTAGATTGACCTACCTTGAATCCAACATTGTTGATGTTGCAGAAAGAGTAGTGGTCTCTCGCTCCTACCTTGGAAATTCACAATCCATTTGCTGTCACGCCCAGATACCTGCACATAATACAAAGAACAAGAACAACATATGGGAGCGTATTTTCACTCAAAAATATTAGCCAATGAAAGAGGGCTAAACATATCGTATCAAATAAACATCATAACACAAAAGTGGAACCAAACAGTAGTCATGTATATTAATGAGTAGAAGGAAGGGTACATCTGATGCTTTGACGTCGTGATCTCCTCTAGCGGGGTTCAGACGAAACATGTCTCAACTGTCGGTCAGGAAATTAGGACTCAGGCTCTCTTAGAAGTCATCAACTCAAGCTCTCTCGACACTATATTTCTGATTCTATCTCTTATAGCAGCTTAGCTATAGTATAATTCTCTAGTTCAGCTATTCAGTCGTTCAACTATTTTTCTATAATGTGTTCAGCTAGCTTCTACCAAAGGAGATAATTTCTTATATAGAGGGAAGAGATGATGTTGGGATCCCTATAAAGGTGGGAGGGAGTCCTATCCTTTAAGAGAGTTCCAAGGGAGGTGGAAACTACTAACTAAAGGAAGGAGTCCGTGGTTGTTTCAGTTCAACCACTCCTAATGACTCATCCCCGAGGTGGTTGGAATGGAACCTCCGCCTCTATTTTTTTAAAAACATTCCATAAATAGCTTGGCATGGGTGTCTAACTAGCACAGAGCACCAAGTGGCATGGGCTCAATGTTAAATTTCCAGGCCGGCACGAGAATGTAACGGGCTACTCACGCCAAGGCAAAAATAGGGATTTTCACAGCTCTGCTTAGGGAAATGTAAACAAGAATAATGTTTCTTTCATCAAAAGGGATGCAAGGATGGTATTTACAAAGCATGACACTGAATATTAGTCAGAGAAACGACCCTCCAATGTGCGAGTTGGGGATTGCAGGGATAGTGACAAAATGCTGTGTAACACATCCTTACCCATGGGGGAATTCGAGTGCCTAATCTGGGAAGGTTATTCTAAGCTAATATTCATCATCAGGCATTGGTGCCACATTTTTCCTACTCTATGCAGCCCATACATCTTCAGGAATTACACATTCTTGCATTAGGGTTTGACAGGAGGAGGTTGTCCTTCAGTATTTCAGCAGAGGAATCACTGGAGGATTCATCCTTTCACCTTGAGCTTCAAGATAAGCCTTCCAGTGCTTCAAATCCATATCAGGAATCATGTAAAATGTATAATACCTCCAGCAACAGTAGTCCCATCAAGGATTGCCCAATCCAGTCTTGTATATCTAAAGGAGGAGGGAAGTTTCCAGTATTTCAACTATAAATCCTATGAAGGATATTCCCCTCACTTTGTACTTACTGTTTCCATCATTATTGAGTTGATCATACATATCTTGCAGTAGGTATCATCCTCTCCCTCTTAGAAAGCGCATTTTTTCCAGCTGTTGTGTATGCAGCAGTTGTCATCTTAAGAGGAGGAAGAATAAGCTAGATCTCAAACTTCTAGCTTAGATATCCGAAGGAAAGATCAGCCGTCAAAAGCATAGATATGATTTGTAACACATTTCAGCCATATTACATAATTTTATGCTTAAGATCTACATAACCCAATAGTCAAGGGATCAAACCCTAGGAGGGTGAATTTCTGATCTTCGTAGATCTGGATTTCCTTTCTGGGTTATCTTGGGTTTCCATCATAGTGCCCAGATCCACAATATTGGCACCATCAGAGCTCCAGAGCACCATGGATCTACACATTCCCTTTCATATAACAGTTTTAAGATCATCATCAGTTGAAGGTACAATGCAGTATACAGCTTCCAGTAGCTCCAATTATGTAGTGCCTACTTTGGCATGATTTCAGGGTCACTCCAAACCATTTATGTGGATTGAGTGCTTCTATTTTATGCACTGTTGTATATTTAATCCATCTCCTATATAATAAATTGGCTCGCCTATTCTGTATATTTCTGTGTTGTTCATAATTTATGTGTACATAATATGGTGTTTCAAATATTGTGTTTGTGTATTATTGCATTCTCCCTTTTGGGATATTACAATGGTATCAAAGCATGATATTTGGCTTAGCTTGTGGACATTCTTGATAGCATATGAAAATTAGATAGTAGAGATCTTTAAATAATAGAGGGATTAAGTTTTTCTACATCTCTCTTTAGAGCTATGAGGGATATCTTGAAGGATATCAATGAAATGAAGAAAGAAAGGAAAAGAGAAACATTGAGAAGGTTTCAGAATGAAGAAGGTCCTAGTACTTCTTATTAGTAGCAAAGAATACCGAAGAAGCATAGAGCTCCTCGAATATATACTATGCCCACTTTATTTGAAGAATAGAGTGAATGGTATAGAGATAGAAGAAATTTGGATCCTAAAACTCATGAGACTCTAAGTCTATATATTGAAGAGTACAAAGCACAATCTAGAGCATTCAAGGAGGATCTAACTCTCCAATAGTTTTTGCAACTCAAGGAAGAACAAAGATCCTACAACATTAATAGAAGAAAGAGGCACAATAGATTCTATTTTCTTACATTTCATGGATCTTCCTGAAGCAATGTACGGGCTTGGAGGATAGAGTTAGATGTATTCTACAGGCTACATCCTGTAGCTGAGAAAGAGGCTGTTTAGATTGAAAATCTTCACCTTTAAGGTGAGGAAAATGAATGGTGGTTTGGTCACATGGAGCATGAAAAAGTGATTAAATATTCAAACTTCTTTGAAAGGATAGGGAAGGAGTTTGATAGAAGAAAAACAAAGACATTTCACAAAGAGACACTTCCTAAGAAGCCAAGGGAGAATGCCATTCTTTGCACTCTGGAAAAAGAGTCAATACATTCACCACCAGTTGTAAAAGTACTTGTATCAGGAAGAGAGACACTTGCATCTCTACAAGGAAGTCTTAGGATCTTGGCATATAGAGTCCCATGCATGATTTAAGAGATGCATGATGAGGAGGAGGAAGATTCTAGCACTGGTACATTGATAGAAGAGCAACCATCACTCTTACCGACAGTTGGAGAGACCATTGCACCGGTTGAATGAACTCTGGTGGTCTTACATGGTGTTCCCAAACATTAGTTGGTCCAAGGTTTGCAGTCATTTCCATCCCATATTGTTTCAGTACCTTTTATTGAAGCTTTTGGGGACATGCCATTAGGGCCATTGTATAAGTGAGGATTAAAGAGACATGCTGATTTGAAGCAACAACCTATCACTGCACAGAGTACTGTTGATTTGATCAAGGAAAAGATGAGGAGCTATCCCAGTTTGTCATTTTTGAGCTACACTCAACCCTTTGAGTTGAAGTGTGGAGTTTCAGAATATGGGATGAGCATAATCCTATGTATGATGTTAGGCTATGAGTTCAACATTGTGCCTTGCCATGAGACAAATGATACATCATCATGGAGATCAGCAACGCTGTCTATAAGTAGCAGTGATCAGAAGAGGACCCATTCATTGTTGGAGCATTCCAATGGAACCTTCACTCATGAAGCCCTGGAGGGACATATGATAGATGGTAGACATCTTGAGATGGGAAATTTTTTTCCTTTTCAAGATGACACTTTCTCAATGAGCATCTCATAGCTCAAAGAGAAACTTCTACCTATGATATATTCACAACTGTTGAACCTCATAATTGTCCTTTCTCTGACATCCTTTCTCACCACTTTTACCTACCTTTTCATAAATCCATAATTATAATCAATGATAAATGACATGTTTTATCTCAGAGAATGAATTTGAATGATCTCTATGTTATATTTTTATGTTCTTGTTATTTGAATGTATTTTTGTAACTTAGCTACAAAACGCATCCTATTATGTAGCTAATTGTTGTTTCCACAACTACTTTAATGGTTTGACAAGTTCCAAGGAGGGAATGGAGGAATGAGTCACATGGGCATATTTAGAATGATCCACATATGGATCTCATCCTATCCACCTGGTTAAATTTGACAGAAAAAGGTGCCTATGCTCATGGTCAAAGTGTGGTCAAAGGACGTGATCCGAGAAAAAAGAACTCTCGATTTTCTCTGACGTAGAAAATCGAGATTTAACAACTTATATTTTTCTTCTATGTTTTAGTTGTAATCACCATCTATAGGTGGAATTAGCTCTAGACATTTACATTTAATTTTGTTTAAATACCGTTTGTTTAAAAACCAAAAACAGTCTTAATTTTTGTGAATGTTGTGTATGCTTTGAGACAACGTTCTTTTCCATAATATGAAGACCATGTTCATTGTTCTAGTTTCATATTTATGTGTGTATAGTGTGCTAGGATCTCAACTCATTTTTTTGCAGAGTGCCCTTGCACAGAATAATGTTTCATTAGTTGTTTTAGTTTAATTTCATTAGCTATGTTTTTTCAATTCATATGTTAAATTTCCATTTGCTTTATAACTAATATTTAGATTAAATGTTTTATCATTTCATATATTAAATTTATGAATGATTTCTGTTGGGCCAGAATTGTGAATTACAGATAAATCACACTTCCCTAGACAGGTGCTAGTCTAGAACAATAGGTGAAAGACTATACGACTATTTTTCCTAACTCAGAATAGATACACATAGAGGATTGGAGGCTTACTTGTTCAGTCACTTCCAAATGGCTCCTTCTATCGCTTCCGTTGCAACTTCAAATTCAAGCAGTTTGTGAGCTAAATTCTTCCTGCAAGAAAGAACATTGAAACAATAGAATATGCAATAATATATATATCTATTCAAGCTAGTTAGCTAAATCAGTAAAGCATAAACTATATATATCAACCAAGATCTTGCAATATGGAAAATCAAAGCCAATACAGATGCATATAGGAAAAAATAAACAATACTCTTTATTGATGATAGAAAGAGAGGTTACAACCTAGTGACTGATTTGAAGTGACCTTCCATCAATGTTCCCAAGCCTCTTCACAGTATAAATCTCTCCAGCAACATCTTCAAAAATCTAGCTCTCAATTGAAAATCCTCCAGCATTTATTTACTCCAATTCTTCCTTCTCAAGCACTTAGATATATCCTCAATTTATAGATGAAATGTAGGTTGTTTTGCAATCAATAAATCTCCAAAAATAGGCAAGACATGTTTCCAGTCATGTAGATGTGAAATGGACACTTGGATATGAAGATTGACACATGTGAACTCTTCTAGAAGGCACTAGGCAAGTGGAGATTCTGGAACAATGATAATTTCGCTCTCAATGTGACCAACACACTTGTGAATGTCAGGAATTGCTTTGCAGAGTAGCCTTGCATGGGGCTACCTGCATATGCAACACACTTAGGCCCCTTAGAGCCTGCGTTGGTGAGATATCATATGCTATATAATAAGCTTCAAACCATGGAAACCTTTGCTTGATGAAAGTCTTGCTTGATTTTTCTTGTTTCTTGTCTTAGGGCATGTAGAAATTGAAATGATAGAGAATGATAGATCCTTGATCATTGTTCTTGGGGATGATGTCTAGTTAACCAGGTCATTGGGAATGGTGCTCAAATTGACCTATAACAATTGCCCCCTAAAGCATGAGATCCAAATAATAAGAACATTTGATTGAGATGTTTTACACTGTGATGAGTCTGGAAATGAAGCGGAGTGGTCACCTGCATCAATATTACAATACATTACATCATTATATATCCTCTTTTGATCATAATTGCTGAGGGTAGGCATTCCCATGTTAATCACATAAAACAATTTAATAACATGTACATAATTCACAAAGTCATCTACATTGGAATGTTGCCCAGATGCAGACATGCCTACAGATATAGGCCCATGTTTGGATGACAATCTGTATGTAAAGTCACCATACAGATGATGTGTACAACAATCCTGAAATTGCAGCCTGGATGGATGAAACTAGATCTGGGCTCTTCTTATCTCGTTCACTCAATCATTCGGGTACAAGTCTAGCCATGCGAATATATGATTTGTAATCGAACATGGACAGAAATTGTTTGATTACTAGCCAATGATGTGATCTATTAACAAATGCAAGAGAACCACCATTAATGTCAATGAACCTCAAGGTACTACAGTACATTTCGTAAGGCGTGAATTGATGATTTGATGTCGAATGCCAAACAAAATCTTTCGGTCAAAGGTCCTGAAGCGAGGATCTTGTCGATGCTGTAACAAGCCTCATGGTATTGGAATCTGATGTTTCTAAGTGAGCTTCTTGGATATTGATTTTTTGTCGAAAGGAAGACACCTTGTTGCAAAACTTGGAGTTACTGATTTCGGAGACAAGGGTATGACTTGATATAGAAATTTTTAGGAATGAAGGTCATGAAAATGAAGGTTTATGAGTATTGCAGGTGGATTAGTTTTTAATTACTGGATGAATTCTCTTGAACATATCGGAGACACTGTGATGAGTTGGAAGCATCTACCCAAAACCGAAGTGAAGGTATGCTGAACCATAGGTGTGAATGAACCGTCAAGATGATTACCCAACCCAAACAGTCACAGACATGGAGTGAAAGAAGTGTCATGTTCAAGAGAGACTTGCTACCAAAAAGAAACTTTTCTTACTTTTCCGAAATTTTCCCCAGTCATTTTTCGACCAGTACCACTTTATTTTTTAACAAGCTTGAGGAGGATAACATTTGCTTGATCTATAATTCAACCCTTCGAGCAAATAATGTATCACTATTTAATAATTTAACGAGTCTAGCAATGAATGAAACTCGATTCTTTCCATGATCGACAAGTCCGTCGCTATTTTATGTTTTAACGAGCTTAACGACAATGATAGCCCAGTCCTTTTTCATATTTAGAGAGTCTGAAAAATAGGACAAAAGAGAATTCCAAAAGTACTTTTTCGTAAATTTGTCACTCAGATCTGAAAAAGTGTAAAAAAATATCTAAGAGAACCTCTTTGGTCATGTTTAACCAAGTTATTCATTTTTTGTAAATAATCTATCTCAGTCTCGAAAAGGGTTAAACTTATACTGATCAGATATCGATTCATTTACTTTAACGAGCTCAAAAATACAAGTGCTCGACAATCTTTTCACATTATCGAAGTTTGAAAAGAGTTGAAAGAAGACTCCAGGGTTTCCTTTTTCACTGTTATCTAAGCTCGAAAAAGAGATAAAAGTGTGCTTCAAATCCTTTTTCGTTTTTAACAAAGCTCAAAAAATAAGGAGAAAAAGTATGCTTTGTGGTCAAGTCATTCTTCAAATAAATCTGCACGACTAATCTATTCATTAGTTATATTTCCTGTTCAGAACAACATCAAATGGATTAAAAATACCTATTTCATGATAAAAAAATAATAAGACTATAGTCATAGCAATAAATTTAACATGCAAACAATTAAATGACTATTAAAAGTAGTTTCACTATTCATTTTTACCATTCCATAGTTACCATTTTCATTTTGGAGCTCTGAACCTAATTTTTCTCTCGAACTTCAGTCATTTGATTGTGGTCATTTATGTGGATGGATTTCATCGCCGTTTGATCTAGGTTAGTGTCATGAACCTTATCTTCCTTTTATTACTCATTTCATTTTCATTTTTTTCAAATTTTTAGGGTTTTAAGGCCCCTTGGGTAAATTCTACCCAAAATGAGGGTAATTCACCCCTGAATGTCGAAACTTTCATTTCATAGAAGGTACAGTCAAGGGTACCTGCATGTGAAACGCACTGTCTTAGACCAGGGAGTGCATTGGGCAGAGTTCAAGTTTTTGGTTTTCATGATGTACTCAATATTTGCCTAGTTTTTTTCCAATGATTGGAATCTAATGGATCTTATGGTTGTATTTTAGGTTTCCATCGGATTATAATGACGATTACATGGAGGGAAAGAGAACATTAAGAACAATATATGATTGCCTTGAATGATCCGGATACTGTAAGAGCCGTAAGAGATTGTGGACTACTTAAGTACTTCAAATTGTCGGGAATGAGGCAAAAAATAGAACCATTGGAGTTCTTAGTTCAAGCATGGGATCTAGCGATAGAGGCATTTCACATTAAAAACAAAGTGGTTCCCATAATAGTTGAGGATGTGTATTTTCTCACAGGTTTGTCGAGGAGAGGTTTGCCCATTTCTCTCACAGGTTATACCATTGGAGGAGAGCCAATGATGGATTATGTTATGCAGTATTGCTATCCAGGGGCAGAACCTAGAAAATATGGAAAAATAAAAATCCAGGATGTCAGGGATTTTCCTTTGAGAACCATCCTTTTCACGATCGCTAAAATTTCTGGCACTGTTACACTACATGTAGCGAACATATCGTATATGCAATATGAACTAGAGTGCTTAGAGCCAACAGTCTTCAACTGTTCTTAAGCTGTTCTATCTTAGATAAAGGAACAACTGAATAAAGAAAAGGGAGGAAGGAAGAACAATTTTAGTTATGGTTCAATCCTTATCTCCTTTGCTTTGTAACGAATTCCACTAATGTGGCCACAACATGTAACATTGGATATATCTAGTCTTATAGATCCTCGAATGCAGAGATGGGTAGAACTCATGGGTTAGCATGCAGGCCAATCGACCATTGTGTTCTCTACATCGTTCTTCACCTGATTTCAGTGAAAGATCATCACCATCAATGAGTATGCATACATAGGCATCGACTTCCGAGGAGATCCAGATCTAGTATTACCAGAAGGTGCTCAAAGGGGTGCAATAGGTAAGAATGATTCGACCATGCTTTTTGAATTTTATAAGGTTTATACAATGTTTTTGTGTTCTATTTCTTTCCAAGACTAAACTAAATGTTTGATGTAATGCAGATATTGGTCGTGTTCAACCAGTAGAGGAACCAGAGAACGAAGCAGATGCACCAACAGAGAGGGTTGTCAGGAGAGTTGTCCTTCAGGACCTTGATATGGCTGAGACTCTGGCTGAGCTTCAGCAGCACATAGAGCGATTGAAATTTGAGATTCTGGATTGCCAGATCGAAGAGCTTCCCATGCAATTGCAGTGACACACTATTGGGGTTCCTAACCATTGGATGTGGTTGCTTCTTACGATTTCTAGATCTATAGCATGTTACCATGAGAACCACTAGTTTAGTTGTGACATTTTGCATACATTTTTAGGTTAGATGACCAATGTTTCTTTGGCACAAATTTTGTAAAAACCTATAACCGTCTATCTATATGATTTCAAATTTTTTCCTATGTTTAATGCACAATCCTATTCAATGATGTGAATGTTTTCTTTACCTATGTTGCAAATTTCTATCTAAAACTTGATTAGCTAATGAATCAGTTAAAGTGTTCAAATTTCTGGAAATATGTTGATATTGAATGAAATCAAAATGTCTCTCCAAAAGTTGATCTCTTAGGAACAATCTAAAAAGTGTTGGATTTCTAACAATATAAATACGAGTAACTTGTAATACCACAATTTGTGAGTCTAACATTATGATTATGTGGTTAATACCAAATGAAATGGAATTAGAGATAAGTCCAATAAACACACTATACTCAACGATATTGTTTGTTGATCTACCGATACAAATCCCTGAAAACTCACTAACTCGCCATTCGAAGCAAAATTGGCCCACACTGCAGAGGATAGATTCTACGTACTATGACTAGCACCATCAATATATCCAAAAAATGGTTCCGAAGATTCAGTCATATGCGATGAAATGTAAAGCAGATTACTAATGTCAAGAAAACTCTTAAAAAAATTAAGATAGTAAATTCAAATCAATATCATATAAACAATATAATACAAAAAATTACTACACTCATGATTAAGCATAGTAATGTTTCAAATACAACCCATTTCTAGGTTGTGCCACTGGAATCCCATCATAATCAACTAACTCGTAGGCACCCTTAGCAAGAAATTTTTTGACAATATAGGGGCCATGCCATAATGGTTTGAATTTCCCTGTACCTATTACATTAGCTTCTTAATCATAAAGAAGGACCAATTCACCCTCTGAGTAGATGCGAGGCTGGACATTTTTGTCATATTTTTCCTTTATACGTCTCTTATGTGCTTCGTTGTCCAATTGGGCTTCACGACGTGTTTCATATAGATGGATGAGGTTAAGGATATGCACTTCTTCTTATGAGGTGTCAGGTAACAAGTCTATCGTGAGTTTTAACGATGATATTTCACATTGGATTGGTAAGATAGATTCCAAACCATACACCAATTGAAAAGGAGTAAATCCATTTGCGTTTCTCATCGAGGTTTGATATGCCCACAAAGCAGATTACAGGATCAAGTGTCAATTCCTTTTATAGATTCCTATCATTCGTTGAAGCATTCGTTTAAAAGTTTTGTTAAGAGCCTCAACTTGTCCATTTGATTGTGGAAAATAAGGAATAGAATTATCATGTGACAATCCTAACTTGGCAGTCAATTCAGAGATCATATGGTTGCAAAAATGCTTCCCATGATCCGTAACTATAGCTTGTGGGACCCCAAACCGTGCAATAATGTGGTTAAATAAAAACAATGCAGTTGTTTGTCTTGTATTTTTGAATGTAGGCATCGCTTCGGCCCATTTGGTAAAATAGACGACTGCGAAAAAAATATAACGATGCCCCCCGGACGAAGGAGGGTTATAGGTCATGAATTCAATACCCCATTTCGTAAATGGTCCAGCAGAGACAACAAGATGCATTGGTGCTGGCAGTTTGCAGATTTTATGATAAAAAATCTGGCATGCATGACAAATTCTGATTGCGAGGATGCAATCTCGAAATATAGTAGGCAAAAAGTAACCGGCGCAGAGTATCTTCTATGCGATAGCATATCCAGATAAATGTCCACCACAAGCCCCATCATGACAATCATTTAACACTTTTTCGGCCTCCTCATGAGTGAGGTACCTCCTTAAGATGGTATCGACACCATGACGATAAAGTGTATCATCAACGATCAGATAATATTTGGCTTGGTATCGAATACATTGCTGATCAAAGTGAGAGGTATTAGGTCGCAAATTTTGGGTTTGGAGATAAATGATGAAATCCCCATACCAAGGATCAGATGATGCGATCAGAAACAAAGACTCATCTAGAATAGATGGTTCTGATGTAATAACAGTACTATCAGAGGGAAGGTCACAGAGAAGCTCAGCCAAAACTAAAGACTTCTTTGACTTGGATTTGATGAATTCCAAATCAAATTCCTGAAAAATGAAAATCCATTTTTAATATTTTCCCCCCAGCAATTGACGTGATAAGATGTAAGTCATGGGGTTGCAATTTGAAACTATTATTGTTTTTCGAAGCAGGATATAATGGCGAAATATTTGGATAGCTTGAACAGCTGCCAAGGCAAGATTTTCCACGCACGAGTACTTAACTTCCATATCATTGAGATTAAAACTAAAATAATAGATCAGACGTTCAATTCCATCTTCTACTTGGACAAAAACCATAGTGATGGTCATTTCAGCCATGACGATATATAGGAAATAATCATTTTGATAATTAGGAGGATACATTAATGACACTCAGACAATATGGTCCTTGACAGCATCAAAAGAAGCTTGCGCATCTTTGTCCCAATGGAAGGGAACCCACTTTTTCAATAATCGAGTAAATCCTTTAGCCATTTCGGCGTAGTTTGGAATGAACCTTCTCAGGAAGTTTGCCTTTCCTTGAATTTTCTATATCTGAAGTAAGTTTGACGGTGTAGGCAAATCAAGAATGGCCTATACCTTCAGTGGGTCTATTCGAATTCCTTCTTTTGAGACTACGAATCTGAGCAATCGACCAAAACCAACACAAAACACACATTTGTGTGGATTGAGGCATATCTTGTAGTGTCGGCAGCGTAAGAAAATGGCTCTCGAATGCATTGGGTGATCAGTTCGATTTCGTGAATGCGCTGGTAAATCATCTAGATATGGTTGAACAATGTGATTGATGTCATTGAAAGCATAATCCATTTCTCTCTGAAAATTTTCCCCGGTGTTCTTTAAACCAAATGGAAGTTTCCTATATGTGAATGTGCTCCAGGGACAAATGAATGTTGTCTTATGTTGGTCATCTAGGCAGATATTGATTTGATTGTAGCCAGAAAATCCATCCATGAACGAAAAAATTTCGCATCCAGCACAATCGTCAATAATCTGGTCGATAAAGGGAGTAGGATTGTTTTCTTTTGGACAAGCCTGATTGACATCCAAATAATCAACGCACACTCTAATGGTTCCTTGTTTTTCATAATAGGAACAATATTGGAAACCCACTCAATTAGCGGAACAAGGTAAATGAAACCAGCACACAAAAGTTTTTCAACTTTTACTTTGATGGCAACGGCTTTCTTTGGATGAACAGGATGAAGCCATTGATGCACTGGTTTGACATCAGAATACATATTAATAGTGTGTTCAACTATACTAGTATCTATGCCTGGAATTTCATCATAAGACTAAGCGAATACATCATGAAATTCATGAAAAAGAGAGCGATATAAATCAAGTTCTGATGGAGAACAAGATACATTGACATAAATATTTTCTACAACACCAGGTTTGGTTGAAATATCAATAGAAATTGTTTCTTTGATATCTGATAAATTTCACTCAAAGTCAATTGCATTAATTGGTAAAGAAATCGAAAATAAAGTTTTGATGGATGGGTGATATATTTCACTGAGATTGTTTTCTTCATAATCAGGAATATGGGAATGATGATGATATTCATCCCATGGTTCTCATTCTGACATCATAGCTTCCAAAATGTTTTCATCTATCAAAAACTTTGAGGAAAATGGATTATATGGAGTACCAAAATCTAATGAACGATTAACCCAAACACTCAGCGACGCTGATTTCGGATTTGCCACCTAAACCAAATAGATTGATTGCTATGCCAGATCAATAGGGCTCGACGGTAAAACATCATCCAACATGGAAATATTAGAATCACCTGTACTCTCCCTTAAGCCAGATAGAGTAGAAGAGATCACGTAGCAGGTCTTTATGCTTGCAGTTTCTGCCGATTTCATAGGCGGCGGTAATGCAGAGGTTCCCATAAGAGTGGAATCCTTTAAGAGTCCTACACTAATGTTTTGAATTTATAGTTGGGGTAAGTGAACTAAATGAATGCTTCAAGTTACCTATGAAGTAGATGAAAAAAAGGATAATTGATTAATGACTATGATTATACCTTTATGTGGAAATTCAGTAATTCTAAAGTATGTAGAAACAATGGAAGTCATTGCATATACCCATGGTCTTCCGAGTAAAATATTATAGTCAAGGGATCCATCAACAACCTTGACATCAATATTTAATGTCTTTCCCCCTAATTCAACATGTAGGTTATTGATAATACCACAGGGTTTATATGTTCTTCCATCAAAATCCTTCAACGTCGTTGATGATTGTGATAATCGTGGTGAGCCAAGTGACTTCCAACAGTTTAGAGATATAATGCACACAGATGCTCCCTCATCAATAATAGTGCGATGAAAAAGGTGATTGAGAACATTTACTTGTATGGAGAATGCCAATTCTGCTGGTAATTGCGACACATAGCCGGTATGATTAAAGACGACAAGATTAGAATCAGTTGGATCAATTCCACCAATGGCTAACAATACAGCCTGCTTCTGGGAGGGAAAATTTTGTAATACCTCAAGAGTAGACATAGCTGAAGGGGATTGAGCCGGATCTTAAATTATATTATAATTTTGCACAGCTCTTGCTCGAGGATTATATGTCGATTTATGAATTACTCCCTTTGGTGGCTTAATTGTCAATTCAGGAATAATAGTAGGTGGTACTGATTCATTAGATGGATTCATTGTCGAGGTAGTAGGTTGATCAGCAGCCGAACTACCATAGTATTTATTCCGCTTCGACACCAAAATATCTTGTGAAGGTTTTGTGGTGGATAACATTAACACTTAGGAAATAGGAGCTGGATCCATAGCAACCAAATTAGTGTCCGGATTTAGAAATGGGTCTGTCAACACAACTGATGCATGAGAAGTCTTGATGATTTTCGAGACTTCCGCATGGTGAGGAAAATCCGTAACAAAGTGTTCCTTGTTACAGATTATGCATGGATAACGAGGTTTCTGTGGTCTAGACGGTTGATCAGATGATAATTCCTGCGGGTTATAAGTTTGCTTTTTCTTTCATTTCCCCTTTTTCTTACCTCCTGGTTTCTTGTCACTTTTGCCTTTGTCAAATTACATGGCATTAATTTTGGAAGTAGGAGCAGGATTATATGCAGTAGTATGGTGTGTGTTTTTAGTTCCTATCAAGCCATCTCCGACATGAGAGTCCTTTATTTGAGGAGGAACATTGAAATTAGATCGCGGCACATTAGGGATTTTTTCATAGAGCATGCAAGACTAAGTGTAAATAAAGTCTAAATATTGGGCATGAGCAATAACTTGCTCTTTTGTGACGATGCCAACTTCAGCCACATCCTCAATTATAGATGGTAACAGGGACTTAATGGACCGTTCAACAAGGAGCTGATCGGGAACAAATGTCTTAACCATTCGTCGATGGCGACGCCACTCATGAATATGATGAGGAATTTGAGTAGAATTAGTCTGTTTGAAATTGGTCAAGAGTTCCGTTCCAGTTTCGTATCTGATCGGTAACTAGAAATGGGTCAAAAAGATAGTAGCTAAAGCAGTGAAATTTTCAAAAGAAGCTCTAGGTAACTCAATGTACCATTTAGCAGTCGGACCTGTGAGCATATGCTAGAAATGACGTAGTCGAGCAGACTCATCATTCAAGGAATTTGATGAACACCATAAATGATAAGTCATGACATGAGTCGATGGATCTTCTCCAGGGTTTCTATTGAATTTATGAATATCGAAAGGTAATTTATCAGGTATCACTGGCCACCAAGGAGCATAATTGATAGGATCATTGGTTAACTAGTTTAAATCTGGTAATTCTAAGGTTGCAACAAAAGGCAACTGTCGATTAATGTCAAGTTGAGCATAGCCAGGGTAAGATGGAATTTCTTGGGCAATAGGTCTTTGAGCACAAACATATGGAATTTACTACTAATAACCCATATAGGGGTTGTTTTGCATAGCAAACGCTTCAGAATTATGTTGACCAAAACCTGGATATGGTACTTGTTGAAATGCATTTTGAGGCATCTGTGCTTGTGGCTGCCAAGGGGTCTGTCCACCAATGTTATAACCAAAATTAGTATAAGTTGGATTCAATTGATATGTATAACCTGGTTGCGTTTGTGACATCCCATAAAATGGTACACCAACTTGTGAATAAATGATCCCTGATACAGGTTGTTGTAAATTAACCAAAGGATTTTGAGTCTGTGGACCCAACATTTGATGATATTGTGTCGAATAACTTGCCTGATAAGGTTGATGTACAATATTTTGATTCTGTAACAGGGGTATATATGTATTAACAAGTGGTAATGAAGTGGGTGTAATAGGTTGAATCGGTTGATACGAGTGTACAACCATTTGTGGTTGGATAAGTAGAGTGGACTTCCATTGACAAACATTCATGTAAACATTATTTTGACCAAAAATTTACTGAGTACTGTCATATTGGGAGACCAAATGTTTCTCCCTAGCATAAGGAGGATAATAAGATGGAAAATAGTTTTCTCCAAACGCTGGGAGTCCAGTTGATATGGTACTTAAAGGAATTGAACCAAAAGGACCGACTTGATATTGCCCTGATGATGTATGTAATGAATCAATTCATTCAGTACTAACGATAGGACTACTAGTTAAAACACCAGATGATGATATTGGCAAAGACCATGAATGTGAAGATGCACCAAAGAAAGTGCCAAACAATGATTTGTAGCCTGTTGGGACTGAAGGGCCACCGTGAAAATATGAATCTGGTGAGGTTGTGAACATCGACGGAGTAGCAAGGGTAGGAGCTGACGTAATTGGAACAATATACACAACCAAATATTTTGGTTCAGACATGGTTGTATGACCAAATGTATACCCTCGAAAATTGATGGGAGATTGAATGGTTATAGGATCAACAAAAGCAGATGGAAACGATTGAGGAAAAGGCTCATATAGGTAAAGGGCCCACCCCAAAATGGGTTGGAGTTAAAGGTGTATCATCTTGTGGGATTTATTCAATTGAAATTAAACCTGGAGGAAGAAATTCACCGTCAGGCCCAAAATATATTTCAGACAATTAACTGTGTGATATAGGAGTTTCAGTGGCTATGGAAATTTGTGGGGTGACCAAGGTAGGAACAACTTCTGGTTGTTAGACTTCAGGATTCATATTTTCTGGCAAATAAGAGACATAATCTGGATCAATTTGTGATTGAACAACATCGGGTCCAGGAGGTATGGTCTCAGTGATTGAATGGATCGTGACCACAGGTAGCTGTGAAGACTCTGTTTCGACAATAGTAAATGAAATGGGATGTGTGGAAACAATTTGAGCTAACTCTGGTTTAAAATATGATGTGTCACCAGAGTTACGAATTGTACTTGATTCAGCAGATCGTGATCGCCTTCGCTTACCAAAAGTAACTTCTGGTGGTAAAGGTTGTTTTAAAGCTAATCTATGTGAACGATGGGGGAAAGGATTTCTTTTTTCCATGATTACTGATTTATTTTAACCAAAAAACAAATAAAAAAGAGAGGGTAATACTAGGCAAAAGGGTTTACCAAGAAATTGTGAACTGCAGAATACCTCCTGGCGAACCAAGAAGTACGAGCAGGTAATCTTCCCGAATGTTGTGTTTGGTGTATCACAATTTCAAGGCAGTTGACTCGGTTCACTATGGATGGATAGCACCTAAAATGTTTCCTCCCAAATATACCCAAAGGTACTTGGAGGGCCAAGCCCATATTCGCACTATCTGATGCAAAAACGCACAGTAAGAGCACCCCTTTATACTTATCGTACTATAACACCGCCCGATATACCTGAAAGTACGTGGACAAGCTACGATATACTTACGTACGTGGAGTGAGGTATCACACTCGGAATGTATCGTAGACAAGTTAACAACAACTGCTATTTTTTATGATGCCAGAACACATCTCTAGCCTAGACCTTCTAAATGTTATCATTATGGTTCCAATGCGTTGTTAAGTAAATTGAGATTTATTTTATGTTGATCTTGCATAACAATTTTCCTTTCAAAGGTTCACCGCGATGATGTGTATGAAATTCCTAAAATTCAAGCTCAGAATCATAAAAAAACTTTCACTTTTAGTTTTTTCAATGAATAACCTAGCTACTAAGGGAAGAGAGAAAATAGTTCGTGAGAAAACAAATCAATGAACAAAAACAAAATCAATGAATGCAGATTTCCTAATGTTCCTTTTGCAAAACACACACAATCCTACATGAAAATGCAAGCTTTTATTTTTATTTTCCTTAATGTTATGAATGCAGAAAAGAAACTAGGTGCACTAGATCAATAATTCAAATTCTTTTTACTTTCAAGAAACGAAGAATACAAACAACAATTTCTCTTTTGAAGGAAAAACGAGGATTTCAACAACAATTTTTCCTATCAAGGAAATGAAGATTTTACGACAATTTCCTATTTCGAAAGCAAATGATTCTTAATGTGACCATAAAAATTACTTTAAAATCAACTGGTCAATGATAAAGAAAAAAAAATTAAAACAACATTGAACAAATTTTTAGTTAAAGGAGGAAGAAGTATATAGATTCACTGGTCAATCGAGCATCAAAATTTTTAGAACATAGCAGAAAACAAAACTGAAGCAAGTTGCAAATTCAAATTCAAGGGAATTTAGGTACTTTCAGGAGTCAACGCAGTCTCCAAGGGGATACAGTGCTCTGCAACACGGGCTAGGAAGGGAGACAATTCTTTGCAAAGCACTGTGTCCAGTCTAAGGGTGAGTTGGGTGCAGTATACAAAGAAAAATGCTACTGTTTAACTCACTTCCTTTGCAAATTAGGCTCTGTAAAAGGTTAATTTTTTTGTGTAATAGATATGGGGTGGATAAATAAAGAAAATTAGAGGCTAAAACATCTAGAACTAAGAGAAATTATCCCCAGTGGAGTCACCAATTTTTTGGGCCAGAATTGTGAATTACGGATAAATCATGCTTCCCTAGACAGGTGCTAGTATAGAACAATAGGTGAAAGACTATATGGCTATTTTTCCTAACTCAGAATAGATACACAGAGAGGATTGGAGGCTTACTTGTTCAGTCGCTTCCAAATGGCTCCTTCTGTCGCTTCCGTTGCAGCTTCAAATTCAAGCAGTTTGTGAGCTGAATGCTTCCTGCAAGAAAGAAAACTTAAACAACAGAAGATGCAATAATATAGATATATATTCAAGCTAGTTAGCTAAATCAGTAAAGAATAAACCACATACATCAACCAAGATCTTGCAATATGGAAAATCAAAGCCAATACATATGCATATAGGGAAAAATAAGAAGTACTCTTTATTGATGATAGAAGGAGACATTACAACCAAGTGAATGATTTGAAGTGACCTTCCAGCAATGTTCCCAAGCCTCATCATAGTATAAATCTCTCCAGAAACAGCTTCACAAATCTAGCTCTCAATTGAAAATCCTCCAGCATTTCTCTATTCAAATTATTCCTTCTCAAGCACTTAGATCTGTGCTCAATTTATAGATGAACTATAGGTTGTTTTACAATCAATAACTTTCGAAAAATAGGCAAGACATGTTTCTAGTCATGTAGATGTCAAATGGACACCTGGATCCAAATCTTGACACATGTGAACTCTTTTATAAGGCACTAGCCAAGTGGAGATTCCGAAACAATGAGAATTTCGCTCCCAATGTGACCAACTAACCTGTGAATGTCGGGAAGTGATTTTGTAGAGCAGCCTTGCATGGGGCTACTTGCGTATGAAACACACTTAGGCCCCTTAGAGACTATGTTGATGAGCTCTCATATGCTATATAATAAGCTTCAAACCATGGAAACCTTTGCTTGATGAAAGTATTTATTGATTTGTCTTATTTCTTGTCTTAGGGCATGTAGCAACTAAAATGATAGGGAATGATATACCCTTGATCATTGGTCATGGAGATGATGTCTAGTTAACCAGGTCATTGGGAATGGTGCCCAAATTGACCTATAACACTTTCTTAGGATTAGTTTAGAATGACTGTGTAATATTTCGATTACCAAAAACATCTCAAGAAAGTAGTTCTTTTATTTTCCAAAATTGGATTTTGTTCGAGGCATTAGAGCATACAGTTACCTTAGTTCTCTTCACATAATTTTACACTGCTTTCTTAGATTGAAAACCTCAATTAATTGTATAATTATATTCTTGTAAATATCATGTCAAGAAGATGACTTTGTCGTGCTTCCTAAATTGGATGATTGAGTATTTAAAATATACAATAGTTGATTTTTCCTTCATATATTTTTACATTTCTTTCTTAAATTAAAAACATCAATTAAATGTATAATTGGATGCTTGTAAATCATGTCAAGAAGGTGACCTTGTCATCCTTCCTAAATTGGATGATTGATTATTTAAAATACATACAGTAGTTGAGTTTCCTTTACATGATTTTTAAATGCTTTCTTAGATTAAATATTTAAATTAAAGTATAATCAATTGCTTGTAAATCATGTCAAGAAGATGAATTTTTCATTCTTCCAAAATTGGATGATTGAGTAGTTGGCCATGCTGTAGTTTCTTTTTAATTCCTTTGAATTTGCTTTCACATTAGAATTTTCATTTCAATTCTTAGTCATAG
The DNA here is from genome assembly GCA_034641835.2 of Pinus albicaulis. Taxonomy (NCBI): domain Eukaryota; kingdom Viridiplantae; phylum Streptophyta; class Pinopsida; order Pinales; family Pinaceae; genus Pinus; species Pinus albicaulis. The sequence continues at coordinate 1,004,630,427 of CM076578.1, read as the reverse complement.
GATTTATGTTTTTAATCCATGGAGTAGAGTCAAATTAAGATTAGATTTAAATTCCAGAAAGATCAAAGTTATTAGAACAAATGCTTTGTTTTCTAGATCAGATTCTAACAATTTAAAGTTTGATTCATTTTTATGTAAATTAGAATATTTAAAGAACATTTCCTTTTCTTCCTTCTTTCAAGATTAGTTTTTAACATTAAAACTTCATTAGATTTAGTTGATTCATTTCATAGTTATCATTTCTTGAGATTAAATCCTTTATACACAAAAAAACAAAACCCCCCAAAACAATATAAAAGCATACACAACGACGTAATAAGAAGGTTAACTAGTCATATATAGTGCACCACACTTCATCAGATTACTAACATCAGTTGATGATTTATGATAATAAATTTAAGACATTAAATTTGCTGAACATTTTATTGCCATTTCTAGGGAAGTGTAATTAGGTAACCTTATTTCTTACATCTAAAAAAAAATGATGTGCGTAGAGAAAAATATTCTAGGAGTAGATTCATATCTAGAGGCAGGAGTTTAATTCCAACAGCACCATTCATCCCACCTAGACCACGTAGTGCTACACCACCATCTTAAACTCATATTCTATATTTCACTAGAAATATACTTCCTGAAGTCTTAAGGTCAAAAATCCAATCACGAGAATCTCCTACTTCATCCACTGAGGCATTCTTAGAGGAATAATATCCTAGATCTCCAATAAAAGGAGTAACCCTTTTCACCTATAGAGGAGAACACATTCTAGCTGAGGAGTTAGAAATTCCTAGTAGGGAAGAAGAAGAAGAACCTTTATTCAATATCCCATTGATAGAATAACTAGAGGAAGATAAATTAACTTTAGAGTTAGAACCTTATATTAGCTCTGAGGAATCTACAACATCATGAGAAGGAGAAGGAGAAGGAGAAATTTTAAATGTAGAAAATTTATTGTTGGGAGGAGGAATAGGTGGAGGACAAGGTAGAGAGAATAGAACAGGATGTGAAGGAAATATAAGAAATAGGGAAGATGATAATTCTTTTGGATTCCCTATAATTGACAAGGATACAAATTCCACAATGAAAAATATTTCACCTTCCATTCTTCCAAATTTCCCTGGATTAAAGAGTGAAGATCTTGAAACCTTTTTGTTCAAATTCAAAGTTTTGTGTAGATCTTATGACTACTTACAAGACTCTAAAAAATTAAATCTATTTCTTGCAGCACTTAAAGTAGCAGCTTTAAAATGGTTCATGGGTTTGGTCACGCAGTCTATTAGAACATGGAATGATATGAAAAGAGAATTTTTAGAAATATATTTGGATTATTGCATACCTATTAATCGAAAGGATGAAGTGTTCAAGATGATGCAAAGAGAGGGTGAGAACCTCGAGTATCTAATTGAAAGAATCAATTATAACATAAAAAGAGCTAAAAAGGAAAACTTAGATCAAGATATTCTAAAATATCTCTTGTTACAAGCCATTAGAGATGAATGGATAGAAACTATCAACATGATGGGTAGGGCAGATATCTCTCAACTCACATTACCTGAAATTTGTGGATTATGTATTCATCTCTCAAGGGGAAAATAAAAAACTTAGAAAAATCCAAGAGATCCTTCTCTTTCTAGAGTGAATAAATCTGCAACTGGAACAGTAAGTAGGGCATAAATTTGAAATAAGCTTGATGAATTTAAAACAAATATTTTAGGGAGTCTTAGTGAATAGATATACACCCTTGAATTAAAAAACAAGAAGAAATCTGAAACTGATGCCTTAGTTATTTTATGTCCTAAATGAAAAAAGAAGCATGCTTTAAGAGAATTTCATCTTGATGTAAAAGTCATAGAGATCTGTGTGATTTGCTCAGAAAATCATGAAACTAAGAGTTGCCCTTCAATCCGGGTCTTAAGGCTATTTTTTAGGAAGAAGTAACTTTAAATCCAGTAGAACCTCTTTGCCTTGTCTCTAGAATACCATGGAAGGGGCCACAAACTCAAGGTTTCAACAACCAAATGTATACTCAACCCCCACCAAATAATCAGAATTCTTGGCAGCAACCTTGGTCCCAACCTCAACCTTGGGTACAAGGAATGCAAAATCCCTATGGTAGATATTCTCAATACTACCAATATCCTCCATCTTATCCAAAATATCCTCCGCAACAATTTCCACAACAAAATCCACAACCACAACTTGAAAACCAAAACCCACAGCTTTCATTACCATTTCCACAAATACCAAACTAACTACCTACCCAGCCATTGCCAAACCCCAATAACAAAAATCATCAAAATGCTTACACTATAGAAGGGAAACAATTTCCATATTACATGATTACTCCACTAGATCTTAATGATGTTAAAATTAGATTTGGTAGAATATTAGAGAGGAAAAAGCCTTTTGTTGTTATTCGAGAACAAGATAATTTTGAAGAAGAAAATTCTCTACAGCAAAATAAAAGTTCTGAAGAAGGAACGTCTCTTCAACGGAACTAGAATTATGAAAATGAAAAACAAGAAAAACCAATAAATTCAACTCCTATCATAGAGCAACCATCAATATCTATTTCTAACCCTCCCTTTCCTGAAAAATTACAAGTTGATAGAGGGGTAGAAAAACATATAATGTTGCCCCATTATGATTTTCTAGATGAATTGAAAAATGCCTGTATCAAAATTCCTTTGCTACAGGACATTAAAGAGATTCCAATTCTAGCCAAAACAATAAGAGAGTTGAACATGAAGAAAACAGGAAGAAAAACAAAATAAATAAAAATAATTCAACTAGTAGGAAAAATTGCAGACATTATGATGGGAAAAATTAACATATAAAAATATTTAGATCCAGGAAGTCTAGTTGTAAAAACACATATCAATGGTATTTAAATTATAAATATATTGATTAATTTAGGATTAGCCATAAACATCTTGAGCAAAAAAACCATGGAACAGCTCAAGCTTCCAAATCCTTAGTATACACCTACATTACTACAATTAGAAGACAGATCAGTAATCAAGCCAGATGGTTTATTAGAAGACATTTCAATATCCTTAGAATCTTGGGATTATCCGGCTGATTTTATGATTTTAACCCTCAAGAACAATATAGGAGTACATCCACTAATATTAGGAAGACCTTGGTTGGCTACAACTGATGCTTTCATTAGTTGTAGATCTTGTGACATGTATATCTCTGATGGTAATTCAACAAAGAAATTCACTCTATTTCCTCCAGCAAAAACAATCACAAAAATTGAATATGAATAATGGATTGATGATGAAAATGATATACAACCTCTCTTTACTATTTCTAGTATCAGTGAAGATAGTCAAATCTTAAATGCAATAGAGAACTTTGAATCATCTTTAGAATATGAAAATGATCATTTTCAAGAACAATGTAATATTGAATACTTGCCATCTAGAAATATTTCTCTATATTCTATGGAATAATTTGGTAACTCTATAGTTGAAATATTTCTGGAAAAATATTTGAACATAAACAAAAACTTGGAAAGATTACAACAAGAAAATTTAATCAAAACATTACAACAACATTCTTCTACATATGCATGGGAATACACTGACATGAAAGGAATTATTCCTAAGACTTGTATACATCACATCTACCTTGAGAAAATTTTTAAACCTATAAGACAACCTCAAAGGAGGATGAATCCAAATCTTAGGGAAATTGTGAAAGAAGAATTGGAAAAATTGTTGAATGTAAACTTCATTTACCAAATTTTAGACAGTCAATGGGTTTCTCCCTTAGTGATTATACCTAAAAAGAATGGTAAGTGGAGGATATGCATTGACTATCGAGATTTGAATAAAGCTACACTAAAAGATCATTTTCATTTACCTTTAATAGATCAAGTATTGGATATATTAGCAGGAAAGAAGTATTTCTCATTCTTAGATGGTTTTAGTGGTTACAATCAGATTCCGGTAGCACCTGAAGACCAAGATAAAACCAAATTCACCTATCCATGGGGAACTTATGCCTACTGTTAGGTTCCTATATTACTAGTATATTCCCTTATTGTTGTTAGTGTAACCCCCTGTATTATTATTGTTGTACCCCTGTAACCCAAATATTGTTATTATTGTGCCCTTACATTATTATTGTTAGGTCAGCTAGGATTATATTGTGACCCCATGGACTCCTATATATAGAAGGAGATTTTTTCATTTGTGTCATCCAAGAATTGTTCATTTATGTAATGTAAAGGAGGTTTCCCACTTGATGTGGCTTATTTCTAAGTTTTTGATCTCTCTTTTTTTCTATTTTTGGAGCTAGTTTCATAACATTTGGTATTAGGGCTTTGGATTCTAGGGTTTCGCTGCTCCAAACCGGTCATCTTGCAATTTTTTCTATAACTTCTTTTATATGAAGGATAAGAAGCTAAAATTTGTATCACGCAAAGCCAAAATCCTGAGGAACGTCCTGTAAAAATTTCAGATCTCGGTTCTCAATATTTTTGGAGATATGATCTGTGGAAGTCAGCGATTTTTCAGGCTCACAAATTTCATCTCAAAGAGGTGACTGTGGGAAAATTGTCATAACTCTCTCTCTGAGCATCAAATTGGAATTCTGTAAAAATTTGTTGCAAGTACACAGATTTTAGTTTCCTGTGTATAAATTTTAGAGCCTAAGGAGGAAAAAAATGACACGTGGCATGTCGTACAAGTTCGCTCTACTGAACTAGTCCATTATTAGGTCATTGTGGGAGATTGAGCATAACTTTGCCTTAAAGAATCCAAATCGGGTTAGCCTGTGGAATTCGAAAGAAGATTCAAAGGGCTACTGTAGGGCTGAATTTTAGATATTGAAGATCCAAAATCATAGAGATAATTCAGTTTCAATATCGAGCTCCTCAAAATCAAGAAAAAAGTGTGTATTTTTTTTCTTCGAATAGCATAATTCTTGTGTGAAAAATCAGTTTGAAGTAATTCCAAGGGCATAATGAAGCGCATATATTAGTATTGGGTTCTAAAATTCCACCTAAAAATAATTCAACACCCACTAAGCCTTTATATAGCTCTACTATGACTCATGAAGAGGAAGAAGTGCAACATGACATATAAAAATTACAAGAGCAAGTGCACCAAATTTCGCTCTCGCAAAGAGAAACAAAAAATGAAATATGAGTTTTGAAGAAAGACGTGGAAGATAAGATGGATGGTTTGAAGAAAGGTGTGGAAGCTAATATGTATGGTCTGAAGAATGACATGGAAGCTAAGATGGATGACATGGAAGCTAATATCAATGAAAAAATGAAAGACACCATGGAAGATGTTGGGTGTGGAGTCTAATTATCTTGTTTATTTTGTATCACAGCATTAGACCCCTGTATCTTAATGGGGGCAGCAACACCACCCGTAATTAAACGCTGCCTGGGGGGTCCAGGGGGGTGTGACTGTGACTTTATGGAGCCCCCCCTTGGCAGGGAGGGGGGGGGCTTTGGGGGCAGTGCCCCCGAAGCTAAAAATAGATGTAAAATTTCCTTGTAAAAGTATAGTAATTTCTAGTCAATCTGGGCCGTTCATTAGGCAGGTGATCTAATGGTAGAAGTTATGTTTAGTTTAGGGTTTTTTTCCCTATGAGGAAATCCATCGCTTTGTATGAGGGTATTGTATTGTGGCTGTGGATTGTATGTATTCTCAGAGCGAGAAACAGATAGGGAGACTATGAGAGAGAACAGAGGATATTACAGATGATCTGCTGTAGGTTGTGTCTCTTCATTTTTCTAGATAATAGAAAGGAAGGACTGGCTGTTCGGGGTGGACGTAGCCCAAACTGGGTGAACCACATATATCTATGTATCTCTCGTTTTATGTGTTTTGTGTGCTTGTGTTTTCCGCATATTTTATGTGTTGAATTAATTTGTAATATATATAATTTTCTAACAACTGGTATCAGAGCCGAAGTTTTATTTGGCTGATAAACTCGTAGGAAAGAATGGTTCCTGGTTCGAGTGGGACTTAACAGCCAAAACTTCCCACTGTGGAAGATGTAGATGGAAGGCTATCTGTATCAGAAATATCTTCACCTACCATTGAGCGGAAAAACAAACAAGCTGACGGCTATGACAGATGCAGAATGGGAGATTTTTGATATAAAGGCACTCAGAACAGTACGGTTGTGCCTCGCAGCATCGGTAGCCTTCAATATTTCGAAGGAAACAACAATAGAGGGTTTGGTTAAGGTGTTGGTGAAATTATATGAAAAACCCTTGGCCTCAAAAAAGGTATTTCTTATGAAACATTTATTTAATATGAAGATGTCGGAAGGTGGATCTGTTGCAGACCATTTAAATGATTTTAATACAGTTACCAGTTAGTTAATTTCTGTAGGGGTAAAATTTGATGATGAAGTTAGGGCTCTTTTATTTCTGTTCTCATTGCCAAAAATATGGAATGGTTTAGTTATGGCCATTAGTAACTATGTCTCTGGATCTAGTACTTTAAAGTTTGATGATGTTGTCGGTGCTATCCTTAGTGAGGAAATGCGATGGAAAAGCTCCGGTGAGACATCGGGTAATGCTTTGAGTGTAGAGTCTAGGGGAAGAAAAATGGAAATAGGAAAGAGCTCAGGATATTGCAGTAAATCAAGGAAAGGCATATCCAATTCCAGATCGGGGATAGTGTGCTGGAAATGCAGAAAGAAAGGAAACCTGAAGAAAGACTATAGATATTGGAAGGGAAAAGAAGGAGATGCACAACAAGAAAACAATGATGAAGAAAATGTGACAGGTGATGTGTTACAATATGCCTTGATTCTTTCTTTTGAAAATGTTATTGATTCATGGGTAGTAGATTCAAGGTCTTCATTCCATGCCACACCTGATAAGAAATATTTTCGTGACTATGTTCAAGGAGATTTTGGACAAGTCCGTTTGGGTGATGATAAACCTTGTAAAGTTGTTGGAATGGGTAAGGTTCTTGTAAAACAGTAGAATGGAAACCAATGGCTATTAAGGGAGGTAAGTCATGTTCCAGATCTGAAGAAAAATCTGATTTCAACAGGGCAGTTAGGTGGTGAAGGTTGTGTGACAACTTTCACAGAAAAAACCTGGAAGGTCACCAAAGGAGCCCTTGTAATAGAAAAAGGTGAAAAGGTTTGTACATTGTATTTATGCAATGGTATTTCTTTCTCTGTTAATGATTTAACTTCCAAAGGAGAAGATGCAGCATTATGGCATCATAGGCTTAGACACATGAGTGAGAAGGGGATGAATATTCTTCACTCAAGAAATTATTTTTCGAGTTTGAAGAATGTTGATTTGGATTTCTGTGAGAATTGCATTTATGGAAAACAAAAGAGAGTCAGATTTCTCAGAGTTGGGAAACAAAAGAAGAGTGAAAAATTAGAGCTTGTGCATATAGATGTATGGGGACCTGCTTAGGTATCATCTCTTGGTGGCTCTCTTTATTATGTTACTTTTATTGATGATGAAACTAGAAAAACTTGGATTTATTGTATTCATAATAAATCTGATGTATTTGATATTTTCAAGAAATAGAAAGCTCTGGTTGAAATTAAGACAGGAAAGAAGTTGAAGTGTCTCAGATAAGACAATGGAGGTGAATATTGCAACAGAGAGTTTGATAGGTACTGTTCAAAGCATGGAATTCGCAGAGAGAAGATAGTTTCAATAACACCATAAGAAAATGATGTGTTAGAAAGAATGAACAGAAAAATCATGGAGTGTGCAAGGTACATGAGATTGCATGCAGGATTTCCTTTACAATTTTGGGCAGATGTTGTAGATACTGTTGTTTGTCTAATAAAAAAAGGGCCTTCAAGTTCCTTGGATGGTGGTATTCCACAGGAAGCATGGACATGTAAAAAGGTAAACTACTCTTTTTTTAAAGCCTTTTGGCTGTGAGGCCTTTGTCCATATTAACAAAGAAAACAGAACAAAGCTTGAGGAAAAATCAAAGAAATATACCTTTATTGGATATGGTGTTAATGATTTTGGTTAACGCTTATATGATTATGAAAATCACAAAATCATTAGGAGCAGAGATGTAATTTTCAATGAAAATGTCTTGTATAAGAATCAGCTGCAGGAAAAGAAATAGGAAAAATAAAACAAATAATACAAAGTTCTTGATGCACAGAAAACATAAAGGTGCCTGAAAATAATAATAATCAACAGCCACAACAACAACAACAACAACCACAGCAGAAACAGGCACCTCAAACACCTGAAAGTGGTGTTAGAAGATCTACCAAGATAAATAGACCCCCTAAATGATACTCTCATTCATTATATTATTTATTGTTGACTAATTCTGGTGAACCTGAATGTTATGAAGAAGCAATGCAGTTTGAAAGCAGGAATAAGTGGGAGCTAGCCATGGAAGAAGATATGGACTCCTTAATGCATAACTAGACTTGGGACTTAGTCAGGTTACCTGCAGGTAAAACTACATTGCAGAATAAATGGCTTTACAGGCTGAAGGAAGGAGATGGAGGAAAATAGAGGTACAAAGCTAGACTTGTGGTGAAGGGGTTGGCACAAAAGAAAGGTATTGATTTTGATGAAATATTTTCTCCTATTGTTAATATGACTTCAATCAGAAATATTTTAAGTCTTGTAGCAATGGAAGATTTACATCTTGAACAGTTAGATCTAAAGACAACATTTCTCCATGGAGATTTGGAGGAAGAGATATATATGGAGCAACCAAAAGGATATGAGGTGAAAGGGAAGGAAAAATTAGTGTGCAGGTTAAAGAAGAGATTATATGGCTTAAAACATGCTCCAAGGCAGTGGTATCTAAAATTTGATAGGTTTATGTCTGGACAAGGTTATACTAGATGTCACTCTGATCATTGTGTTTATATGAAAAAGAAAAATGATGGCAGCTATATTATATTATTATTGTATGTAGATGACATGCGTGTTGCAGGGTCTAACATGTATGAAATAAATGTTCTCAAAAGAAAATTGGAAAATTCCTTTGCAATGAAGGATTTGGGAGCTTCAAAACAAATCCCTGGTATGAGAATAACTAGAGACGGGAAAAATCGCAAATTAACACTGTATCAAAATGAGTACATACAAAAGTTGTTGAAAAGATTTAATATGCAGAATGAAAAACAAGTTAGTATACCTTTTGGTTGCCATTTCAAAATTAGTAAGGAGATGTACCCCAAGACCCAAGAATAAATGGACTACATGTCTAAAGTTCCGTATGCATTAGTAGTTGGAAGCTTAATGTATGCAATGGTCTGCACAAGGCCTGATATTGCACATGCAATGGGAGTTGTAAGCAGGTACATGAACAACCCAGGAAAAGAACATTGGATGGCAGTGAAATGTATTCTCAGATATTTGAGAGGTACCACAAATCAAGCATTATTCTTGGGTGGTTCAAACATTGATCTACAGGGATATGTTGATGTAGATATGGTAGGTGACAGAGATAACACGAGGAGCACTATAGGATATGTATTTACTCTAGGTGGAACAACTGTTAGTTGTGTTTCAAAAATCCAAAGTGTTGCTCAGCAACAGAAGCAGAATATGTTGCTGCTACAGAGGCTAGTAAGGAAATGATTTGGTTATAAAGGTTTATGGATGAATTGGGTAAGAAGCATGATACGGGCACATTATAGAGTGATAACCAAAGTGCCATTCATTTTGCAAAAAACTCATCATTTCATTCCAATACTAAACACATACGGCTCAAGTACCATTTCATACGGTCAGTATTGGAAGATGGACAGATGAAGCTAGAAAATATACACACTAGCCAGTATCCTGCAGATATGCTAACAAAAGTTGTAACCAAGGAGAAACTGAGATTATGCTCAGTTTAAATTTGTCTTCAAGGATGAGGATGAAGATGAGAAACAACCAGGTCCAAAGAGGATTCATTGTTTTAGCAAATGAAGCTCTGGTGGAGTTTCTAAAATCAGTCTCCAAGTGGGACATTATTGGGTGTGGAGCCTGATTATCTTGTTTATTTTGTATCACAGCGTTGGACCCCTGTATCTTAATGGGGGCAGCAACACCGCCCATAATTAAATGCTTTCTGGGGGGGTCTAGGGGGGGCGGCTGCGACTTTATAGAGCCCCCCGTTGGCCGGGGGGTTTCGGGGGCAGCGCCCCCGTAGCTAAAAACAGATGTAAAATTGCCTTCTAAAAGTATATTAATTTCTAGTCAATCTGGGTCATTCATTAGGCAGATGATTTGACAGTAGAAGTTATGTTTAGTTTAGGGTTTTTTTCCCTAGAAGCTAATCCCTCGCTTTTTATGAGGGTATTTTATTGTGGCTGTGGATTTTATGTATTCTCAGAGAGAGAAACAAATAGGGAAACTGTGAAAGAGAACAGAGGATATTACAACGGATCTGCTGTAGGTTGTGTCTCTTCATTTTTCTGGACAATAGAAAGGAAGGACTGGCTGCTCGGGGTGGACGTAGCCCAAACTGGGTGAACCACATATATCTTTGTCTCTCTGGTTTTATGTGTTTTGTGTGCTTGTGTTTTCCGCATATTTTGTGCGTTGCATTGCTATATAATATATATAATTTTATAACAACTGGTATCAGAGCCGAAGGTCTATTTGGCTGATAAAATCGTAGGAAAGAAGGGTTCCTGGTTTGAGTGGGGGCAATGGCGGAAGATGGTAAGTTTAGGGTCAAGAAGTTTAACGACGAAAACTTCCCACTGTGGAAGATGCAGATAAAAGACTATCTATATCAGAAATATATGTACCTACCATTGAGAGGAAAAACAAAGAAGCCAATGGCTATGACATACGCAGAATGGGAGATTCTCGATAGAAAGGCACTTGAAGCAGTACAGTTGTGCCTTGCGGCATGAGTAGCCTTCAATATTTCTAAGGAAACAACAACAGAGGGTTTTATTAAGGCATTGGCAAAATTATATGAAAAACCCTTGGCCTCAAACAAGCTATTTCTTATGAAACGTTTATTTAATATGAAGATGTTAGAAGGTGGATCTTTTGCAGACCATTTAAATGATTTTAATACAGTTACTAGTCAGTTAATTTTTGTAGGAGTAGACTTTGATGATGAAGTTAGGGCTCTTTTATTTCTGTGCTTATTTCCAGAAAGCTGGAATGGTTTAGTTATGGCCATTAGTAACGTTGTCTCTTGATCTAGTACTTTAAAGTTTGATGATGTTTTCGGTGCTATCCTTAGCAAGGAAATGTGACGGAAAAGCTTCGGTGAGACATCGGTTAATGCTTTGTGTGAAAATTCTAGGGAAAGAAAAATGGAAAGAGGAAAGAGCTCGGGATATCACAGTAAATCAAGGAAAGGCAGATCCAAGTCCAGATCGGGGATAATGTGCTGGAAATGCAGAAATAAAGGACACCTGAAGAAATACTGTAGATATCAGAAGGGAAAAGAAGGAGACACACAACAAGAAAACAATCATGAAGCAAATGTGACAGGTGATTTGTTACAAGATCCCTTGATTATTTCTTTCGAAAATGTTATTGATTCCTGGGTAGTAGATTCAGGGGCTTCATTCCATGCCACACCTGATAAGAAATATTTTCATGACTATGTTCAAGGATATTTTGGACAAGTCCGTTTGGGTGATGATAAACCCTGTAAAATTGTTGGAATGGGTAAGGTTCTTGTAAAACAACAGAATGGAAACCAATGGCTATTAAAGGAGGTAAGGCATGTTCCAGATCTGAAGAAAAATCTGATTTCAACAGGGCAGTTAGGCAGTGAAGGTTGTGTGACAACTTTCACAGATAAAACCTGGAAGGTCACCAAAGGAGCCCTGGTAATAGCAAAAGGCGAAAAGGTTGGTACATTGTATTTATGCAATGGTATTTCTAACTCTGTTAATGCTTTAACTTCCAAAGGAGCAGATGCAGCATTATGGCATCATAGGCTCAGACACATGAGTGAGAAGGGAATGAAGATTCTTCACTCAATAAATTTGTTGCCAGGTTTGAAGAATGTTGATTTGGATTTCTGTGAGAATTGCATTTATGGAAAACAGAAGAGAGTCAGATTTCTCAGAGTTGGGAAAGAAAAGAAGAGCGAAAAATTGGAGCTTGTGCATACAGATGTATGGGGACCTGCTCAGGTATCATCTCTCGGTGGCTCTTGTTATTATGTTACTTTTATTGGTGATGCAACTAGAAAAACATGGATTTATTGTATTCAGAATAAATCTGATGTATTTGATACTTTCAAGAAATGGAAAGCTTTGGTTGAGATTGAGACAGGAAAGAAGTTGAAGTGTCTCAGATCAGACAATGGAGGTGAATATTGCAACAAAGAGTTTGATAGGTACTATTCAAAGCATGGAATTCGTAGAGAGAAGACAGTTCCAAGAACACCACAAGAAAATGGTGTGTCAGAAAGGATGAACAAAACAATCATGGAGCGTGCAAGGTGCATGAGATTGCATGCAGGATTGCCTTTACAATTTTGGGCAGATGCTGTAGATACTGTTGTTTATCTAATAAACAGAGGGCCTTCAAGTTCCTTGGATGGTGGTATTCCCGAGGAAGCATGGACAGGTAAAAAGGTAAACTACTCTTTTTTAAATCCTTTTGGTTGTGAGGCCTTTGTCCATATTAATAAAGAAAATAGAACAAAGCTTGAGACAAAATCAAAGAAATGTACCTTTATTGGATATGGTGCTAATGATTTTGGTTATCGCTTATATGATTATGAAAATCACAAAATCATTAGGAGCAGAGATGTAATATTCAATGAAAATGTCTTGTATAAGAATCAGTTGCAGGAAAAGAAACAAGAAAAAGAAATCAAGGAATACGCAGTTCTTGATGAGATATCTAAAAAAGTAAAGGTGCCTGAAAATAATAATAATCAACAACCACAACAGCAGCAACCACCACAACAGCAACAAGAACCTCAAACACCTAAAAGTGGTGTTAGAAGATCTACCAGGATAAGTAGACCCCCTGAACGATACTCTCCTTCATTATATTATTTATTGCTGATTGATTCTGGTGAACCTGAATGTTATGAAGAAGCAATGTAGGTTGAAAGTAGGAAGAAGTGGGAGCTAGCCATGGAAGAAGAGATGGACTCCTTAATGCATAACCAGACTTGGGACTTAGTCAGGTTGCCTGCAGGTAAAACTACATTGCAGAATAAATGGGTTTACGGGCTGAAGGAAGAAGATGGAGGAAAACAGAGGTACAAAGCTAGACTTGTGGTGAAGGGGTTTGCACAAAATAAAGGTATTGATTTTGATGAAATATTTTCTCCTGTTGTTAAGATGACTTCAATCAGAACTATTTTAAGTCTTGTAGCAATGGAATATTTACATATTGAACAGTTAGATGTAAAGACAACATTTCTCCATGGAGATTTGGAGGAAGAGATCTATATCGAGAAACCAAAAGGATATGAGGCCAAAGGGAAGGAAAAATTAGTGTGAAGGTTAAAGAAGAGCTTGTATGGCTTAAAACAGGCTCCAAGGTAGTGGTACCTAAAATTTGATGGGTTTATGTCTGAACAAGGTTATACTAGATGTCACTCTGATCATTGTGTTTATATGAAAAACAAAAATGATGGCAGCTATATTATATTGTTATTGTATGTAGATGACATTCTTGTTGCAGGGTTTAACATGCAAGAAATAAATGTTCTCAAAAGAAAATTGGCAAATTCCTTTGCAATGAAGGATTTGGGAGCTGCAAAACAAATCATTGGTATGAGAATAACTTGAGACAGGGAAAATCACAAATTAACACTGTATCAGAATGAGTACATACAAAAGGTGTTGAAAAGATTTAATATGTAGAATGCAAAACTAGTTGTTACACCTTTTGCTGGCCATTTCAAACTTAGTATGGAGATGTGCCCCAAGACCCAAGAAGAAATATACTACATGTCTAAAGTTCCATATGCATTAGTAGCTGGAAGCTTAATGTATGCAATGGTTTGCACAAGGCCTGATATTTCACATACAATGGGAGTTGTAGGTAGGTACATGAACAATCCAGGAAAAGAACATTGGATGGCAATGAAATGGATTCTGAGATATTTGAGAGGTACCACAAATCAAGAATTATGCTTTGGTGGTTCAAACATTGATCTATAGGGATATGTTGATGCAGATATGGAAGGTGACAGAGATAACAGGAGGAGCACTATAGGTAATTTATTTACTCTAGGTGGAACATCTGTTAGTTGGGTTTCAAAAATCCAAAGTGTTGTTGCACTTTCAACAACAGAAGCACAATATGTTGCTGCTACAGAGGCTAGTAAGGAAATGATTTGGTTATAAAGGTTTATGGATGAATTGGGTAAGAAGCATGATATGGGCACATTATACAGTGATAGCCAAAGTGCCATTCATCTTGAAAAGAACTCATCATTTCATTCCAAGACTAAACACATACAGCTCAAGTACCATTTCATACAATCAGTATTGGAAGATGAACAGTTAAAGTTGGAAAAGATACACACTAGCTAGAATGCTGCAGATATGCTAACAAAAGTTGTAACCAGGGAGAAACTGAGATTATGCTCAGTTTCAATTGGTCTTCAAGGATTACGATGAAGATGAGAAACATCCAGGTCCAAAGAGGAGTCATTGTATAGCAAATGAAGCTGCAGTGGAGTTGCTACAATCAGTCTCCAAGTGGGAGATTGTTGGGTGTGGAGCCTAATTATCTTGTTTATTTTGTATCATGGCATTGGACCCCTGTATCTTAATGGGGGTGGCAACACTACCCGTAATTAAACACTGCTTGGGGGGTCCAAGGGGGGCAGTTGTGACTTTATGGAGCCCCCCCTTGGTGGGGTGGTTTTGGGGGCAGCGCCCCCGAAGCTAAAAACAAATGTAAAATTTCCTTGTAAAAGTATAGTAATTTCTAGTCAATTTGGGCCATTCATTAGGCAGATGATCTGACGGTATAAGTTATGTTTATTTTAAGGTTTTTTTCCCTAGAAGGCAATCCCTCACTTTGTATAAGGGTATTTTATTGTGGCTGTGGATTGTATGTATTCTCAAAGAGAGAAACAGATAGGGAGACTATGAGAGAGAACAGAGGATATTACAACGTATCTACTGTAGGTTGTGTCTCTTCAATTTGCTGGATAATAGAAAGGAAGGACTGGCTGTTCGGGGTGGACATAGCCCAAACTGGGTGAACCACGTATATTTGTGTCTCTCTGGTTTTATGTGTTTTGTGTGCTTGTGTTTTCCGCATATTTTATGTGTTGCATTGATCTGTAATATATATACTTTTCTAACAGAAGACATGAAGAATGATATAAAATAAAACATGGAAGGTTTGATGACAAGGTTAATACAAGAAATTATTCCTAATGGTGGAAAGATAGTAGAGGAAACTCATGATGAGAAAAAAATAAATGTTTATCGTGATTTCATAAACTCTAATGTTGGATTGAAGAACCACCATATTCCAAAGATAGATATGAGGAATTTTGATGGCAAGGATCCCGTAAGATGGATATTACATATGGAGAAATATTTTTATCTCGATAATGAGAAAAACACACAAAAGGTACGCATTGCAAGTTTATATTTAGAACAAAATATATTTGTATGGTATCGATGCCTTTGATCCCATAAGAAAAATTTCATTTGCTCAATTTTTACGGAGGAAGTGATAGCACATTATGAGGATACAAAGAGAAACACCTTATTTAGCCCATTGATAAATCTCAAACAAAAGGGTTCAGTGGTGGAGCACATTGAGGACTTCTAAAAATTGAATATAAGGGTAACTAATATTCCAGAGGAACACAGGATTGATGTCTTCATAGGGAATTTAAAGGATAACATCCAACATGAAGTTCACATTTGGGAACTTGATTCATTGGAGAAGTCATTCAGGTTGGCAAGAAAAATTGAATGTAAAATTATGGTGACAAGGAAGCCTACCATTCACATCTATAAAGATGGAAGTGTTACTACTCCTATACTTCCACAACCTACAAGGTTAACACCACAACAATTGGAAGAAAAAATAGCAAAAGGGATTTGCTACAATTGTGATAGAAAATACACTAATGGTCATAAGTGTGCTAAGAAGAAATTATTCTACATAGATTGTGAAGAGGAGGAATAAAATGAACAAGAAAATTTAAAATAAGAGGATATAGAGCAGGAAACAACCCTAGAATAATAATAAATGAGTCCAACCATATCGTGTAATGCATTGGCAGGAATTACCACTCCTCAAACTCTCTAGAAGGAAATATCAAGAAGAAAAATATAATAGTGTTGATTGATTCGGGTAGTACCCATAATTTAATTCATTATAAGGTAGCCAAGGAATTGAATTATTTCCTATACCAAGAAACAGAATGTAAAGTGATGGTTTCAAATGGAGGAACTATAAATTGCTTTGGGAAATGACAATGGTTACTAGGAGTATAATGGTTACAATATTTGGGGATAATAGATTTTAATTTTCAAGAACTTTTCTTGAATTTTTTTTCAGAAGGAAAGGAAATCGAATTACGGTGTATAAAATGGAAGTAAGGAATTATAACAAGCTCTAATGTCATGACAAAGCTTCTGAAGAAAGAACAATGAGGCATAATTGCACAATTATGCTCACTAGAAGTTCCAACATCAAAATCATCTATTTCTCCAGATCTCTAAAAAGTCCTGGAAAATCATTCCAAGGTGTTTGAAACTGCCAAGGGACTCCCACCTATTAGTGATCATGATCATGTTATTAATTTGATTCCAGGAAGTGTTCCTCCAAATGTAAGACGTTATAGATATCCTTATGTCCAAAAGAGTGAAATTGAATGTATGATTGCAGAAATTTTAGAGGCTGGTATAATTCAACCTAGTCAAAATTATTTCTCTACTCCAGTAGTATTGATACACAAGAAGGATGGATCATGGTGCATGTGTCTGGATTATTGGGAGCTCAATAAGCTCACTATTAAACATAAATTTCCCATTCCTGTGATTGGTGAATTATTGGATGAATTACGTGGAGCAATTTATTTTACCAAGTTGGATATTCGTTCAAGATATCATCAAATTATAATGAAGACTGAAGATATTCCAAAAACAACATTTCAAACTTGCGAGGGTCATTATGAATTTTTGGTCATGCCTTTTGGCCTTACCAATGCACATTATACATTTCAAGGTCGATGAATTCCATTTTCAAACCCTTCCTTAGAAAATTTGTGTTAGTATTTTTTGATGACATGCTAATCTACAACAGGTCCTCAAAGGATCATGTTCAACATGTTGAGAGGGTGTTCAAACTATTGAGGAGAAACAATTATATGAAAAAACATCCAAATTTTTCTTTGGAGTAAAAGAGGTGGAATATCTGGGTCATATTATATCTCACGAGGGTGTTAAGGTAGACCCTAAAAAAATTAAATACATTAAGGAATGGAAAGTCCCCACAACCATAAAGTAGTGGTGAGGATTTCTCAGGTTAATAGGGTATTATCACAAGTTTTTTAAGAATTATGGGAGAACAGAAGCACCTCTAACAACATTATTGAAGAAACATGCATTTTCATGGACTCTTGAAGCAACTAAGGCCTTTGAACATATTAAAGAGGCAATGTGCCTAGCGCCAATATTAGCTAGGCAAGACTTCACAAAAACCTTTATTGTGGAATGTGATGACTCAGGAAATGGAATTGGTGTTTTTTTAATACAAGAAGGAAGACCCATTGCTTTTTAAGTTCTTCCAATAAAAGGAAAATATTTACATAAAGTTATTTATGAGAAGGAAATGGTGGCAATACTACATGCACTAAAGAAAAGATGACCTTACCTAATGGGAAGACCCTTCAAGGTAAAAACTGATCATGATAGTCTTAACAATTTTTGGAACATAGACTATCTTCAGAAGAGCAAAAAATTGCACACAAAGATGTTGGGTTATGACTTTGAAATAATCTACAAAAAAAGGAAGCTAAATGTTGTTGCAGATGCACTCTCAAGAAAGTGTGAAGAGGTGGAAGCATTGCTTTGTGCCATTTATATTATCCAACCAGATTGGATAACCAAATAAAGGGATGAATGGAAGAAGGACAAAGAAGTGTGGACACTCATTCAAAAATTGTAGCAAGATCCTAGTACATTTGATACATTTAGTTGGAAAACTGATTCCTTATGTTACAAAGATCACTTATACATTGGCAAGAATTCCCAACTAAAACAAAATATTCTTTTGGAATTGCACACTTCCCCTTTAGGAGGGCACTCAGGATTTTTAAAAACTTACCACGGGTTGAAGAAAGAATTTTTTTGGGATGGCCTTAAATTTGATATTCAAAAGTTTGTGGCAGAATGTTTGGTTTTGCTAGCTAAATAAAGTTGAGACAATTAAGACCCTAGGTCTTCTACAACCTTTATCTATTCCAAGTCAACGTTGGGAGGAGATTTCAATGGATTTTATCATGGGTTTACCTAATGCTGAAGGAAAGAGTGTCATCATGGTGGTAGTTGATATAATTTCCAAGTATTCACACTTTTGTGCATTATCTCATCCATTTAAAGCAAGTACAGTTGCTATTGCATTTATGGAAACCATTCAAAATCTACATGGAAACCCAAAGATTATTGTAAGTGACAGAGATCCCATTTTTACTGGAAATTTTTGGACGAAATTATTTTCTTGTTTGGCTACTCAACTAGCTCATAGTTCACCTTATCATCCTCAATCCGATGGTCAAACTAAGATAGTGAATAAATGTTTGGAAGGATATCTTCGTTGTTTTTTATATAACAAGAAAACACAATGGGTCAAGTGGTTACCTCTCATTGAATGGTGGTATAACACTTCCTTCCATACTGCATCAAAAATTAACCCAATTATGGCACTTATGGATTGTTGAGATTCAACAACATGAAGAACTTAGTGAAAAGAGTCGCCTTCACTAAGTGGGCCTGCAGGCTATTTTTGGCACAAAGTCTATTTTTAGACATGTCGATCATATTCTATGAGTTGTAGGATGCTATTTGTGGATGGTTGGTCAAGTTGGAAAAAATATATGGACTTATATTTTTAGACATATTGGGCGAATTCATTTTTTAGAATTCCTGGGTCAGTAATGATATGTTTATCATTATTAGCTCTTAATAATATTTGGACTCTAAACATTATCTTATTCTCTTGGAGCACTTCAGTTAAGTGCACAGATGTGGCACAATAGCTGACAGAAGGAATTACACTATTCCTGAGGGTTTAATAGATATAATGCATGAGGACTTCAATTAGAACTCGTGTGATAGAGTTTGGTGGAGTTACAGAAGTAGTTGGTGGAGTTGTATTTAGTTTAACTCAGTTAGACTCAGTTGAGCTAGTTGTATCTAGTCTAACTGATTGATACACTAGTGAGAGTGGTGTGAATTAATTATTTAATTAATTCACTAAATAATAACTCATTAATCAATTGAAGAATACTTCAATTAACTACAGTGCATGGAAGTTTCAGTGGAGACCAGTGGAGAGGTAGGTGAAATAGAAAGTGTGACTATCAGTTGTGACTATAGTGATGCATTGATTGCATCCAACACTCAGTGGAGATTCCAATGAGGATTGCGTGAGAAAGGCTGGATGAATTCAATTTCATTCAGAGCCATTATTCAACATGGATTGCACAGTAGAGGCAGGCTAGCAGGTGGCAGAGATCGGTGCATGGATTTGCAGTATCGGGCCTGATTAGTGTGTAGCGATTGTATTGTACTGAGAGCTTGATATGATCAGATTTGTATGAGGATTGTTACATGATCTCTATGACATATATTATATACATATAGTTGGGTTTTTTAGCTTTAGTCTTTCCCATTAAACAACTGTGTTAATGTGTGTGAATTTTTATTGTTTCATGTGTGCATTGCAATTGATTTAATTTCCACATGTGATGTCAATGGTGGAATAGATTCTATATTGTTCATGAAGTTAAAATAGTGTGTGATCAGGAGAATATTGGATATATAACACATAATTTATATAATTTTTACATGGTATCAGAGCGATATTGATCAGAGCAGATTGTAATTATTGAAGCGGTTGAGTTTTGTGCTGGTGGAATTCGAATTTGTTGCAGTGTTTTCTTAGTGTCGAAGTTGAGCATTCATTGAAATGTATTTAAATGGATTGATATTGGAGTATTCCCTTGATTTCATATCGAATTATATTGCATGGAAGGAAAGTATGGAGGCAGTGCTGGATGATAATGGGTTGAAGGATTTCATAGATGCTGAAATTCCAAAACCTACTTCTAGCGATGCAGTCGCACTTGATGCATGGCAAAAGAAGTAAAAAAAATGTTGAAGGATTATGTTGGAAGGTGTGAAGGATCACATAGTGTCCAGCCTTCATAGTAAATCTCATCCATTCTTAATGTGGAAAGCTTTGACATACTTGTTCCAAATCAGAAGCGACTAGAGGAAGTTGGCGCTTAAAGACAAGCTCAGAAAAATAAAAATGGAGAAAGGCGACAGTATACCAAAATACCTCATGAATTTTTTCCATTGCAAGGATGAGCTGGGAAGTGTGGGGGTTACTATAAATGAAGAGGACTTGGTGAACTTGGCTCTCCTTGGGATTTTGAAGAGTTGGCATAGCTACGAGAACCCTGTCAATGCTCGGGAGAAACTGCCAGGATGGGAGCGACTTTGGTCGGATCTTGTGCAGGAGGAGATAAGGCAGGGTACCAGGGATGGATCTTCATCGAAGAATTAAGATGAAAAAAATTTCTCTTTGGTTGCCAAAGCAAGGAAAAGGAAGGGAAAGAAAAATCCTTCTCAATCCGATGCGAAAGGCAAGAAGCAGGACTTTTCCAAGGTGAAGTGCTTTCACTGTCACCAACACGGACATTACGCCACTAATTGTCCACAGAAGAAGACAAATAAGTAGGCTGCTGGATCTACAGCTGGATAGGCCTTAGCCTCATAGTTTGAGCTGGATTTTTCGCTTATCGCATGCTTGGTTTCAAGTGTGATGGGATTAGTGTGGCTTATTGACAGTGGTGCGTATTTCTGTATGACCGGAGACAAAGATTTTTTTAGTGATCTAGATGAAAAGGATCTTGGAGTTCACATCGATATGGGCGATGATGGTAGATACAATGCGACTGGTATCGGGACCATTTCTTTTGAGAGGGAGTCTGGTAAACCTTTCATCTTGAAGGATGTCATGCATGTTCCTGGATTGAAGAAGGATATGATCTCTGTGGCGATGTTGGAAGACAAGGGTTATGATGTTGTTTTTAGTGAGGGAAAAGCCTTCCTGCATAGTAAAAAAACTGGTGAAACTTGGAGGATAGGGGTTCAAGTTAAGAACCTTTATCAATTGTAGGTAGATGGCTACGCAGCAATGTAAGGCAAAGAAGAAGGAGTGGTGAGCCGAGATGAGGGCGAATTGTGGCATAGGAGATTGGGCCATCTTCACCATGGCGCTTTGAAAATTTTGCAGCAGATTTCTACCAGGCTTCCCAAGGGTACACTTGCACAGTCAGATCAGTGCAAGGGATGTGCTTTGGGAAAATTTGTGAAGACCACTTTTCATGAGAAGGATAGTCATGCCACGACGATCCTTGAGATAATTCACACAGATATGTGTGGAATTTTCTCAGTAGCTTCGACAGCAAAGCACAGGTATTATGTGATATTTGTTGATGAATTTTCTCGTAAGTGTTGGATCTTCTTCATGCAGAAGAAGAGCGAGACATACTCAAAGTTCTGTGAGTTCAAGGCACTGGTTGAGAAAGAGTAGGGGAAGCAGGTGAAAGCTCTTAGGAGCGATAATGGTGGTGAATACATCTCTGGCTAATTCAAAGACTTTTGCAGCACAGAAGGAATTTGAAGAGAACTCATAGTGCCTCATAACCCACAACAGAATGGGGTCGCGGAGAGAAAGAACAGAACAATCGTGGGTGCTGCACAGGAGATGTTGCATGATCAGGGCCTTCCCATAAACTTGTGGGCTGAGGCATGCAACACTGTGGTTTATGTGAAAAACTGTTGTCCTCGTAGAGTACTTAGCATGAGTACACCCAAAGAGGAATTTTTTGTTAAGAAGCCTGATATTTCTCATTTGAAGATGTTTGGCTCACCTATTTACATTCATGTGACGAAGGATGCTAGGAAGAAGCTGGAGCCGACCGTAGAGGTTGGGATATTTGTGGGATACACAGAAACACCCCACAATTACCGTGTGTATTTTCCAGACAGTCAAATGACTGTTGTGTGAAGGGATAGAAAATTTCATGAGGAGACAACCATGAAGTTGTCACTTGAGAGGGAGCTACACTTGCATGCAGATGAGGAGCTACTTGTTCCTAAAGATGAGCCTCAGGATGTGGATCAGCCACAAGAGGAGGTTCATGGAGTGGAAGAAACCACTCATGCAGCGCCAAACATCAGAGGGCGGAAGAACACTACAAAAGCTGAGCGACTGAAACTTGATGCAGCGCAGAATGTAGGAGCACCTACATCATAGCGTAGACAGAGATAGTCACCTAACCGATATACTGGATACATGGCTCTGATGATCAAGTGTATTGTGACAGAACCATCTTCTTTCGAGGAAGCTGTGGAGGATCTCGCATGGGTAGATGCCATGGTGGAATAGTATGATTTGATTGTCAGAAACAGTGCATGGGAGATTGTCCCAAGGCCGGAAGGGAAATCAGTGGTAGGTTCAAGATGGATATACAAAGTGAAGCAAGCTACTGACAGGAGCATCGAAAAGTACAAGGCAAGATTTGTTGCCCGGGGCTTCTCACAGATCAAGGGGATTGACTATGAAGAAACCTGTGCACCTATCACAAGGTATTCTTTCATACAAACCATCCTTGCTCTCTCAGTGCAGATGGGTTGGCACATTCATCAGATGGATGTGAAGAATGCATTCCTCAATGGAGTCATTGAGGAGGAGGTGTACATTGAGTAGCCTGAAGGATTCGAAATATTCAGCAACGAGTCGCATGTGTGTAGGCTCAAAAGAGCGCTATATGGGCTGAAACAAGCACTTGGTGCTTGGTACACATGGATAGACAGCTATTTCACCGGACTTGGTTTCGCCAAGAGTGAGGCAGATCTGAACCTATACCAGATTGTGGTGGAGGGTAAGTTGCTGATCATTGTACTTTATGTAGATAATTTGATACTAACAGGTGATGAACTATTGATACACTCATGCAAGTCAGATCTTGCAAAGGAGTTTGAGATGAAGGACTTGGGCCTCCTTCATTATTTCCCAGGTTGGAAATTTGGCAGTGGAAGGGTGGACTGTTTGTGTCTCAAGGCAAGTATGCCCGGGAGATACTAGAAAAGTTTTACATGCAAGGCTACAAGCCTATCAACACTCCTCTTCTTGGTGGTTGGAGGAAAGAGGATGCTACATCGGCAGAGGTAGTGGATGCCACTATTTATCGATAGTTTGTTGGTTCACTCATGTATTTTTTCAATACACGACAGGACATATGCTATGCTATTAACTAGCTTTAACAAGCTATGGTTAAGCCTACCAAGATCTTTTGGAAGGCAGGCAAGCATGTCCTGAGGTATCTCAGGGGCACATCGGGATATGGATTGTGGTACAGACAGTTAGATGAGTTGAATTTTCATGGATTCACAGATGCATATAGGGAAAGGAGCCCAACGGATAGAAAGAGCACATCTGGAGGGAGATTCAGTATCAGGTCTACAATAGTTTCTTGGTATAGTAGGAAACAGAGATCCGTGGCACTCAGTTCAGCGGAGGCCGAGTACATGGCAGCAATTTTGGCTGCATGCAAGGCTATATGGATGAGGAAGATCCTGGTCGGTTTGTTCGATTCACACTTAGATCCTACTGTGATATATTTTGATAATCGAAGTTGCATTGAACTCTCGATTAATCCAGTATTTCATGATATATCTAAACATATTGACATCCGATACCATCATATCAGAGATTGTGTGCAGTGGAATATCATGTTGCTTTCTTAAATTCCTACGGAGGATCAGGATGCAGATATTCTGACGAAAGCGCTCACTAGGAGAAAATTCGAATACCATAGAGACAGGATCAAGGTGCCAGATAATCCCTATCTTGTTGAGAGGGAGTGTTGAGATTCAGCAAGATGATGAGCTTAGTGAAAAGAGTCGCCTTCACTAAGTGGGCCCACAGGTTATTTTTGGCACAAAGTCTACTTTTAGACTATGTCTATTTTTAGACATGTCAATCATATTCTATGAGTTGCAGGATGCTATTTGTGGATGGTTGGTCAAGTTGGAAAAAACATATGGACTTATATTTTTAGACATATTGGGTGGAATCTATTTTTAGATTTCCAATCTAAAAATAGATATGTCGAATATTATTAGCTCTTAATAATATTTGGACTCTAAACAATATCTTATTCTCTTGGAGCACTTCAGTTAAGTGCACAGATGTGGCACAACAACTAACAGAAGGAATTACAATACTCCTCAGGGTTTACTGGAGCTAATGCATGAGGACTTCAGTTAGAACTCATGTGATAGAGTTTGGTGGAGTTATAGAATTAGTTGGTGGAGTTGTATTTAGTTTAACTCAGTTAGACTCAGTTGAGCTAGTTGTATCTAGTCTAATTGATTGATACACTAGTGAGAGTGGTGTGAATTAATTATTTAATTAATTCACTAAATAATAACTCATTAATCAACTGAAGAATACATTATTTAACTATAGTACATGGCAGTTTCAGTGGAGACCAGTGGAGAGGTAGGTGAAAGAGCAAGTGTGACTATCAGTTCTGACTATAGTGATGCATTGATTGCATCCAACACTCACTGGAGATGCCAATGAGGATTTTGTGAGCAAGTCTTGCTGAATTTGAGTTCATTCAGAGCCATTCTTCAGTAGGGATTGCGTAGTAGAGGCAGTCTAGCAAGTGGCAGAGATCGATGCATGGATTTGCAAGATCGAGCCTGATTAGTGTGTAGCGATTGTATTGTACTGAGAGCTTGATATGATCAGCTTTGTATGAGGATTGTTACATGATCTCTATGAAATATATTATATACATATATTTGGGGTTTTTAGCTTCAGGCTTTCTCGTTAAACGGTTTTGTTAATGTGTGTGAATTTTTATTATTTCATGTGTGCATTGCAATTGATTTAATTTCTACATGTGATGATCAATGGTGGAATAGATTTTGTATTGTGCATGAAGTTAAAATAGTGTGTGATCAGGAGAATCTTGGATATCTAACACATAAGCTATATAATTTTTACATGGATATCATCAACTGTCCATCACATATTATTTAAGAGAAAATTATAATTTTCAAGAAATGGAAGATCACATCGAGCATAAACAAGAAGTTCTCTAACTCTTAAAGGATAACCTAAATTTGGCACAAAATCAAATGAAACAACATGAAAATAAACATCCCAGCAAGAGAAGTTTTGATGTAGGATACTGGGTATTTTTACGGATAAAACCATACAAAAACATGTCCCTCAAGCAAGATAAGAAGGATAATAAATTATTTCCAAAGTACTGTGGTCCTTACAAGGTGTTGCAAAATATTGGTGCTATGGCATACAAATTGGAGCTTCCTAATTCTTCGCGAGTGCATCCAGTTTTCCATGTTTCATTCTTAAAGAAGGCTATAGGGGACAAACTAACAGTTAAAAAAATATTTCCAAAATTTGATGAGGAAGGAAAAATAATAGTGTAAGCTGAGGCAGTCACGGAAACAAGAACTCGACAACTACGAAAACGATCAATTTCAAAGTATCTCATCAAATGGAAGAACTTACCCACAAAATATCCTACATGGGAGGATAAGAATTTTATACAGAAGCGTCCAGATCTACTCAAGCATTGAGGACAACACTTTTCTGAAGGAGAGGCGCATGTTAGGTCCCTATATTACTAGTATAGTCCCTTATTGTAATTAGTGTAACCCCCGTATTGTTATTGTTGTACCCCTGTAACCCCAATATTGTTATTATTGTTCCCTTACATTATTATTGTTAGGTTGGCTAGAATTATATTGTGACCCCATGGAATCTTATATATAGAAGGAGGTTTTTTCATTTGTATCATCCAAGAATTGCACATTTATGTAATGTAAAGGAGGTTTCCCCCTCGAAGTGGCATATTTCTAAGGTGTTGATCTCTCTTTTCTTCTATTTTTGGAGCTGGTTTCATAACACCTACCTAGTACTTCATTTTCGTTAGTGCAATTCACCTACAACATTCCAAAGGGCAGTATTAGGTATGATCTAATACATCATTGTGTGGAGGTTTATATGAATGATTTTACAATTTATTGGATTTCATTTGAAGAAAATTTAGAAATTTTGGAAAAGGTTCTTAAAATATGTAAAGAAGCAAATCTTTCATTAAGCCATGAAAAATGTTTTATGATGTTTACTGAACGAATTTTTTTAGGAAATCACATTTTGGGAGATGGAATTAAGTTGATTCATCTAAGGTTGAATTCATCTCCAAATTATCAATTCTAAGTTATCAAAAATATGTTAGAATTTTTCTAGGATTCACAGGGTATTATAGAATATTTATAGAAAACTTCACTAAAATAACATCCACACTCTTCAAATTTCTTACCAGATATTGTGAATTCAGTTGGAATCATGATTTCCAATTGGCATTTGAAACTAAAAAAAAAAAAATTCTAAAGAACCCATCTTAAGAGCTTCAAATTGGAAAATACCTTTTCACATTTCAACAGATGATTTAGATACAACTCTGGGAGTTGTATTAGGAAAAAAATATTTGATCCCCTATGCCATCCATTACACAAGAAACAAATTGACTACTGTTGAGTTAAATTACATTGTAACTCAAAAACAATTTCTAGTCCATGTTATCAATAAATTTAGACATTATATCACCAACTATGAAACCTTTATTCTTACAGATCATTCTGCAATTAGATATTTAATGAATAAATCTATTACTAATGGCATAATTACAAGATGGTTATTACTCCTGCAAGAATTCAATATCACCATTATAGATCGACCTGGAAAACAAAACACATTTGTTGATTTCTTGTTTAGAATACAAAATGTTAAAAATGATACTCCAGTAGAAGATAATTTTCCTGATGAATATATTTTTGAAATAACTACTAAAACTCCTTTGTTTGCAGATATTTCTAATTACTTAGTCACAGGAAAGCTACATGTACACTTGTTGCCTACAGAGAAAAGAAGAATTATTCAAAAAAATGAATTTTACTCATGGGTTAATGATGAATTGTATAAAACAGGTCTAGATCTCATCATCATAAGGTGTGTTCTAGAAGATCAAATTCCTAAAATTCTCAAGGAATTTCATGATGAACCCTGTGGTGGAAACTTTGCTGATAAGAGGACTGCCTATAAAATCCTTCATTTAGGATATTTTTGGCCATCCATATTTAAAGATACTAGGGAGTATGTCAAAAGGTGTGACAATTGTCAAATAATGGGGAAACCTGTTCCTACAGATAAAATGCCATTACAACCCTAGGTACTCATTGAACCATTTGAAAAATGGGCCCTGGATTTTGTTGGACCAATCAATCTACCATATAATAAAAATAAATATATTCTGGTATGTGCTGATTATGTCACTAAATGCGTAGAGGCTAAAGAACTTTCTTTAACTAATGAAAATGTTGTAGTTAAATTTATTTTTGAGGATATTTTCACTCGTTTTGGTGTACCAAGAGAAATTGTGACAGATTAGGGAACCCAGTTTACATCCAAGTTGGTGGAGAAGCTTATGGAGAATTACAAGATCAAACATAGAAAATCCAGTCCTTATCATCCACAAGAAAATGGTCAAGTGGAGTCTACCAATAAAGTGATCAAAGGAATTCTCACTAAGACTGTACATTTACATAGGAAGGCTTGGGCAGAAAGGCTTCGTGAGGCCTTATGGGCCTGCCAGACTACATGGAGGAATACAACAGGACATACTCCTTATGAACTTGTTTATGGGAAGCAAGTCCTATTTCCTATATAATTTCAGATCCAAACATTCAAGATGACAGTCCAAGTGGGGCTTGAATTATCAGAAGCCCAGAAGCATAGATTGGAGCAACTTAACGAGCTTGATGAAATCAGGCAAGATGTAGTTCAAAGAACTAGTCTAGTCCAACATCAAAGTTCCAAATGTCATGATAAATATATAAAGGAGAAACAGTTTCATGTAGGGGATTGGGCACTTTTGTTTGATTCAAAGTTCAAAGACTTTCAAGGAAATTTTCAAACTCATTGGCTTGGTCCTTGTAATATTGAAAAAGTCTTTGACAATGGAGATGTCAGGATAAGGACAATTGATGAAGAAAAGGTGCCTCTTCTTGTGAATGGAAATCGATTAAAAGACTATCATAAGCCAATTGCAAAGGAGGAGTTTATCAAAATTTTCCAAGATAATACTGATATGGAGTTAGTGAACAAGAATCCTTCTTCTTCCCCAACCTAGTCGTTTTATTTTTCATATCTAAAAAAAAAAGAGAAAATAAATTATATATATATATATATATATATATATATATATATATATATATATATATATATATATATATATATATATATATATTATTAAAAATAATAATAATAATAATTGTATAATTGTGAAAACCAATCAATGATTGGCATCCTTATATAGAAAATATAGGATGAAAATTAGAGTTATAACATCTTATATTTTCCATTCCATTTCTAAAAATCCCAAAAATCTTTGTTCCATTTCTTTTTTCTAGAGAAATAAAAAATTAGTACATAACTACTTCCATTCTGCAGCTGTCATTTCATTCTGTAGTTGGAATTCCATTCTGCAGCTCTGTCACATTTTTTACAGGCTACTGAAGCAATAATATTGAGCACAATAAATTGAGAACTCCATTTGAAGATCATCACGTTGAAGGATACCTGAAGAATCAACATCGAGGAAATAGCAACAAAAGGTTAGTTCGAAAATTAAGCTACATAAATTTATTTAAATAACAAGATTTAAAACATTATCATGCATAACATAGATGATCACATGCTGCATCAATATGTCAGCGTATTATTTGATTTGGACTCACATCATGTCATAAATTGACCACATCATCTGCATCATATTTCATAATGATCCATAACGGATTATCCCATTTATGATTAAATGGTCGTATCATATTGTCGTAACCTATTCATCTACATTTCTTAAAACCCCATCAAGTATTAATTTCACTCATATTTCCCTACAAACCCTCGACGTCTTTAACCAGATCCGAAACCCAATTCACTTCATACAGAGAATAACAATTCTGGAGGCTAGACTATTCATGACAGAAGACATTGGTTTGGTAGTCAGGACAGAACCATTGGGAGCTAAATACATGGAGGGTTATCTTCAAATCAAAGATATGTTACAGGAGGCTAAGTGGCTCAGGTTTATTGAAAAATTTGATGGTTTCCATAAATATATCACTAAGTCTTTTGCAAGGTATTTCGATGGAATAGAGGTTGAAATAGGAGACATAAAATTTTCAGTGACCGAGGCCTTCATAGCTAATGCTACAAAGCTCCCAAGAGTTGGCGAGAGATGGTGAAAAAACAAAGAATTTCACAATGAAGCATGGATATTTTTCCTCAAAAATCCATGTATGGATACTTTTTTTTACAACAAGGGTATTCCTCGCTCAACTATCAAGAACAAATGGAGAAACATGCTTTTAATTTTGCAGAATTTTATCACTTGTGAAGGAAGATTTGTAGGCATGTTTGTGTATCATATTCACTTGTTGATGAACTTTTTGGAGGATGGTGAAATAAACCTCCCTTTATTTTTATTGAATAGTTTAAAAAGAATGTCTACAAATGTACAAAAGAGAATTAAGTTTATAGATAACACTATGTACCATCATGGGTTGGTAAAAATACTTCTTGAATTCCATTTGAAAAGTATAGGAGACTCTTGGGATAATTTTCTAATAAGAAACCATTTCCAAGATGAGCCAGAGCAGCCTAAGGAAGATGATACTAGAAAAAATAGAAGAAGGAATATTGATACAAGCATTGAAGACATTCCTTCACCTCTACTACATCAAGATGAAGAGGAACTTACCCTTGCGGACTTGATGAAAAATAAGAGACATGGTGGAGTTAAGACAAGAGGTAAAGCAGAAAAGAAGAGCAGGGTGACAAATGAAGAAAACATAAACCCTCCATGGCCAAGGAGAAGCTCTAGACTCCGAGGGTCAATGAAGAAAACACCATCACAAAAAACATAGTTTGTGAATTTAGAAGAGGAACCTCAAGTTCCATCACCCATCAATGTCTCTCCTCGATATAGTACTGTAAATTCTTTTGTACATAATTTTGAAGCCAGTCCCAACAGAAGGTCTCTAGGAATATACCCAACACAACAAGAGATATATGAATATATAGAGTCATTGGAGAAAATGAATGCAATAGTGAATCCAAGTATGAAAGAAAAACCTACCAGTCCACAAGAACCTCTGGTTAAAACTATCAAACATGAAATATATGAGCTAGAGTTACTGAATAGGCACATTAAACATGAGAATGAAGCTTTAAAGTAGCAGAACCAATTGGAGAATGTTATTAGTGATAAAACCATCCTACATTTTGGACCGTGATACAAAAATAACAAAGAGCTAAAAATAAATAAAAAATCACTGAATAGGACAGTCATCAATCTCAAATACAAACTCCTTATGAGGAAGCCCAGGATGGCAGTCACCTCAATGAAGAGAAAGAAGAGAAAACTGGATGTATTAGCAGAGGTGTCTAAAAAAATGCAATAGGAGAAGGAAGTTCACATTTTTGATAATTGCATGAGGACATGCAATGGCTTCTTAGTGGGGTTATGTTGAACCTCAGAATTGTTCTTTCTCTGACTTCCTTTCTCATCACTTTTCCCTACCTTATCATAAATCCATAACTCCAATCAATGATAAATGGCATGTTTTATCTCAGAGAATGCATTTTAATTATCTCTACGTTATATTTTGATGCTCTTGTTATTTGAATGGATTTTTGTAACTCATCTAAACAACGCATCCTATTCTGCAGCTAATTGTTTTTTTCGCAACTACTTTAATGGTTTGATAGGTTCCAAGGAGTGAATGGAGGAATGAGTCACATGGGCATATTTATAATGATCCACATATGGATCTTGTCCTATCCACCTGGTTGAATTCGATAGAAAAATGTGCCTATGCTCATGGTTAAAGTGCGGTCAAATGACGTGATCTGAGAACAAAGAACTCTCGATTTTATCTAACGTATCTAATCAAGAGTTAACCACTTAGTTTTTTCTTCTATGTTTCAGTTTTAATCGCCATATGTAGGTGTAATTAGTTCCAAATAGTTACATTTAATTTTGTTTAAATAACGATCGTTTGAAAACCGAAAACAATCTTAATTTTCGTGAAAGTTGTGTATGCTTTGAGACTCTATTCTTTTCCATATTACAAAGACCATGTTCATTGTTCCAGTTTCATCTTGATGTGCGTATAGTCTACTAGGTTCTCAACTCATTCTGTCGTAGAGGGCCCCTACAGAGAAGGAGGTTTCATTAGTTGTTTTAGTTTAATTTCATTAGCTCTATTTTGTCAATTCATATGTTAAATTTCCATATTCTTTACGGCTGATCTTTAAATTGAATTGTTTATCATTTCATAGATTAAAATTATGAATTCTTTCTTAGGATTAGTTTAGAATGACTATGAAATATTTTTCTTACCAAAAACATGTCAAGAAAGTAGTTCTTCTATTTTCCAAATTTGGATTATGTTTGAGGCATTAGAGCATACGGTTACCTTAGTTCTCTTCACATATTTTTACACTACTTTCTTAGATTAAAAACCTTAATTAATTGTATAATTAGATGCTTCTAAAGATCATGTCAAGAAGATGAATTTGTCATGCTTCCTAAATTGGATGATTGAGTATTTAAAATATACAGTAGTTGAGTTTTCCTTCATATATTTTTACACTTCTTTCTTAGATTAAAAACCTCAATTAAATTTATAATTAGATGCTTATAAATCATGTCAAGAAGGTGACTTTGTCATACTTCCTAAACTAGATGATTGAGTATTTAAAATATATAGTAGTTGAGTTTCCTTTACATGCTTTTTAAATGATTTCTTAGATTAAATATTTAAACTAAAGTATAATCAATTGCTTGTAAATCATGTCAAGAAGATGACTTTGTCATTCTTCCAAAAATGGATGATTGAGTAGTTGGTCGTGCAGTAGTTGATTTTCAATTCCTTTGAGTTTTCTTTCACATTAGCATTTTCATTTCAATTCTTAGTCATAGGATTTATGTTTTTAATCCATAGAGTAGATTCATATTAAGATCAGCTTTAAATTCCAAAAATATCAAAGTCATTAGAATAAAGACTTTGTTTTCTAGATTAGATTCTAACCATTTAAAGTTTGATTCATTTTTATGTAAATTAGAATAGTTAAAGAACATTTCCTTTTCTTCCTTATTTCAAGATTAGTTTTTAACATTAAAACTTCATTAGATTTAGTTGATTCATTCCATAGTTCTCATTTCTTAAGATGAAATCCTTTAGACACAAAGAAACAAAACCCCTCCAAAAAATATAAAAACATACACAACAAAGTAAGAAAAAGGCTAACTAAGCATATATAGTGCACCACACTTCATCAGATTACTAACCTTAGTTGATGATTTATGATAAGAAATTTAATACATTAAATTGGATGAAAAAAAAACTTATGGGTTTTGGAGGGCCAATGATGAGAGGATCTCATGGAGAGATCTCATGGGAGGTGCACTTAAACATATCATGGAGTGAAAATATCTTTAGTAGTTTGAGGAGGTTTGTGTCCTACAATGGGAGGATACCAAGTTTATGTAGATTGAGATCCATCACCCACATTGGGACGAATGGATGTTGATGTGGAGCAAGGGGTTGCAAGTCCACTTGCAGAACTATGATATAGGTCAGAAAGAAGCTTGGCTACGGTGGTTGCTCTTGGGTGAGTATGGTTACTACTCAACAACATGCATTTATTTGAC
Source organism: Pinus albicaulis (assembly GCA_034641835.2). Classification (NCBI taxonomy): domain Eukaryota; kingdom Viridiplantae; phylum Streptophyta; class Pinopsida; order Pinales; family Pinaceae; genus Pinus; species Pinus albicaulis. The sequence continues at coordinate 1,004,597,404 of CM076578.1, read as the reverse complement.
CCATGCCTTGTATATCAATGGCAGAATGTAGCAGAAGAATCCATGGTTACTTTGGTTTTTTTTTAGAGAGTTTGACCATCACATGACATCTCCCATGTCTATGTGTTTTATATTGCTTGGAACATGGCATGACACTCTCATGATATGTAAAAATGGATTTTTTTTGCATTGGGATGATATGAAATTCCACATGTCAATCATTATTTTTTTGCTCCATGATTCACATGATTATGTGAAGAGGCAGAAAGAGATATTGTTTCTATGGTTACTCTTGGTAGAGTTTGGATTGACATGCTCCCCACTTTACATGGTAATGATGGAGGATGGTAGCAAGAGGAATTCTTCTAACGGCTTCTATCGGGAGAGTATGGACACCATACTTGGTATGATGATGATGTGGTGGGGCAATAAGATGCATTGTTGTGGTGGCTTCTATTAGGAGAATATGGCCAACCCACTTGGTATGATGATGGTATGGTGTGGGAGCGAGAAGCTTTGTTGCAGTGGATTTTATTGGGAGAATATGGTTTGACTTCTTTCATGTCTACCCATATGTCTCTACTTCTTATTTTGCACAATTTTGGGATGATGATTGGATCGAAAAAGGCCAATGAGGCTAAAGATGAAAGCATGGAGAGACATAATCTACTTCATGAATCATGGGATGAAGAATTTTTTTGTGAATTGGGACTTTCCTTTTGTGGGAGGAACCACTTCATTTCATGTATCTCATGTATTGATGATGATGTGGGACAACATGTGGTTGTCACTTAGAAATTCATTGAAGATGAGGGACATATAACTATGTAGTTGGAGGTCACTCTAGACAATCTAGAGAGGCAACTTTGGAGATGGGCATGCACAACACATTGCAGCAGATGGGGAGGGCGACCTTATGTGGATGCCATTTTGGGGGAGATAGATGGTTGGAGCATCTAATTTTGCAGTTTCTTTAGGACAAGCAACATTTTGGCAGGGAAGACTGTAATAGTCCAAAATTTTAATTTGTTTGTTGGAATATTAGAGTTCTTACTTATCTTAATTAGCCAAGTAAATAAATGGGTGGAGGGACCCATAACCCATTAAGATGAATAAATCAACTCCTAAGAGTGTGAACACATTTAATTAGCTAATAAAACTATATCATGGAATAGTGGAGAAGCTTATTAATGAATTAAAGAGTGGGGATCAAACATCATTAATAACCAGAAAATGGAGAGGTGAAGGAGTCAAATAAGATCAAGGAAGAATGAAATTAAGATCATAGAGAAATAAATGATAAGATGATGAAGGAAATGGTGCATTAGTGAACACATGATGGAGAGGGTGAACATTAAATGCAGATATCATGGAGATCATGGAGATACACTTTATTTTAGATGGAGACCCATGTCCACATGTGCAGTGAAGTTATGAGGTGGGCCAGGGCATGGGAAGGCTCACAAAGCATATAAGGAAGGCAAATGAAATATTGGAAGGAAGGTTTTTAAATTTTTGATTTGAGATATATTTAGATCTAGAATTTTCATTTGAAATTCCAAAGCACGCTTAAGCTATTTAGCTAAGTATCCAGTGTTGTTTAGCACATGGTGTTCCTAATCGGGAATCCCACCCTTACCCACTGGGGACTTCGAGTGCCTACTCTGGGAAGGTTATTCTAAGTTTACATTCATCATCAAGCATTGGTACCACATTCTTCCTACTCTCTATAGCCGATATGTCTTCAGTAATTACGCATTCCTACATTAGGGTTTGAGAGGAGGAGGTTGTCCTTCAGTATTTTAGCCGAGGAACCAGTGGAGGATTCATCATTTTACCTTAAGCTTCAAGATCAGCCTTCTAGTGCTTCAGATCCATATTAGGCATCAGGCCAAACATATCATACCTCCATGCAGCAGTAGTACCATCAAGGATTACGCAGTCTAGTCCTGTAGATCCAAAGGAGGAGGGAAATTTCCAGTATTTCAGCTGGAAATCCTGTGAGGGTTCTTCCCCTCACTTTGTACTTACTGTTTCCATCATTCTTGAGCTGATCAGGCATATCTTGTATCATGCATCATCCTCTCTCTCCTATACAACGTAGTTTTTCCAGTTGTTGTGTATGTAGATCTCAAGCTTCTAGCTTGGAGATCTGAAGGAGGGATCAAGCCTCAAAAGCATAGATCTAATATGTAACACATTGCAGCCATATTACATCAATTTATGCTTCAAATATACATAACCCAACAGTCAAGGGATCAAACCTTAGGAGGGTGAATTTATGATATTCTTAGCTTTAGATTTCCTTTCTAGGTTATCTTGGGTTTCCATCATAGTGCCCAGATCTGCAATCTTGGCATCGTCAGAGCTCTAGAGCACCATATATATATATATATGCATTCCCTTTCAGCCAACAGTTGTAATATCATCATAAGCTGAAGGGACAACATTGTATACAACTTCTAGCGTCTCCAGTTACAAAGTTCCTTCTTTGGCATGATTTCAAGGTCATTCTAGGCCATTTCTGTGGTTTGAGTGCTTCTATTTTATGTATTGTTTTATCTGTAATCCATATCCTATCTAATAAAATGGCTCACCTATTCTATATATTTCTGTGTTGTTCATAATTTATGTGTACATAATATTTTGTTTCAAATATTGTGTTTTTGTATTACTACATTCTCCCTTTTGGGATATTACATTATCAAGAGCAGCCCAATAGTCAAAATAATCCCAATAAGAGAAATGATACTAAAAATGACAAAGGAAATAAGAAACCTATGAGATTCCATTGAAAATTTTTTGCAGAGGATCACTTGACATATAAATTTCCTCGGTTGCAAGAATGCACATATTTTATCATGCAAAAGGACTCTCGAAGGACACCTGTCATCCTTCACAATCCCTTTCCTAATCCGCATCAGCAAAAACACGTGGTTTCAAACCCAACATAACCCCCCCAAAGGGGAAATGGTGGTACTCATCCTTCTGGTGAAGGATCATCTGCCATTTATGGCATGGAGACTGTTGAACTCCAAACTTGAGCTAAAATCGATGGAAATCCAGTCATTGAGGCTCACGAACCTATTTCAAGTTCAAATCCATTACCCCCTAACAATATGAATATCTAAAGGCCTACTACTAACCCTGCCATTCATCCCCCCAAAGGGACGCTTCGATGCATGAATCATAATAACTCTACACATACTACCCAGGACTGCACCATTGTAGAAGACTTGGCGCAAGCACCATCAACTATGTCTGCACTCAAAGTGTTGCAAACCTGCCCAGTGAAAAGGAAAGCTTTTCTTTCAACCACTGGTGTAATGGAACCCCAGGATTATATGCTAGCCATATTCGACATGGAAAAATGAAAACCTCGCCTTTTACACCAGCTTTCCTTCTAGGTTCAAGTTGTGTTGAAAGGGAGACCAATCCATCACACTGTCATAGATGAAGGTGCTTCGACCTACGTAATGTCAATTGTGTGCTAGCTCGCTTTGGGTTCCCCTACTTTGTCTCCGTAATGAAATTCCCTCAAATATTTCAATGGCCACACCTTCCTCCCAAAACACTACCTTTCTAGCTACCCCATTACACTTAGTGGGAAAACGATAACTGTGGACATATAATTCGTAGATATTCATCTCGAATATAATTTTTTGTTGGGTCACAGTTGGTCTTACGCAATTACTACCATTGTCTCTTCAGTTTTCTGATTCATCCCTTTTCCATTGGATGGGAAGATAGTACAGTGGACCAAATATCCTTTTTCACCCCTGATTATTCCACATTACCTAGAAACATTATGCCCTTAGTAGGAAGTGTTCCTGACTCTTATGTCAGTGTCGATACCAGTCTTCTGAAGGCATCTTCTTTGATTGGTTTTTTTCCTCTCCTTCCGCTTAAGGTTCCACACACGATTTCAATGATATCCACTGTCTCGAATGGATCTATCGATCCCTGGATCCTACCGGCACCTTCAGAAATTGATTCCTATGGAGTTCAGATGTCACTATCATCGGCTGAGTTCACTTATCAAGACATCCAATCAGCATCTGAACCCTCCACTACTTTGGTCTCGAACAATGGCACCACCCTCTCTCCCACCACAGTTCCTTCTAAGGATCTCCTCGATGAAGTCTTGCCTACGGAAGAAGCTATCCGAGAGATCATGTATCTAGAGGAATGACCTTGGGGAGAGTTTCACCATTGTGCTTTGATGTCTGATTCAAATGCAACCACTATCCAAATCCTATCTTTCGACCCACCCTAGATCGTTCCCTCTGCTTACAGGATTTTGCAAATTGTCGAGGCAGAAGGGAACATGGGAAATATTTCCAAGACCATGTTCATAGATATCTCGGTCAAAATGGGTATCATGGAAAATATACAAATTGCAACGAAATGCAGTGCGAAGGAAATTGCATGCTTCACATCACTTTTTAAGGAGTTCCGTGATGTGTTTTCTTGGTCTTACAAGAAAATTCCTGGCATATATCCTTCTGTTGATGAGCGTGAGATCAAGAAATTTCGAGCATTATTTTTATGATATTTTTCTCACTCGTTAAAACAAAAAACCTCGATTCTCTTTTTCGGGCTCGTTAAACTTACATGAAGAAGCAACGGGCCTTATTTTTAGGGACTTTTTCTAGCTCATAAAACTGAAAAAAAAAACACGATTTTCCTTTGTCGGGATCATTAAATTAGCATGATTAAGAACTATGATCCGTTATTTTACATCTTTTTCTAACTCGATAAAAAGGTGAAAAAGTCACCAAGTTTTCTCTGTGGGACTCGTTAAAATTTCATGGATAGGATTGAGTTTTTCTTCATCTGACTCGTCAAAAATTCATGAAGAATATTGTGTTTACTCCATCTCCTCATACTCATAACAAAATGTGGTAGGCATCTATTGAACATAGCTTTATCACTTTATTTGGATTCAATGGAATAACTTATAAAAAAGGAACTGTGTCAGGCATACTATTCTCCCTTTGTCGCACCTGGTTATCAACCATGATAAAGGTACCCCTTGGAGTTGTGTTTTATGATGTTTTTCAGACTCCCTAAATATGAATAGATCACCAATTTTACCCTTCTGGACTCGTTAAGGTTAATCAGATGGTGAAACTTTGGAAAAAGTGGATACTTATTCTATTATGCTTTGAAAGTTGATTTGGCAACAAAAAATTGAACATGGCACTTTCCAGAAAATTCACTCGCAATTAGCTGAACCCTACCATTCTATGAGTTTAGTCTTTGTATGCTAATTCCCCTGCATTGATGAATCTTGACACTCTTTGGTGTTCATAAGCCTAAGCTGCCTGGTATCCTATTACTTTGCCTTCTATTGTTTAAAAATATCTCACTATCTACTGCTTCCTGTATCAACCAAGCCATCATATGCCAAAAATCATTTTTCATCGTCATTTACTACCATTTTATATTGACTATCTTCAAAACAAAATATTTTTTTCCCGTTTCGTGTGAACTAATGTAGGACGCCTCATTTCCTACCTTTTGAAATATATCTTCCTATCGACTTCAACATCTTATCTAGGAAGTTGATCCAGAAACATATAAGTACCCTGGAACTTGCAGACCTTAGTGGCAGGTTACCTTGAGTTTGATTGGGGGTTCTCATTAGTGGCTCCCAGTTGAATAATTTTACGAGTTTTCGACATCAACACCATTTATTCACACTCGCTAGACTGTAATGTGCATATTGGAGACCATCATCCTTATCGGTGGCCATCATTGCATCTGTTAACAGTTTTCATCATTGACTGGTAATCAGATAATTTCTCGCATGTTTGACTACAACTCCTTCATTCACATGTGCATAAATATGTAGCTTAGAGAAGCAGAAACCAATACCTTGGGTTGAGGCTTACATCATTCAACTTTGTTTCCTCTCCCAAGATGTGATATTCTTTTCGAAGATAGCTTATCATATTGATATTGTCATGGCACAAGCTTCCACATTATGCTTATCAGTGGACATACTGGTCATATCTCTTCCTGGAGAAATAATTTTGATACAAATACTGAGCATGGGAATGCCTGACTCAGTACAGATACTTATATTTCTGACATGTGTTGTTTGTTTCAGATTTCCTTAGTCCTCCAACTCCTCTCTCTCTAATACACATATTATAAATTATTTCAGCCATCATCTTCACCTCTAACCTCACACTTTGGGGGGCATCTGTTATAGAACAAATTACCCCCTCATCATCTTATAGTAGAAGGAAATATGGAAGGAAGAAAATAACCTAGACAGAGACCCATTTTTCCAAGGTAACGCACCCTAGAGACAGCCAGGTCAAGTTATAATGCATCCCATCCTTTTAGAGGGAGTGTTAGTTCCTAGGTTAATGCACTGGCTTGCCTAAGGGGCAGCGTTACTTGTGTTTTCATGAAGAAAAGGGACAAATATCACGGTAAGTGATTAAAATTTCCTGATTTTTCTCAAAGGAATCATTCCAAAAAGAAGAAACCTATAGTGTAGGCCTCAGATTGGAAATTAATAAACCAAAATCAACATAGAAAGAGGGTAAAAGCAAGGAAACATCATGATTTTTACCTAGTCAAACTGATGGAGAAGATTGGAAAGATTTTTCCTCCAAAATTCTTATAAATTGGAGGCTTGGGCTCATTGTCAAAGGTTGAAAGGTTGATCGTGTGCTGAGCATAAATTTGTTGTTGAGTGTGAGGCTTAATGATTGGAAAGGCTCATTGAGAAATCTTAGCCCAAGTATCATTACACTCGGATATAGAGGAGAGAGAGAGAGAGGAGTTAGAAGACTGAGGGAAGCTTGGTCCAACTAACAGTCGTAATATTCCTTCTTATATTAATAGAACTGTATCTATTTTTTCCATTTGATGTTTCAGTGTCACATTTATTATTTATTTGTCTATGAAGCATGATATAAATGGCTCAGATTTGAATAGTTAATGTTGATTATATACTTGTTTAGTTGCTAGTAGTGATACAATTGTGAAGATTACATGTGTGCTTTGTCTGTTTTTGTTATCACTCAGGTTTTCCTAGAAGTTGTGTAAGAGGAAAGTATACCCGAGGTAACCACAAACCAACCTTTTAGATGCAGAATCTAGCCAATCTGCATCCAGAGAGGGCTCTCTCTTTATGATTTATCTTTGTTTTTGAATGATTTTAGGCTAGTTATAGATTCAAAGTTTGTTTTGGGAAATTGGTGGAATCCACAAACTAAGGGCAAGGTTGAGGGCTTTCAGTCCATTGGGCTATGGAGTCTAAGGATGGCTTTACTGGATTTCTTTTCTGAACACAAGATGGTATTATAGGGCAAGATAGCTAGACAGAGAACAATCCTTAAAATTTAAAGTGGATGGATGGTCTTGAAGGGATGAAAGGCAACTAAGAATCTTTCACCATATTCAAAAAGAAGAATAGAAATGATTACAAGCAAAGAGCAATGAAGGATTCTTTGTTACAGTAATCAACAATATTGAATCAGCAAAACATGAGCAATTAAGAATTCATGCTTATAACTAATCCAGAAGAAAACATCGAGAATAATCACATTTGAAAACAGAGTACAATTAAGCAAATTCTGTTTCAATCCTTTATATAAACTATTCAGAAACGGATATGATGATAGCATAAACTAATATAAAATTTAAACACAAGGGTTGGAAAACTTATTGAACTGAAGTCCAACACATGAATCCTGCAACAAGTCCAGTGCTTCAAAACGTCATCCAGTAAGCCACAAGTAAATTTTTCCAAAAGCTTTTATTCCGAAAACCTCAATGTTACAACAGAGTAATAGAATCCACCCCAAATGCTTCCAAGAGTGGAGTATTTATACAAATTCTAAACTAAAATATCTTGAAACAAATATCAAAATTGGTTCACAAATCTCTCCAACTATTTACATAAATAGAACTAAAGCAAAGGACACTCAAACTATTTGACACTATTTTTGATGGATAGGTGATGACAAAGAGGAGAATTCGAATTTGATCCAAATCTTAGTTGATGATGAGGCATCCAAGTCACTAACTGCTTCCTTTCTTTGTGCAATCTGCTCCAACAATTCTGCAAACTTAGGATCCAATGATATCTTCGTATTTCTCAATCCGTAATAGATATGTAAAAAGTGAAAGAGGTTATTTTGGATTAATATGTTGGTGAGATAAACCTCTTTCAGTTTCCCAAAATTCCTCTCCAGCTGTGCATAATATTCTCTGTAAAAAATATGCGTAAAACAGAGTTTTACAGAGTCTGAAAAATGGCCTGTAAAGATGCGCATGTATCTCTCATTATAAAACCACTGTGAAAAAACTGAGATAGGTTTTTGTAGATGGGTCTCTTAGGAACAAAAACCTCCTTCAGTTTTGTAAAATTCATCTTTGATTGATCACAATAGTTTCTGCAAAACTATGACTAAAATATGCAATTTCTGCAAAAATGTTCCTTTTTGTTGTATTTTTCATCTTTTCACTTTTTTGTTCCTTTGACTGTTTTACTTTCACTTTAGAAAAACTTCAATGTTGGTGAAATTATTTTCATCTCTTTTTACCATTTTACTGCCTCTGTAATTACTTTTACTGTTTTACCTTTGACCGCTCTGTAACTTCATTTTTACTTTCACTCTGACTTTTACCTGATACACTTTAACCACTGATACTCTTTAATCCTGATACTCTTTGATTGTTCTTTACTGTGTTAGACTGAGCAGTAATTGGGAAAAGGACATTCTGGTTAGGGGACATTACTGATCATAGTTATAATGGCAATAGTGGACAATTTCTGGGAAAATAATGACTGAGGGGATGAGATACCTTGGGAGATTGGATTCCCACAACCCTATAAGATCTTGCCCCTTTGAGTATTCGTCTCTGCAGCGAAAATAGCTCAATAGGGGACTTTCATCAAAACGCAGGTCTTTAATTTGGAAATCTTCATCTATCAAAGGTAAATAGTCCAATTCACGGTGAGGAGCATTCAATGGAGTGATATTAAGAGCTGCCGGGACCTCCATTTTGGTTCTTGTGGATTCAAAATGGAGGTTTTCGTTTTTTCTTACAGACCGGACGGGATATCTGACAAAGGAGGAAATTGGAACAATTTGCAGGTTTTGGGGGCAATTTCACAGGTTTAAAATCTTCAGGGAGGACTCAGCAATGATTTTTAACCACTTTTTCAGAGAAAAATCAAAGGAAACTAAGCTTGACTTACAGTCGGGGCGCGAAATGATAAATACCTGTTTTTAGATGGAAACTGGTTCTTTAACAGGTAATGAGCAATGGCGGGGACATTCTTCAACACGGGCGCAGCGGAATTTCGGAGTAAATTGGTGTATTTGCAGTGAAATTTGAAAATTGCAGCGGGAGCTCTGTCGCTTTCAGAAACTAAAAACAACCGAAAAAACACGGAAAATGGCTTATTTACAAGTCAAAAGGGTTTTTGTCGTTTTCGAGGTGATGACGTCATTAGGGCGTACGGGGTGACGTAAGGAAGTGGGACCGGCGGTATGCGGTAAGCGGTAAGCGGTAAGCCCGCACCGCTTATGGACGAGGGCGGTAAAAGTCGCAATAGCAGCGATTCCACAGGACGCTTGCCACGTGGAATGCTGAATAGTCAAAAACCGCCCACTCCCCGCTGGCTAAATAACTCACACGGGATGGGCAGCGGGATTGATCAGGACCGTTGATCAACGGAGGGATGATCCGACGGTTGAAAGGGATGGGAACTTGTGCGACTTCAAAGGTGGGCCCGTCGGGGTTTTAAACAGGTTTTAACGTGTAATCTAATTACCCCAGGGAGAAGTTAATAGGCGGGAATGGTTGTTAATTAGTCCAAATGATCAATTAACCCCATGGAATTATGAAATTGGTTTGCGGCGGTAGTTTGGCCAGGTGGAATGCTACGTGGACGGAACACTATGGCACAGGACTCCGTCGCATTTTATTCTTTGTTTTTGGTGTTAAACACATATATTACGTGTCTAACGCTTTTTACATATATTTTATTATACGATGAATTAATTAAAACACAACTAATTCACCATAGGGCGGGGATTATATATAAGGCTATAGTTTTAACCAAAGGGCTTATAAAGCGGGGTGTTTATTTTCAATGTGCGGGAATATATACTTTGGTAAACATTATAATAAATGGGTTTTGGGGATATTTATAAAAAAGGGAGTTATATACTTAGGAAAAGGGATTTCACTAGGGATTTAATATAGTAGAATTAAATGTTAATATGGAAAAGGACAAGGAAAAATCAAAACATCCTTGTATATCTAAGAAAGTGATAACTTGTGAAGTAAATTGCAACATTTTGTCTTCAACACTTAAACTTAGAATAACAAGCTATTTTGAGGAATTTTTATGGAATTTTGCATCACTTTCCTAAGTAAAATAAGATTTTACTTAGGAAAGGGTTAAAGATGGAAGATAACAATGATGAATTATCTCAAGTGCTTAGGTCTTTTTGATCATTAGGCCGAGGGTCCGGTCCCTCCAGAAGTCAAGGAAATGCCTTGAGCCCCTTTGATCTTAAATTACCTTAGTACTTTTGGGGAAATTAGTAAAACTCTTGAGGGGGAAAATGATGAGGGAGGTTAATGAATTTGACTTTGCTTGCTGTGATTTTCCAGTGTATTTCCTGCTTTAGTACTTGTGATGAAAGTAAATGATTAACCAACACTTTGCAGCACTATTCATCAGATAACACTTTGCAGCACCATCTACCTACCCTATCTACTTAACACTACCATTTTCTTTTCTTTATTAGGGTGCATTTAGACTTGCAAACCCTGATCAATCTTTTCTTTTTACATGATGAATCTATCTATTTCTACCCTTATTACATCCAAGGGCTCAGATTAAACTGCTGAGCACCTTTTATTCACTCTACCTAGCTACTTATCTGCCAAGATTAAACTGTTTGGCTAGATATTTATTCTCTAATCTATAAACATGAGGTAAATATGATAAGCCAAGTTTAGCAGTTTGAAGCTTATTGCGAATTGGCAAAAAGTTTCACAAGTGCACACAATTGATTTATTACAACGAGTAAAAAATTGGTGACATTTGGATTTGCACACTTTCCTTGGTCTATTTTTGCTTGGGGTTATTTTTTATCTTTTTGACCATTTTTATTCTTTTTACCCTTTGATCTTTCTTTTGGAATTGCTTCACCCTCTTTACATTTTTTTCAGAGATTTTTTTGATTTTTTGGTTTTTTAAGAATATAGACACACTTTGCTCAAGTGAAAAGGTTTGAACATATTCCACACTTCCATCAAGACAATCATGAAGGAGATGAAACCTATTGATATGGAGGCTAACTGCGCTCCCACTTAGGGGATGGCTTTTCCTTGTGGAAGAGTCAAAACGACCAGATGAATACTTATAAATATATTCTAATGAAAGTATGAAATCTTCCTCATACTGGTAGCTTTATTTTACATATGATAGTGAAGCTTTTGGAACTTAGGGCCTTCACTTGAACGATTCCAAAGTCACCATCCAATCCAAAGCTGCATTAGCTGGTGGTGAAAATCTTGAATTGAATATAGTCCTTTTTAAACACCTTTACAATCTAGATCTAAAAACTTGAACAACCACAAATTTTTTAAACCAACTTAATGAAAAACTAGTTATAGAATTGAAAACTAAAAAAATTGCTCTAAATTACGAGCTTATTGGCACTCATTTACCTACTCTATCTACTAAATCTTATTGAATCGAGGTAATACAAAAATGCCAATGAAGCCAATCAAACATTATAAAAATAAATGGATAACAAGTTGTAGTGATCACAATTGAGTAGGTTATGATCATGTGCCTTTATAATAAATGACATCTATGATGTGTAAAAGGATTTTTTGATGTTTAGCAATCATACAAGAAAACATGTTTGAAATTTGGGTTCAAAAAGATTCCTCCATATAATCTAATATAGGATCAATAAAAGCATGATGTATGTTATTTACTTTAGGCCTTCAATGACTAATTGTTCAATTGAATTATGGAATATTAGACCATGAACTTATTTCTTCAGTCTTGTTTTTGAAAGAATAATCATCTTCAATATACGAGTCAAAAGATGAGTACAATTTCCTCTTGCTTTGGAGAAGGAAGATTTTCAAAAGAATTCTTTAGGATTTCGAAAATTGTATAGTTGAGGTGAGAAATGCAAAAGTTTGATTTCATTTTCATAATTTTGGAAATTATATCAGAAGCCATTTTTTAACTTAGGAGAACATTTTCTTGATTTTAAGAGAAGAAAGAAAGCTCTTAGAAAATCCTCATCAAATTTAGAAGTTCTAATATCTATCCCTCAAAATAGCTAGTGATTGTTTTGTAAAATTATCCAAAAATTATCATCCTCTTTGATCATGTTAGGCAAATTTTGAGAATAGAATGTCATCAATTATAAACATTGGATCAGCATATTTCTCTTCCAACAATCCCAATACATCGTGATTAGATTGGTAGCATTCTATTTAAAGTCATTGCTTTGTTCAATGAGGCGTGATATCAAGCAATGGGCCTTTTGGGAAGGTAGAATAACATGAGCATCAACTTATTCTTGTCCTTCATGGATAAAAACAACTGTACATTCATCAGCATTAGAAGAGAAGAGTGAGGAAACAATTTTCTTTATTATGTAAATATTTTGAGGATGGTTGCATGTTTAGAAGCAAATTGATTTCTTCTTCGGTGAGGGGGTGGGAATCTCTGAATTCTTGGAATTGAAATGACCCAATTGTTTTTCCCTTATCTAAAGTTGATCATGAGGTTAGATTATTCTCTTCTGCTCAGTATAGAAACATTAATGAAACATCATTTGTTAATACGGGGTTTTGTGGATCTTGATTTATCTCTTTGACTTATTTCATCTTTGTTTAACTCCTCTTGATTATTATGACATTTAACTTGAGAATGAGAAGTTTGGACTTCTTCTAATAAATCTTCGGGGAAACAATTTCCAAATCTTGTGACCCTTTTAAAAGAATGAAATTTATAAGATCTTGACTTGATCACAACAATTTTCAGCTAATGATAAAGATGGAAAATCTTCTTTGTAATGCTCATAAATCTTATGAAAATCTTTTAGAAAGAAACAAGCTTACTTGAGTTTAAAGGCTTATTATTCCTTGCAGCCTTTCCTTCTAAGGTTCCCATGAATATCTTTTGAGGCCAGTCCTCATGCCAATCACCCTTGATCTTGATAAGTGTATATGAAATTTAATGAGATGTAATAAAGGATCATCAATATTCTCATCTTGAAACATGGGCGATTTTTCACCCCAATTTACCTTCGGTAGTTTGTGTGGAAATCGGTGTATGATCTCTGCTCATGGGAGCATATCTTCGTTTATTCTTGGATCATCTTGAAAATAGACCATAATAAAAAGCCACTTTATCTATACAACCAAGTAAATCCTTATATAAAATATAATACATATTGAATCTTGTTTTGAGAAAAGAACATAATATCTTCAGTTGGATCGATTTAGCTTTGATATTTTCCATATTGTTCTTCGGGTTCATTCCTCCGATTAGGTCTTAATTGTGAAATGGTTGGAGTGCGCCGAGTGGATGATTTTTAACTTTGTGTGTCGTCCTGTCCACATACAGATGGGATCTCTTGAACTTTGTAAAACAATTACGAAGAAAAAGTTAGTTCTTGAAACCAAATTTTGTGAATTTTCAAAACAACTTCTACAAACTCTTCAAGAAATTACGTTTTAATTAAAATTTCTCAAGATTTGTATTAAACTGAAGTCCGATTAAACATTTGAAACTAAGGTTCAATGTATAAGCTAAATCGAAGATGAGCTGGCATTTTAATTACTTTAATTGAGCAGAAAGCAATTTCAAAGCTACGATCTTGGGACTACGTCCATAATATAAATCAAACAATAGTATCAATAAGAAAGTTCGAGATCCCAGTATAGTGTGCTATGTTGACTGGTTTTCTCAGAAGTTATTAAGGAAAGAAAATATGCAGAGGTAACCACAAACCAACCTTTTAGATACGAGAATCTAGCCAATCTTGCATCCAGAGAAACTCTCTTTATAGTTTATCTTTGTTTTTGAATGATTTTAGGCTAGTTATAGATTCAAAGTTTGTTTTGGGAAATTGGTGGAATCCACAAAGCTAAGGGCAGGTTGAGGGCTTTGAGTCCATTGGGCTATGAGTCTAGAGATGGCTTTCTTTGATTTCTTTCGAACACGAGATGGTATTACGGGGCAAGATAGCTAGACGAGAGAACAATCACCAAAATTTAAAGTGGATGGATGGTCTTGAAGGATGAAAGGCAACTAAGAATCTTTCATCATATTATTCAAAAGAAAGAATAGAAATGATTACAAGCAAAACAATGAAGGATTCTTTATTCTGATAATCAATATTGAACTCGACAAAACATGAGCAATTAAATTCGTAACTATCGCTAATCGAGAAGAAAACATCGAGAATAATCACATTTGAAAACGAGTACAATTAAGCAAGATCTGTTTCAATCTTTAAAAATGTAAATATTAAATGGATCGATAGTAACAAGCTAATATAAAATTTAAACACAAGGGTTGGAAAACTTATTGACAGAGTCCAACACATGAATCTGCCAACAAGTCGATTAGCCAAAGCGATCATCATTAAGCCACAAGTAAGTTTGTCCAAAAGCTTTTATTAAAGAAAACCTCAATGTACAGTGGCGAATCCTTTTAAAATGCTTCCAAAATTAGATATTATACAAATTCTAAACTAAAATATCTTGAAACAAATATCAAAATTGGTTCTAAATCTCTCCAACTATTTACATAAATAGAACTAAAGTAAAGGACACTCAAACTATTTGGCACTATTTTTAGTGGATAGGTGATGACAAAGAGAATTCGAATTTGATCCAAATCTTAGTTGATGATGAGGCATCCAAGTCACATAGCGCTCGCTCTTTGTGCAATCTGCTCAATGATTCTTGCAAACAGGATCAATGATATACGTCTTTCTCAATCACGTAATAGATATATAAAAAGTGAAGAGGTTATTTTGGATTAATATGTTTTAATTGAATAACCTCTTTTTCAGTTCCAAAAATTCCTCTCAGCTGGCATAATATTCTCTGTAAAGCCAATACGTAAAACAGAGTTTTACAGAGTCTGAAAAATGGCCTGTAAAGATGCGCATGTATCTCTCATTACAAAATATAATAACTTGAGATAGGTTTTGTAGATGGGTCTCAGGGCAGAAAGCCTCCTTCAGTTTTGTAAAATTCTGTCTTTGATTGATCACAATAGTTTCTGCAAAACTGACTAAAATATCAAATTTCTGCAAAAATGTTCCTTTTGTTGTATTTTTCATCACTCACTTTTGCATTCAACTTTGGTATTTGTACTTTAGAAAACTTCAATGTTGGTGAAATTATTTTCATCTCTTTTTACCCATTTTCTGCCTCTGTAATTACTTTCTTGTTTTTTACCTTTGGCCCAGCTCATAACCCCATTTTTACTTCCTCTGACTTTACGATACACTTTAACCACTTGATACTCTTTAATCACATTCTCTTTTGATTGTTTCTTTCGTGTTAGTGGCGGTAATTGGGAAAAGGACATTGGTTAGGGGACATTCTTGCTCTTTGAGTTGGATCATAGTTAGAATGGCAATAGTGGACAATTCTGGGAAAATAATGAAGTAGGGGATGAGACCTTGGGGTGGATTCCCACAGCCTATAAGATCTTGCCCCTTTGAGTATTCGTCTGCCGCGAAAATAGCTCAAATGAGGACTTTCATCAACTAGGGTCTTTAATTTTGAAATCTTATCTATCAAAGGTAAAATAGTCCAATTCACGGTGAGGAGCATTCAATGGGAGTGATATTGAAGGCTGTAGGGACCTCCATTTGGTTCTTGTGGGTCCAGAAATGGAGGTTTTAGATTCCCTCTCCAGGGCAGGACAGGATATCATTGAGAAGGAAATTGGAACAAATTTCAGGTTTGGGAAGCAAATTCACAGGTTTTAAATCTTCAATGAGGACTCAGAGAGGACTTTTTGACCACTTTTTCAGAGAAAAAACACAGGAAACTAAGCTTAACTTGCAGTCGGGGCGCGGAATGATAAATACCTGTTTTTAATGGAAACTGGTTCTTCAACAGGTAATGAACAATGGCGGGGACATTCTTCAATACGGGCGCAGCGGAATTTCTGAGCAATTTGGTGTATTTGCAGTGAAATTTGAAAATTGCAGCGGGAGCTCGGTCTCTTTCAGAAACTAAAATAACTGAAAAAAACGCGAAAAATGGCTTAAAAACAAGTCAAAAGGGTTTTTGTCGTTTTCGAGGCGATGACGTCATTTGACGTACGGGGTGACGTAATGGAGTGGGGCCGGCGGTATTCGGTAAGCGGTAAGCGGTGAGCCCGCACCGCTTATGGACGAAAGCGGTAAAGGACGCGATGGCAGCGATTCCACAGGACGCTTGCCACGTGGAATGCTGAATAGTCAAAAACCGCCTCCTCCCCGCTGGCTAAATAACTCACACGGGATGGGCAGCGGGATTGATCGGGACCGTTGATCAATGGAGGGATGATCTGACGACTGAAACGGATGGGAACTTGTGCGGCTTCAAAGGTGAGCCCGTCGGGGTTTAAAAAGGTTTTAACGTGTAATCTAATCACCCCGGGGAGAAGTTAATAGGCGGGAATGGTTGTTAATTAGTCCAAATGACTAATTAACCCCGTGAATTTATGAAATGGATCGTGGCGGAGTTTGACCATGTGGAATGCCACGTGGACAGAACACGATGGCACAGACTCCATTGCATTTTATTCTTTGTTTTTGGTTAAACACACATATTACGTGTCTAACGCTTTTTTACATATATTTTATTATAATGGCGAAATCAATTAAAACAATAACTAATTCACCATAGCGGGATTATATATAAGGCTATAGTTTTAACCAAAGGGCTTATAAAGCGGGGTGTTTATTTTCAATGTGCGTAAATATATACTTTGGTAAACATTATAATAAATGGGTTTTTGGGGATATTTATAAAAAGGGAGTTATATACTTAGGAAAAGGATTTCACTAGGGATTTAACATAAGAGAATTAAATGTTAATATGGCAAAGGACAAGGAAAAATCAAAACATCCTTGCATATCTAAGAAAGTGATAACTTGTGAAGTAAATTGCAACATTTTGTCTTCAACACTTAAACTTAGAATAACAAGCTATTTTGAGGAATTTTTATGGAATTTTGCATCACTTTCCTAAGTAAAATAGGATTTTACTTAGGAAAGGGTTAAAGATGGAAGATAATAATGATGAATTATCTCAAGTGCTTAGGTCTTTTTGATCATTAGGCCGAGGGTCCGGTCCCTCCAGAAGTCAAGGAAATGCCTTGAGCCCCTTTGATCTCCAAACACCTTAGTACTTTTGGGGGAAATTAGTAAAACCTTTAAGGGGGAAAATGATGAGGGAGGTTAATGATTTTGACTTTGCTTGCAATGATTTTCCATTGTATTTCCTGCTTCAGTACTTGTGATGAAAGTGAATGATCAAAAACATGTAGCAGCATCATTCATCAGATAACACTTTGCAGCACCATCTACCTACCCTATCTACTTAACACTACCATTTTCTCTTCAATCCTAGGGCATTTAGACTCTGCAGATTCCGATCAATCTTTTCTTTTTACATGATGAATCTATCTATTTCTACCCTTATTACATCCAAGGCCCGCATTAAACCGTTGAGCACCTTTTAATAACTCTACCTGGGGCCTACTTATCTCGCCAAGATTAAATTGTTTGGCTAGATATTATATCTTCTAATCTATAACATGAAATTGAAATATGACTAAGCCTAAATGCTTGACTTATTCATGAATTGTGGCAAAAGTTTCACAAGCCGCACACAATTGATTTATCTTTATTACAACAAAGAGTAAAAATTAGTGCATTTGGATTTGCACACTTTCCTTGGTCTATTTTTTGCTTGGGGTTCATTTTTATTCTTTTTGACCATTTTTATTCTTTTTACCCTTTGATCTTTCTTTTTAGAAGAATTCTTTACATTTTTTAAATTTTTTGATTTTTTGGTTTTTCAAGAATATGGAACACCCTTGCTCAAGTAAGAAGGTTTGAACATATTCCACACTTCCATCAAGACAATCATGAAAGATGAAACCTATTGATATAGGAGGCTAACACTGGCTCCACTTGGGGATGGCTTTTCCTTGTGGAAAGTCAAGAACAGCAGGTCAGATGCCTCAGAATGTCTTCAAACTGAAAGTATGAAATCTTCCTTCTTCTGGTAGCTTTATTTTACATATGATAGTGAAGCTTTTGGATCTTAGGGCCTTCACTTCGGGCTTCAATTCCAAGAAGTCACCATCCAATCCAAACTGCATTAACTGTGGCTGAAAATCTTGAATTGAATATAGTCCTTTTTCTGCAACCTGAAATCTGATCTGAAACTAAAACAACACACAAAAATTTTCAAACCAACTTAATGAAAAACTAGCTGAAAATTGAAAACTAAAAAAGAAAAATGCTCAAAATCCTAAGCTTATTAGCACTCATCTACCTACTCAATCTACGGAAAATCTTATTGAATCAGGTAATACAAAAATGCCAATGAAGCCAATCAAGTAACTGTAAAAATAAATGGATAGCTTGATTGCTTGTGATCAAAATTGGAAGTATATTATGATCATGTGCCGTTATAATCAATGATAAGATGTGAAATGGCAATTGCTGATATATTTGATCCTCATAGATAAAACATTTTTGTAGATTTGAGCTAAAAATATTCTCCATATAATCTGATATAGGATCAATAAAAGCATGATGTATGTTATTTACTTCTAGGCCTTCAATGACTAATTGTTCAGTTGAATTATGAATATTAGACCATGAAACTATTTCGTCAGTCTTGTGTTTGAAAGAATAATCATCTTCAATATGCAATTCAAATGATATTATAATTTCTTCTTGCTTTGGAGAGGGAATATTTTCAAAGAAAATTTTAGGATTTCGGAAATTGTATGACTGAATTTGAGAATGCAAAAGTTTGATTTCATTTTCATAATTTTCAGAAATTATTTTGAGAACACATATTTTCAGTTTAGGAGAATATTTTCTTGATTTCAAAAGAAGAAAGAAATATCTTAGAAAATCCTCATCAAGCTGAAGTTCTAATATCTCATCCCTCAAAATATCTAGTGATTGTTTTGGGAAATTATTTTGAATTGGGAGAACATAATTATCATCATACTGATCATATTTAGGCAAATCTTCAGAAGAAGGAATGTCATCAATTATAAACAATGGATCGGCAGATTTTTCTTCCAACAATCCTAATATATATTGATTAGATTGGTTGCATTTTGTTTGAAAATCATTGTTTTGTTCAATAGGCGTGATATCAAGCAATGGGCCTTTTTGGGAAGGTAGAATAACATGAGCATCAACTTGCTCTTATGTCCCTTCATGGATAAAAACTCTTGTACATTCATCAACATTAGAAAAAGTAGAAACAATTTCTTCATTATGTAAATATTTTGAGGATGGTTGCATGTTTAGAAGCAAATTGATTTCTTCTTCGGTGAGGGGGGTGGGAATCTCTGAATTCTTAGATTTGAATAACAATTGTTTTTTCTCTTATCTAAAAATTGATCATGAGGTTGAATATTTTCTTTAACTCCATTCAAAACATTAAATGAAACATCATTTGTTAATACAGAGGGGTTTTGTGGATCTTGACTCATCTCCTAATCTATTTCATCTTTGTTTAACTCCTCTTGATTATTATGACATTTAAGTTGAGAAGGAAAGCTCTGGAATTCTTCTAATAAATCTTCATGATGCCAATTTTTAAAATCTTCATCACTGTTTTTAAGGTAATGTATAAGATCTTCAGCTTGATCACAACAATTTTCAGCTAATGATAAAGATGGAAAATCTTCTTTGTAATGCTCATAAAATACCTTATGAAAATCTTTTAGAGAAAACAAACTTGCAGGTTTGAGAGCTTCATACCATTCTCTTGCTTTTCCTTCTAAGGTTCCCATGAATATCTTCATGAGGCAATCCTCATGCCAATCACCCTTCAATCTTGATAAGTGTATATGAAATTTAATGAGATGTAGTAAAGGATCATCAATATTCTCATCTTGAAACATGGGCAGATTTTCACCCCAATTTACCTTCGGTAGTTTGTGTGGAAATCCAGGTATGTGATCTCTGCTCATGGGAGCATATCTTCGTTTTATTCTTGGATCATCTTGAAAATCAGCCATAATGAAAGGCCACGACATCAATACATATTGAAAAACGTTCTTAACGAGAAAGAACATAATGTCTTGGATTAAGATCCAAGTTGAAAGCCTTATCTTTCCATATTGTTCTTCCAGGTTCATTCCTCCAGTGGAGTCTTGATTGTGAAATGGATTTGGAGTCTCCAGATGGATGATTTTAACCTTTGTGTGTCTGATCCCTGTCAACCATCATAGATCAGATCTAAACCTGTAAAACAATTCTGAAGAAAAAGTTAGTTTTTCAGGAAACCAAATTTTTTGTGAATTTTCAAAACAACTTCTACAAACTCTTCAAGAAATTTAAGATTTTTAATTAAAATTTTCTCAAATATTTATTAAACTAGAGAGTCCATTAAACATTTGAAACTAAGGTTCAATGTATAAGCTAAATCAGAGATAGACTGAAGCAGCTTTTATTTACGTTTGCAATTGCAGAGCAAAAGCAATTTCAAAGGCTACCTGGCTGATCTTCAGACTCTGTCCATAGCTTATAAATCAAACAATAGTATCAATAAAATGATTCAGATCCTCAGTATGGTCGCCACTATGTTATCACTCAGGTTTTCCTAGAAGTTGTGTAAGAGGAAAGTATACCCGAGGTAACCACAAACCAACCTTTTAGATGCAGAATCTAGCCAATCTGCATCCAGAGAGGGCTCTGTCTTTATGATTTATCTTTGTTTTTGAATGATTTTAGGCTAGTTATAGATTCAAAGTTTGTTTTGGGAAAATGGTGGAATCCACAAACTAAGGGCAAGGTTGAGGGCTTTCAATCCATTGGGCTATGGAGTCTAAGGATGGCTTTACTGGATTTCTTTTCTGAACACAAGATGGTATTACAGGGCAAGATAGCTAGACAGAGAACAATCCTTAAAATTTAAAGTGGATGGATGGTCTTGAAGGGATGAAAGGCAACTAAGAATCTTTCACCATATTCAAAAAGAAGAATAGAAATGATTACAAGCAAAGAGAAATGAAGGATTCTTTGTTACAGTAATCAACAATATTGAATCAGCAAAACATGAGCAATTAAGAATTCATGCTTATAACTAATCCAGAAGAAAACATCGAGAATAATCACTTAAAATGTAGTACACTAAGCAAATTCTGTTTCAACTTTATGTAAACTATTCAGAAATGGATATGATGATAGCACAAACCAATATAAAATTTAAACACAAGGGTTGGAAATCCTATTGAATCAAGTCCAACACATGAACTCAGCAACAAGTCCAAAGGTTTCCAGTAAACGTCATATCCAAGAAGCCACAAGTAAGTTTGTCCAAAAGCTTTTTATTCCGAAAACCTCAATGTTACAGCAAGAGAATAGAATCCACCCCAAATGCTTCTCCAAGAGTGGAGTATTTATACAAATTCTAAACTAAATATCTTGAAACAAAATATCAAAATTGGTTCACAAATCTCTCCAACTATTTACATAAATAGAACTAAAGTAAAGGACACTCAAACTATTTGGCACTATTTTTGATGGATAGGTGATGACAAAGAGGAGAATTCGAATTTGATCCAAATCTTATTTGATGATGAGGCATCCAAGTCACTAACTGCTTCTTTTCTTTGTGCAATCTGCTCCAACAATTCTGCAAACTTGGGGTCCAATGATATCTTCGTATTTCTCAATCCGTAATAGATATGTAAAAAGTGAAAGAGGTTATTGTGGATTAATATGTTGGTGAGATAAACCTCTTTCAGTTTCCCAAAAATCCTCTCCAGCTGTGCATAATATTCTCTGTAAAAAATATGCGTAAAACAGAGTTTTACAGAGTCTGAAAAATGGCCTGTAAAGATGCGCATGTATCTCTCATTATAAAACCACTGTGAAAAAACTGAGATAGGTTTTTGTAGATGGGTCTCTTAGGAACAAAAACCTCCTTCAGTTTTGTAAAATTCATCTTTGATTGATCACAATAGTTTCTGCAAAACTATGACTAAAATATGCAATTTCTGCAAAAATGTTCCTTTTTGTTGTATTTTTCATCTTTTCACTTTTTTGTTCCTTTGACTGTTTTACTTTCACTTTAGAAAAACTTCAATGTTGGTGAAATTATTTTCATCTCTTTTTACCATTTTACTGCCTCTGTAATTACTTTTACTGTTTTACCTTTGACCGCTCTGTAACTTCATTTTTACTTTCACTCTGACTTTTACCTGATACACTTTAACCACTGATACTCTTTAATCCTGATACTCTTCGATTGTTCTTTACTGTGTTAGACTGAGCAGTAATTGGGAAAAGGACATTCTGGTTAGGGGAAATTACTGCTCTTTGAGTTGGATCATAGTTAGAATGGCAATAGTGAACAATTTCTGGGAAAATAATGACTGAGGGGATGAGATACCTTGGGAGATTGGATTCCCACAACCCTATAAGATCTTGCCCCTTTGAGTATTCGTCTCTGCAACGACAATAGCTCAATAGGGGACTTTCATCAAAACGCAGGTCTTTAATTTGGAAATCTTCATCTATCAAAGGTAAATAGTCCAATTCACGGTGAGGAGCATTCAATGGAGTGATATTAAGAGCTGTCGGGACCTCCATTTTGGTTCTTGTGGATTCAAAATGGAGGTTTTCGTTTTTTCTTACAGACCGGACGGGATATCTGACAAAGGAGGAAATTGGAACAATGTGCAGGTTTTAAATCTTCAATGAGGACTCAGAGAGGACTTTTGACCACTTTTTCAGAGAAAAAACACAGGAAACTAAGCTTAACTTGCAGTCGGGGCGCGGAATGATAAATACCTGTTTTTAATGGAAACTGGTTCTTCAACAGGTAATGAAAAATGGAGGGGACGTTCTTCAATACTGGCACAGCGGAATTTCGGAGTAATTTGGTGTATTTGCAGTGAAATTTGAAAATTGCAGCGGGAGCTTAGTCTCTTTCGGAAACTAAAAATAACTGAAAAAACACGAAAAATGACTTATTTACAAGTCAAAAGGGTTTTTGTCGTTTTCGAGGTGATGACGTCATTTTGGCGTACGGGGTGACGTAAGGGAGTGGGACCGGCGGTATGCGGTAAGCGGTAAGCGGTAAGCCCGCACCGCTTATGGACGAGGGCGGTAAAAAACGCGATGGCAGCGATTCCACAGGACGCTTGCCACGTGGAATGATGACTTTTCAGAAACCGCCCATCCCCCGCTGGTTAACATGCTGGCAAGGGATGGGCAGCGGGATTAACGATCACCGTTGATCAACGAACGGACGATCCAACGGCTGAAAGGGAGGGGACCTTGTGCGATTTCAAAGGTGGGCCCGTCGGGGTTTAAAAAGGTTTTAATGCGTAATCTAATCACCCCGGGGAAAAGTTAATAGGCGGAAATGGTTGTTAATTAGTCCAAATGATTAATTAACCCCATGAATATTATGAAATGGATTGCGACGGAGTTTGGCCGGGTGGAATGCCACGTGGACGGACCACGGTGGCATAGACTTTTGCAAAGTTTATTAATATGTTTTGGTATTAAACATACTTATAGTATCATATGATGAATGAATTAATATAATTAATTCATCATAGGGGCGTAATTTATGTATAAGGCTATAGTTTAAACCAAAGGGCTTATAAAGCGGGGTGTTTATTTTCAATGTGCGGGAATATATACTTTGGTAAACATTATAATAAATGGGTTTTGGGGATATTTATAAAAAAGGGAGTTATATACTTAGGAAAAGGGATTTCACTAGGGATTTAATATAGTAGAATTAAATGTTAATATGGCAAAGGACAAGGAAAAATTAAAACATCCTTGTATATCTAAGAAAGTGATAACTTGTGAAGTAAATTGCAACATTTTGTCTTCAACACTTAAACTTAGAATAACAAGCTATTTTGAGGAATTTTTATGGAATTTTGCATCACTTTCCTAAGTAAAATAGGATTTTACTTAGGAAAGAGTTAAAGATGGAAGATAACAATGATGAATTATCTCAAGTGCTTAGGTCTTTTTGATCATTAGGTCGAGGGTCCGGTCCCTCCAGAAGTCAAGGAAATGCCTTGAGCCCCTTTGATCTCAAATTACCTTAGTACTTTTGGGGAAATTAGTAAAACTCTTGAGGGGGAAAAATGATGAGGGAGGTTAATGAATTTGACTTTGCTTGCTGTGATTTTCCAATGTATTTCCTGCTTTAGTACTTGTGATGAAAGTAAATGATTAACCAACATGTAGCAGCACCATTCATCAGATAACACTTTGCAGCACCATCTACCTACCCTATCTACTTAACACTACCATTTTCTCTTCTTTATTAGGGTGCATTTAGACTTGCAAACCCTTATCAATCTTTCCTTTTTACATGATGAATCTATCTATTTCTACCCTTATTACATCCAAGGGCTCAGATTAAACTGTTGAGCACCTTTTAATAACTCTACCTAGCTACTTATCTGCCAAGATTAAACTGTTTGGCTAGATATTTATTCTCTAATATATAACATGAAATTGAAATATGACTAAGCCAAGTTTAAACAGTTTGACTTATTCATAAATTGTGGCAAAAGTTTCACAAGTTGCACACAATTGATTTATTACAACAGAGTAAACAGTAGTGGCATTTGGATTTTCACACTTTCCTTGGTCTATTTTTTGCTTGGGGTTCATTTCTTTCACTTTTTTGACCATTTTATTCTTTTTACCCTTTGATCTTCTTTTAGGGTATACCCTCTTTACATTTTTTAAATTTTTTGATTTTTTTGGTTTTTTAAGAATATGGAACACCTTTGCTCAAGTAAGAAGGTTTGAACATATTCCACACTTCCATCAAGTCAATCATGAAGGATGAAACCTATTGATATAGGAGGCTAACACTGGCTCCACTTGGGGATGGCTTTTCCTTGTAGAAAGTCAAGAACAACATGTCAGATGCCTCAGAATGTCTTCAAACTGAAAGTATGAAATCTTCCTTCTTCTGATAGCTTTATTTTACATATGATAGTGAAGCTTTTGGAACTTAGGGCCTTCACTTCGGGCTTCAATTCCAAGAAGTCACCATCCAATCTAAACCAATTAACCGTGGCTGAAAATCGATATATGAATATATAATCCTTTTTTCTTCGCAACCCGAAATCTGGATCTAAAAACTTAAAACAACACCCAAAATTTTTTAAACCAACTTAATGAAAAACTAGTTGTAAATTGAAAACTAAAAAAAAATTGCTCAAAATTCTCGAGCTTAGAGGCACTCATTTACTCACTTTAATCTACTAAATTCTTATTGAATCAGGTAATACAAAAATGCCAATGAAGCCAATCAAGTAGCTGTAAAAATAAATGGACAACTTGATTGCTTGTGATCAAAATTGGAAGTAGGTTATGATTATGTGCCTTTATAATAAATGATATGATGTGTAAAGGCCACTTTTGATGTATTTGATCTTTATAAAGAAAACATGTTTGCAAATTTGGGTTCAAAAGATTCTCCATATAATCTAATATAGGATCAATAAAAGCATGATGTATGTTATTTACTTCTAGGCCTTCAATGACTAATTGTTCAATTGAATTATGAATATTAGACCATGAACTTATTTCTTCAGTCTTGTGTTTGAAAGAATAATCATCTTCAATATGAAAGTCAAAAGATAGAACAATTTCTTCTTGCTTTGGAGAAGGAAGATTTTCAAAGAATTCTTTAGGATTTCAGAAATTGTATGAATGAATTTGAGAATGCAAAAGTTTGATTTCATTTTCATAATTTTCGTAAATTATATCAAGAAGCCATTTTTTAACTTGAGGAGAGCATTTTCTTGATTTAAAAAGAAGAAAGAAAGCTCTTAGAAAATCCTAATCAAGTCAAGTTATTCTAATATCTCATCCCTCAAAATAGCTAGTGATTGTTTTGTAAAATTATCAAAATTATCATCATTCTGATCATGTTTAAGAAAATCTTCAGAAGAAGGAATGTCATCAATTATAAACATTGGATCAACATATTTCTCTTCCAACAATCCTAATATATCTTGATTAGATTGGTTTAATTCTATTTGAAAGTCATTATTTTGCTCAATAGGAGTGTTATCAAGCAATGGGTCTTTTTGGGAAGGTAGAATAACATGAGCATCAACTTGTTCTTCTGTCTCTTCATGGAAAAAAACTTTAGTACATTCATCAACATTAGAAGAAGTAGAAACAATTTCTTCATTATGTAAATATTTTGAGGATGGTTGCATGTTTAGAAGCAAATTGATTTCTTATTTGGTGAGGAGGGGTGGGAATCTCTGAATTCTTAGATTGAAATGACAATTGTTTTTTCTCTTATCTAAAAGTTGATCATGAGGTTGAATATTTTCTTTAACTTATTCAACACATTAAATGAAACATCATTTGTTAATACAGAGGCGTTTTGTGGATCTTGATTCATATCTTTGATCTATTTCATATTTGTTTAACTCCTCTTGATTATTATGACATTTAACTTGAGAATGAAAGTTCTGGACTTTTTCTAATAAATCTTCAGGATGCCAATTTCCAAAATATTCTGCAATATTTTTAAGGTAATGTATAATATCTTCAGCTTGATCAAAGCAATTTTCAGCTAATGATAAAGATGGAAAATCTTCTTTGTAATGCTCATAAAATACCTTATGAAAATATTTTAGAGAAAAAAACTTGCAAGTTTGAGAGCTTCGTACCATTCCCTTGCTTTTCCTTCTAAGGTTGCCATGAATATTTTTATGAGGCGATCCTCATGCCAATCACCCTTCAATCTTGATGAGTGTATATGAAATTTAATGAGATGTAGTAAAGGATCATCAATATTCTCATCTCGAAACATGGGCAGATTGTTACCCCAATTTACCTTTGGTAGCTTGTGTGGAAATCCAGGTATATGATTTCTGCTCATGGGAGCATATCTTCGTTTTATTCTTGGATCATCTTGAAAATCAACCATAACGAAAGGCCACGGTATCTGTAAAACCAAGTTATATCCTTATATAAAATAAAATATATATTGAAAAACTTTCTTAACGAGAAAGAACATAATGTCTTGGATTAATATCCAAGTTGAAAGCCTAATATTTCCATATTGTTCTTCCAGGTTCATTCCTTCAATGGAGTCTTGATTGTGAAATTGGTGTGGAGTCGCCAGGTGGATGATTTTAACCTTTGTGTGTCTGATCACTGTCCACCATCATAGATCAGATCCGAACTCGTAAACAATTCCGAAGAAAAAGTTAGTTCTTCAGAAAACTAAATTTTTGTGAATTTTCAAAACAACTTCTACAAACTCTTCAAGAAATTTAAGATTTTTAATTAAAATTTTATCAAAGATTTATTAAACTAGAGAGTCTGATTAAACATTTGAAACTAAGGTTCAATGTATAAGCTAAATCAGAGATAGGCTGAAGCAGCTTTTATTTACTTTAGCATTGCAGAGCAAAAGCAATTTCAAAGGCTACCTGGCTGATCTTCAAACTCTGTCCATAGCTTATAAATCAAACAATAGTATCAATAAAATGATTCAGATCCCCAGTATGGTCACCACTATGTTATCACTCAGGTTTTCCTAGAAGTTATGTAAGAGGAAATTATACCCGAGGTAACCACAAACCAACCTTTTAGATGCAGAATCTAGCCAATCTGCATCCAGAGAGGGCTCTCTCTTTATGATTTATCTTTGTTCTTGAAAGTTTTTAGGCTAGTTATAGATTCAAAGTTTGTTTTGGGAAAATGGTGGAATCCACAAACTAAGGGCAAGGTTGAGGGCTTTCAGTCCATTGGGCTATGGAGTCTAAGGATGGCTTTACCGGATTTCTTTTCTAAACACAAGATGGTATTACAGGGCAAGATAGCTAGACAGAGAAAAATCCTTAAAATTTAAAGATGATTCAGGTCCCCAGTATGGTCGCCACTATGTTATCACTCAGGTTTTCCTAGAAGTTGTGTAAGAGGAAAGTATACCCGAGGTAACCACAAACCAACCTTTTAGATGCAAAATCTAGCCAATCTGCATCCAGAGAGGGCTCTCTCTTTATGATTTATCTTTGTTCTTGGAAGGTTTTAGGCTAGTTATAGATTCAAAGTTTGTTTTGGGAAAATGGTGGAATCCACAAAATAAGGGCAAGGTTGAGAGCTTTCAGTCCATTGGGCTATGGAGTCAAAGGATGGCTTTACTGGATTTCTATTCTAAGCACAAGATGGTATTACAGGGCAAGATAGCTAGACAGAGAACAATCCTTAAAATTTTAAGTGGATGGGATGATTTTGAATGGATGAAAGGCAGCTAAGAATCTTTCACCATGTTCAAAAAGAGAGAAATGAGATGACTACAAACAAAGAGCAATGAAGAATTCTTTATTATAGTAATCAACAGTGTTTAAATTAGCGAAGCAAGAGCATTTAAGAATTCATGCTTATAACTAATTTAGAAGAAAACATTAAGAATAATAACATTTGAAAACAGAGTACAATTAAGCAAATTCTGTTTCAATCCTCTATGTAAATTATTCAGAAATGGATATGATGGTATTATAAACTAATATAAAATTTCAGACAAAGGGTAGAAACACTTATTGAACTGTAGTCCAACACATGAATCCCGCAACAAGTCCAGTGCTTCAAATCGTCATCCAGTAAGCCACAAGTAAATTTCTCCAAAAGCTTTTATTCCGAAAATCTCAGTGTTACAGCAGAGTAATAGAATCCACCCCAAATGCTTCCAAGAGTGGAGTATTTATACAAATTCTAAACTAAAATATCTTGAAAAAATATCAAAATTGGTTCACAAATCTCTCTAACTATGTTACATAAATAGAACTAAAGTAAAGGACACTCAAACTATTTGGCACTATTTTTGATGGATAGGTGATGACAAAGAGGAGAATTTGAATCTGATCCAACTCTTAGTTGATGATGAGGCATCCAAGTCACTAACTGCTTCCTTTCTTTGTGCAATCTGCTCCAACAATTCTGCAAACTTAGGGTCCAATTATATCTTCGTATTTCTCAATCCGTAATAGATATGTAAAAAGTGAAAGAGGTTATTGTGGATTAATATGTTGGTGAGATAAACCTCTTTCAGTTTCCCAAAATTCCTCTCCAGTTGTACATAATATTCTCTGTAAAAAATATGTGTAAAACAGAGTTTTACAGAGTCTGAAAAATAGCCTCTAAAGATGTGCATGTATCTCTCATTCTGAAATCACTGTGCAAAAAGTGAGATAGGTTTTTGTAGATGGGTCCCTTAGGAAAAAAAACCTCCTTCAGGTTTGTAAAATGTATTTCTAATTGGCCACAATATTCTCTGCAAAATGATGACTTGACTGTAATTTTCTGCAAAAAGTGCTTTCCAACTTTGTTTAATATTTCCAAAACCATAATAGCTGTTAGAAAAGTGAGAGAGGTTTTTGTAGATGGTACTCTTAAGAAAATAAACCTCCTTAAGTTTTGAAAAATTCATCTTATATTGATCACAATAGTGTCTGTAAAACAATGACTAAAACATGCAATTTCTGCAAAAATGTTCCTTTTTGTTGTGTTTTTCATCTTTTTACTTTTTTGCTCTTTTGACTGTTTTACTTTCACTTTTAGACAAAATTCACTATTGGTGAAATTTATTCTCATCTCTTTTTACCATTTTACTGCCTCTGTAATTACTTTTACTGTTTTACCTTTGACTGCTCTGTAACTTCATTTTAACTTGCATTCTGACTTTTACCTGATACACTTTAACCACTGATACTCTTTAACTGTTATGCTTTTCCTATCCCTGTAATTTCTCATTTCACTTTTACTATTCACTGGGAACATTTCATCATTCTAATCCCTCTCTGACTTTGTATACAAACTGTTTGTTGAATGAAGATATTGAATTAAAATCTGAGAATTTGGAGTAAACAATTTTGTCAACTAGTATTGAAATTGTTGGTCCAAATCCATATTCCGATGGTAACCTGCTAAAATCAAACAATTTGTTAATGAAATCCAGGTCTCTATGAGGAGCGTTCAATGGGGCAACGTTTAAAGCCACAGGAGCTTCCATTTTGGTTCTTGTGGATTCAAAATGGAAATTTGGCTAATGGTGAGGAATTGAGTAAATTCACGGGAGAAACAAGTCAATTTGCAGGTTCGGGGGGAACAATTTACAGTCGTAAAACTCAGGGAATGATCTTAGGACTAAGATTTAAACACTGATTTCAGTGAAAAACAAGGAAAACAGAGTTTCATTTGAAGTTCGGGGCGTAATAGGATAAATACCTGTTCTTGGAGGCAAACTGAGTTTTAACAGGTATCAGGCAATGGCGGGACTGTTCTTCAACACGGGCGCAGCAGAATTTTGGGGCGAAATGATCAATTACAGTGAAAATTTGAAAATCGCAGCGGGAGCTCTGTCGTTTTCAGAATAACGAAAAGAACATGAAAAACACGAAAAATGGCTTTATTCACAAGTTAAAAGTATTTTTTATTTTTTCGAGGTGATGACGTCATCGACGTACGAGGTGACGTAAGCCGGCAGTAAGCGGTAAGCGGTAAGTGGTATTCCCGCACCGCTTTTGGTCGAGGATGGTTTTTATCGGAGGGGCAGCGATTCCACAGGTTTCTTGCCACGTGGATGGTTTGACTATTCAGAAACCACCCATCCCCCGCTGGTTAAATTTCTGACAAGGGATGGGCAGTGGGATCAACGCTGGCCGTTGATCTGCGGGAGGCTGATCCAACGGCTAGCGCGATGGGAAGATGGGCGGAGGTTTCGCGTGGGCCCCGTCGTACTTTTAAACACTTTTAAATGTTTTTAATCGCTCCGGGGGCTTTTTAACTGGCGGAAATAGTTATTAATTAGTCCAGGCGACTTAATTAATCCCGTATGCAAAAGAAAAGGGGTTGCGGCGGAGTTGGCTAGGTGGAATGCCACGTGGACGGACCACGGTGGCGCAAGACTTTCGCAAAGTTTTATTGACATGTTTTGGTATTAAACATACATATTGTATGTCTAAAGTTTTTATATATATTTTTTATTATATGATGAATGAATTAATACAATTAATTCACCATAGGGGCGGGATTTATATTATAAAGGTATATTTAACCAAAGGGTTTATAAAGCGGGGTTTTTATTTTCAATGTGCGGGGATATAATACTTTGGTAAACATTATAATAAATGGGTTTTTGGGATATTTATAAAAAAGGGAGTTATATACTTAGGAAAGGGTATTTCACTAGGGATTTAATATAATAGAGTTAAATGTTAATATGGCAGAGGACAAGGAAACTCAAAATATTTTTACATATCTAAGAAAGTGATCACTTGTGAAGTAAATTGCAACATTTTATCTCCAACACTTCTTAGAATAGAAATTTTATCTTGAGGGATTTTTATGAAATTATGCATCAGTTCCCTAAGTAAAATGTGATTTTTCTTAGGAGAAAGTTAAAAATGGAAGATAATCAATGATGAATTATCTCTAGTACTTAGGTCTTTTTGATCATTAGGCCGAGGGTCCGGTCCCTCCAGAAGTCAAGGAAATGCCTTGAGCCCCTTTGATCTCCAATTACCTTAGTACTTTTGGGGAAAATTAGTAAAACTTTTGAGGGGAAAATGATAAGGGAAGTTAATGAATTTGACTTTTGCTTGCTATGATTTTCCAGTGTATTTCATGCTTCAGTACTTGTGATGAAAGTAAATGATTAACCAACATGTAGCAACACCATTCATCAGATAACACTTTGCAGCACCATCTACCTACCCTATCTACTTAACACTACCATTTTGTCTTCTTTATTAGGGTGCATTTAGACTTGCAAACCCTGATCAATCTTTTCTTTTTACATGATGAATCTATTTATTTCTACCCTTATTACATCCAAGGGCTCAGATTAAACTGTTGAGCACCTTTTATTCACTCTACCTAGCTACTTATCTGCCAAGATTAAACTGTTTGGCTAGATATTTATTCTCTAATCTATAACATGAAATTGAAATATGAGTAAGCCAAGTTTAAACAGTTTGACTTATTCATGAATCGTGGCAAAGGTTTGACAAGCTGCACACAATTGATTTATTACAAAAATGAAATAGCAGTGGCATTTGGATTTGCACACTTTCCTTGGTCTATTT
The DNA here is from genome assembly GCA_034641835.2 of Pinus albicaulis. Taxonomy (NCBI): domain Eukaryota; kingdom Viridiplantae; phylum Streptophyta; class Pinopsida; order Pinales; family Pinaceae; genus Pinus; species Pinus albicaulis. The sequence continues at coordinate 1,004,565,021 of CM076578.1, read as the reverse complement.
TTTCTTGGGGTTCATTTCTTTCACTTTTTTGACCATTTTATTCTTTTTACCCTTTGATCTTTCTTTTAGGGTATACCCTCTTTACATTTTTTAACTTTTTTGATTTTTTGGTTTTTTAAGAATATGGAACACCTTTGCTCAAGTAAGAAGGTTTGAACATATTCCATAGTTCAATCAAGACAATCATGAAAGATGAAACCTATTGGTATAGGAGTCTAACACCATCTTAATTTCTTAATATACAAGTTTCATCACCACCCAACACACAGAATTCATCACCGCATACATCATTCACATCCAAGGACCACTCAACCCATACAACATCCACTTCTACAACCATCTCCGACCCAATACCACCACGCACTTTAATGGCCATTGACATTAAGGCGGAAGTTAACTCAGGTAAAGCTAGAGTAACTGAGGTTAA